>OZ008346.1:2106809-2142851 GCA_963931975.1 Cataclysta lemnata | reverse complement strand
TCTCCCTCCGCGTGATTACAGGAGCGGGGCGGTACGTCAGGAACGACGTGATCGCCAGGGACCTCCGGATGCCGACGGTGGAGGAGTTCGTCGCCCGTCTGGCGCGTCGGATGTTTGACCGCGCCGACAACGGGCCCCACCTCCACCTCCAACGCATCGCACCCTACATCCCTGTGCCCCCAGGTTGTTCCAGACGAGCACTGCCCCGAGAGCTCCTGTCACCACCAGCCGCGGAGACGGAGATGTCACCAGCACCAGCTGCATCCCCGCGACGAGGCGACATCCCCCGGCCAAGATTCCGCGTCGTCTATGGCTCGAGGCGCGCCGCCGGGCGCCCGCCCCGCGTGCCACGCCCGCCCCAGACGACGCGCCCACCGGATTGACACTGTGCCCGCCGCCCGCAGCCGAGCGCGGGGCATTGCCCCCCGTGCACGCGGCCTGCTGCGCGGGCACACCCACCGACCACGACAACCAAGTCACGGCTGATCGCGCGAGACCATCTCCGCGCTTGATCGCCGTGACCTCACCGGACATGACACCACTGGATTGGACCATACCATCATCATCATCCCCACTTATCTCGCCGACCCACCACCAGGTTCCTTCCCCCCTACTTTCTGCTCCTTCGGGTACATGGCATAAGTCGAGGCCCGCTCGCTGGCTCCTAGCTGGGCCTTGCCCCACGGCAAACCACCCGGCATATGGTTAGACCGCGCCGAGGGCCTCGCCACCAGACCGGGGTCGAGCACAGGGGGGCGATGGGGAGCCCCGCCGTCTTAGACGGCGGCTCAGACCACCGGGGGACTGATGTCCCCTGAGTTGATGCCCGGGCCATGAGCTACCGCTCGATGCCCGCAGCCGCCATCAGGCGGATGACCCGGATGATGATGATGATGATGATGGTCGATTTTCTGTATGTTTTTGTTCCGTTGCTAGCGTAAACAAATCAAACAGACCTAAAAAGCTTTTAAATGCTTGACTCAAGCATCAAGCAAGCGTTGTAGACGATCAAAATGTTTAAAGCAAGATTCCTTGAAAGACTAGGCGTCACCAAGCTGATTGACCATCACGGAACTCCTAGGTTTTAACAAATTTATGACGTGAAAAGAAAATGGCGCGCGCAAAGCAAATTACAAAAAAGTACACCAAGAAGGATCCGAGTCTGAGTTTTTACAAATTAAAATAGGTTGCATGATAATTTCGGCACCATGGAGGTAGAAATAAATAGGTATAATGGTGTTTTGAATTCACAAACTCATTGTACACGATGTTCTAATTTAAATTTACTTTATCCTCTAGAGGATAAAAACGGCTTTTGCTTTCAGAAATCGAAGAGCAAAAACGGTTTTTCTGAGATGGTGGGATGAAATAGTAGATTTTCCATCTAGTGCACAAAACGAATCATTTTTGTCCGAGACTTTTAGCAGCCCGAGCCCAAGGCGAGGCTGATAGTAATGTCGAGGATAAAAATGGTTTTGTGGACGAGTTAGAAACTCAGCTTTTCACTTCGATTGCGAGGAAATAAAACAGTAGTTTATCATAACCATTTCTTAAAATTCAAACTAAAATTAGTATAGTTTTGAATACTGAAGGAAATTGTTTTTCCCATTGATATTAGGCTTGGGCTGCAGACCTATACAGCCAAGTATTAATTTAATTTTTGAAATAATAATTTTCTTAAATTAATTTAATAACCTACCATACCTACTTGAATAAAAATTTTAATATATTTTATGTCTTAAAAACACACTAGGCAAATAAATTTAAGTAAATATTATAAAATAACAAATTCTATCTCTAAATTTCTTATTGTGTTTGGCTGCATGGCTCATTTTCTTTGCCTTAATATAGACACATTTATGAGTAGATACGTTAATGCTCTAGAGCACAAAATTCGATTTTGTGCAGCCTATATCCTGCACAAATAAGCACTTTCAGAGCATGAGAATTGAAAAATAACTTAACACGTTTCCGTATTTTTATATTTTGATTAATATTTTCTTATGTTTCGATCTACCTAATATTTACTACAGACTTAACTCTTGTTTTATTGGAAATGGCAGTGAAACGTACATTTTCTTGAGCAATAGCTGCGCGCCACAGATATGCTGCCTCAATACCCAATTGCGTATCACTCTTCATACCGTGTAGTGGTATGTAAGCAGGGAGGAATTAAAGTTTTTATCTCTTATTGCGTATTGGCAAATATGATTGTACATACTGGGGTCCTATCCAAGTGGAATACACATGTATTTTTTTTTATGTTAGACAGGGAAGCTCTTGCCCTTCATCTCACCTGATGGTAAGTGATGGTAAGACCATAAGGGCTAAAGATGGAATCGAGCTTCACCTGGAACCCTCAACAGAGGAGCTGGCTATCTTATCACAAATGTGGGAACACAATAATGCTGTTAACATTATTACTATGGCGACAGATGGTGGTAGCTAGCCAGGCGGACTTTAAAGCAGTCCTACCTCCAACCAAACCGAGCACAAAGTTGTACCCCCCTGGGGATCGAACCCGGGACCTCTGGATCTTCATTCCGGTGGGCGAACCACAGAGGCGGTAAAACTGACGTATTTAAGAGAAGAAAATACTTGTCGATTGTCGTGACAACTGGAAGAGACGCTGTCAATAATTGACGTTTGTATTCTATGCGTTCGCATAGATTGGCCACTTGGCTAAGGGCACGCCGAGCGTTTGGTGTGTCAAACCATTTTTTGTTTGTTTGCGTAAGTATGTGCCGGGTATAAATTGAAAATGCGCGCCCATAGAAACAATGTATGGAGAATTTGAGACCGCTTTTTAAAAATTGATTATAAAATTTACGAAGCAGAATTTCGAAAGTGTAAAAAGTACGGCATATTGGGTTTTATTGGCCCCACGTTGGGCGCCAGTGTAACGGAACGGTGTTAGGGTCTGAGCAAGGGTCCAAGAAATGAAGCACTCATATCCGTGCTGCTTTTAGCGCCTTGTAAGACGCCTACGAGAGAGATAGGGCAGGTGACAACTGTATTCTGCTCTGCCGTCACCACACGGCATCGTCTGAGTGCATACATACATGCAGAGGTAAATAAAACACCCACCATTATTCTTATATCACCTAGCAATATACTGCAATATATATATATATATATATATATATATATATATATATGTATATATATATATATATTTTTTTTTTTTTTCGGATAGGTCTAATGCAGTCTTTACGCATCTTCTCTGCAGTACGGTGCAACTACAGAGGTACGTGGGGCTCGGGGTAGAGGCGTTCCCCCACTACACCGCTAAGCGTCCTCTCCGGGCATCCAGCCAAAGCAGCCATCCGGGGTCATCCGTTAGGATATGTCACCGGACAATCTAATACATGGGACCTAACTCAACTGGCGAAAAGTGGGTGTTTCATGCGGATGCATCTGCATTAAGCAGTAGGTATGCCCACTTTTTTACAAAACCCCTTATCCGACAAAGTCTTTCTCCGTAAGTAGCCATTTCAGTTGTTTTGTCTACTGAATCATTTTTAGCCGGCATTGTCCGTTTGTTCCTTAAAGTACCTACACCCCTCAAAGGCCACCCACGCGAAAGTAAAAATAATTCTTTGCCAAGGGGCTTGAACGAAAAACATTGGTGGAACTCTACTCTGTGACGCTATTGAACCCACTCGTAGTCCTAGAAGTCCAATAACTGCTTTGAAGGCTATTGGCAGTGCTATTTACAGAGAGAACGCTAGATGGTTATAATTGACAACATTACATAACTACAATCGCATAAACTAAAGCAGCGTTCGCTAAGGCAGATCGTAGGATGGGTGATCAAAAATTTACGGAAGGTACGTTTCCACGATAAGGGCCGGCTGCTGGGTCGTTAATACCTACCAATTTCGACTGGCACAGCGTGGTGCGGTATGGCCCATTCTCCCTATATTCTTCCATGTATAGGGAAGGCCTGTGCCCAAGCAATGGGCACAGGCCTTGTGCGTCTGAAATGATGATGATGAATAGACGATTTAATAATTTATGAATGGAACTAATAAAAAACATAAAATCTTCGATTAAAGTGTACCAGTAGAACTTTTTGTCATTGCTTACGTTACGCTGGATTGCATTATCAGTCAGTGTGTTTATATTAATGACACACAATCTAGAAATATTACCTCAGTTAGTCATGATTTTACTTATTTGCATTATGACCACCGTTTTTTCGACAAAGAAATTTATGTATGCATAATAATAAATACAGAGCACGATGTTAACAAAGAATTGTCATTTGTCATTGGCATGTGGTGATGGTAGAGCAGAATACAATATTGTCACCACCCTTAATTCTCCCACGGGTGTACAAAGCGACTAATGCCCGAATACAGAAACGCTATTTAAATTTTGAGTGCACTGCTTATAGAGTTGTGGACCATACCTGTCAGAATTTGTATGGAAAAACGTCAATTTTGACAATACTTAAATGGTAAGCAGGGCTCTTAACTTTGAGTAGCGTTTCTGTATTCGGGAGTAAGGGTAAAACAGTGTCAGTATTGGGCTGAAATATATATAATGTAATGGGCAGAAATATGTATATAATGTAATGGGATAAATTATTATGGGAAAGATAATTATAATAATTGAATTCTTTTGAGTGTATTCTACTCTACCATATGTTAAAGTAGGATTCCCAATCTTTAGCTCAGGTGACGACCACGTGTAATGTTTTTTTTATTATTTTAGAGAACCTTATATGATTTATTAAATAGCTCCACCAATTTTTTAGGATTAAACATAATTATAGATATGTAATTCGGTAAAATTACCTAGGGCGTTAAAACAAATAATGCCTCTGATCATAAGTATTTGACTTGACATTAACAAGTAGGTGATTAATCTTCTTCCTGCCCTTAGCCCGCTCTAGGCGTGGTCGGCACAACATGTCTTCTTCTTCCACTCCTTTCGATCCTTCACCAATTTCTCATCCACTCCTCTGGCTATCATGTCCTCCTTTACACAGTCCATCCATCTCTTCTTTGGTCTTCCTCTCCTTTTACGTCCTTCCACGTTCATGCCTAACAATCTTCTGCCAACATAGCTTTCATCTCTTCGCATAACATGACCAAACCATCCCAGTCTACTTACTCCTTCTTACTCCGTCTTCTTACTCCGCAGTCTCTCTGTCACTGGTGCTACTTTCAAACTTCCCCTGATTTACTCATTTCTTATCTTATCTCTCCGTGTCACACCACACATCCATCTTAACATACGCATCTCTGTTACATGTACTCTTCTTTCATCAGTCTTCTTCATAGCCCAACACTCTGATCCATACATGACAACAGGTCTAATGACCGCCTTATAGATTTTCCCCTTTAGCTTAAGAGTAGGTAAAGGTAAAGTAGGTGATAAATATGCGATCTAATTTTTCTGTTTTAGCGCCCGAGATAAGTTCCAAATTTTTTTGTCCCACCAGTTCAAAAATTACGTATTCTGGGTCAGCTAAGCTCAACTTAAAGTTAGTAATTATATGCCTGTACAAAATAGGGATATAATGTTGTACTGAATTTCATTATTTCCCTAGGGAAATAAAGTAATTTGAATTTAAATATCAATTACAATTCTAAGACGTGGCTATGTACCAAGCAATTTTAAATGTTCCTAATAAAAACAACTCTGAGTATTAATAATTGGACCAATGTTTCCAATGTAAACCTATATTTTTGATTTATCAAATTAAATATTAAATAAATAATTAAAATTTATCGAAATTGTTTTTATTTCCTCGCAGTTGGTTCGCAAAAGCAGAGTATATTCCTCGGGAAAAAGCAGTCTTATATCGTGGGTGCGCTTGAATCCCTCGCTCCATTCAGGACTTTTTTTAACTCCATCGCTTCGCTCGAGAGTAAACTATAGAGTCCTTCATTGCGCTCTTGATACAAGTCTGCCCCCGTGACATAAGACACTGCTTTATTCCCTTGTGACATAATCTACTATTATGTCACCCCCTGACCAGGAATTTTCCGTACGTGTCGGAAAATCCCACTTCCTGTGGGTATCTACTAATATGCCCACTTCCTGGGGTATATTAGTGGATATTATGTGGATATTAGTACAAAGGGTGGTAAAATAAAGAATGTCTCAGATCGCAAGTATTTGACCCCGAGCTAACCTATAGCGACGGTATTTATAACTCGATCTGAGGCTTTTTTTTTTTCAGCCTGGCCTAAATTAATCATTTTAATTTAAGTCACCCCCTGACCAGCAAGTGGGATTTGAGTGGAAAATGTCAGCTTATGGTCACGTGTGACATTAATAGAATTCGTTTGGTCTCATCATTTTAGACGAGATACAAAGTAGACATACATACATACATAAATCACGCCTATATCCCCAAAGGGGTAGGCAGAGGTGAACTAGCACCCACGTTTCGCCAATTATGTTAGGTCCCATGTAATAGGTGGCGAGCCTATTGCCATTTATTGGGCACAAAAGTCGCAGTACATTGCTATTTCTTGGTGGTATAAGAGGAACGCTGCTGCCCATTCCTCATCACTGATTTATCCTTAGTCGCCTTGTACGACACCCACGGGAGAGATTTGGGGAGGTGACAATTGTATTCTACTCTGCCGTCACCACACGACATAGTAGACAGATATTATAAATTTTCCAAATTAACTCACAACTCCTGCGCATCGTATTTCTGACAGCATTGGCCCTGATTCAGCTAATAATGTTAAGAAAACAATAGTATCTCAGTACTGTTTCAATAGAATGCTTTTGAAATACTTTTTGACATAGTTCAACAAACATGGGAAGGTGGCCAAAAGCGGGTATAGTGCCTAAAACGAAGGCTTGAATTATATTCCTGTAAGCATCACTATAACTAACTAATTTGAACCATGCCTCCCACCTCAGAGGTGCACTCTGAGGTGGGAGGCAGGGTGCAAATTTAAGTGCCCACTAAGTGCCTACTATTATGCCATTACCCACTTTAGCAAGCTTGTCCGTTTAGGGCTACCTTACCTTACATTTGTTATGTTTAAAATGTTTAATTAAACTTTACACTACCCACCAGTTCCATGTGGTTCCTAGTGCTATCTAGTAAATAACTGCGATTAAGTTGTCGGTGAATGCCAATAGGTTCGCCCTGTTACATGAGACCTGAAGTAAGCTGGCGAAACGCTCTGCCTACCCCTTAGGGGAAAACTCTTCGAACCCGGAACCTCTTAGCCGATAGCCAGCGTTCTGATCATCAGACCAAACCGGCAGTCCAAAAGTGTTGATAATTTAAAGTCTGGGTTTGTTTTCATGATCGCAAGTGTGGTAAAAAGCTTACTGGTCAAGCCTCCTGCCCGGCTAGCATGACAACCGAAAGACGATATGATATGGCCATTTATCGCTTTCAACAGTCAAAATTAAAAAAAAATCAAAGGGATAAATGACTGTATCTAAATGAATAAGCCTTAAAGGCTATATGATAATTATAGCCATTTATTGCTTTGAACTGTCGAAAATACAATGATTTTTGACTGTTCGAACCGATAAATGTCCAATCATATCGTGTTTCGGTGGTCATGCTGGCCGGGGTGGCGGGTTATTAAAGGGGTTATGAAGCCATTCTTACCGCGCAAGTGTTTGCGCATCAAACACTTATCTGACTCTGACTGACCTTGGGATACTTTTCCTAGACGCTCCTTCTACGAAAGGAGCTCAATAACGATATAGCTTAGCGCAATCAGCCTGTGCGCTTTCACCGTCTCTCATAGAAACTAAGTTTAATAAAATTTGCTTTTGATTAATACAAACTTGGTAGTGGAACTCAGTTTAGAGCATAAACCGAGTTCAACAACTGATCGCGTTTAATTTCTGCGGTGAAATGCGGCCCTAAGTAGTGTTCAAAGAATATTGTGGTTAGAAAAAGTTCGAAAAATGATTGTTTAAAGTCTTGATGCGGGAACACTATAATTTTACGAACTTTTTCTTACGACTATATTCTTACTTTTCTAACTTGATCTGATATATATCTCTGATATGTATATAACAAATTTTCAAACTTTTATATAATTTTCAAATTCAAATCAACATTAAGCCCCGTCAATGTATGTGTGACCAAAATATTTATTCATCCTATATTCTTCCATCCATAGGTAAGGCATGTGCCCCAGCAGTGGGGACATTAAAGGACCTTTCGAAAAATTATTTTTTGCCGGTCTGGCACTACATGGGAAAATAAATGGAAAGACTTTAATTTTTTTGTAATGTGTTTATTGAATCGACTTATTAAAAATATTTTAATAATTATCAGCGTAAATATCATAATTGAATATAAAAAACAGTGATACCAACTTATCTGGTCCGGCGGTGAAAATTTGAACTAAAATATACCCATAGATTTTGATATTTCTACAAATCAGTAAAAAAGTTTTTTGCACTGTACTTATTACGCTATTACCATTCCAAAAAATATTAGCAGAAAAAAAATAATAAATAATAAATAAATAAATAAATATAAGGCCCATCCGCCTATACCTACGTAATAAAATTTTTTAATAAAAATATATTATTATTTCGAAATTATATGAACAAAACATATTATTAATGAATAAAAACATATTTTTATTCGAAAATTAGATTAAAAAAAAACATAATATTCACAAAGTCACTTATATGAAATCAGTTAAACAAATAGAATGAAAATTTTAGAAACCAATTTATACCCAAAACACATATTGAATTATAAGTAAATTTAATTCAGAAGTATTTTATTTATTTCCTATATTAATCTTATATAAGACTACATTGAACCGTAATCAACTCTATGTTATATTTATTACATAAATCTTTGTTCGAAACAGTTTTTCAAACATTAAAATTTTTTGGAATCGGATCTTAATTTTATTTTGATAGACGTATAAAATTAATAGAAAAAAAAATTGCCTTTTATCCAATATACTATTAAATACTAATTAACACTTATGCTATTACATTTTAGTAGGTATATTTATCAAAAAAATTAAATTCAACTTAACAACACCTGGTGAAATATAAATAAACTCTTGAAACCTTATTATAATAACAGGCTCTACATATGTCCATTGACCTCATTTTTGGGCTTGTAAAAAAAGACGAAACGTGTTTTCTTTTAAGTAGTATCCTTCTGACGCGCTAAATATAGTTGAATTCCGCATAAATTACAAACTATAGTATAACTGTGCATACAGTCTCCTTTGATAAAAAACATTTTACAAAAAGTATGACATATTAAGTTCACTAAAATGTAACAAAAAAAAATAGTGCCGCCATTCGCCATGTCTGCTTACATTTTCAGGGTTTTTTAATTTAAGTGGAAAAATATGGAATCAAGCCCATTCAGCCCAGTCCTTCATGTTGTACTTTTTTCAAAATAGAAAAGTTTCGTGACTATATTATTTATTATGAAGATAAGAAGTTTCATTTTTCGATTACTTATTAAATATCATGTAAGAATAAATATTGAGACACGAAAATTTTAAATATCAATTACAATTCTAAGACGTGGCTGTATGTACTAAGCAATTTTAAATGTTCCTAATAAAAACAACTCTGAGTATTAATCATTATTGGACCAATGTTTCCAATGCTAACCTTTATATTTAACAAATATTTTAAAAATACTTTTGATTTAACAAATTAAATATTGAATAAATAATAAAATTTTATCAAAATTGTTTTTATTTCCTTGCAGTTGGTACGAAAAGCAGAGTATATTCCTCGGGAACACAGTCTTATATCTTGGGTGCGCTTGAATCCCTCGCTCCATTCAGGACTCTATTCTTAAATCCCTTGCTTCGCTCGGGATTTAATTTTAATAACTCCTTCGCTGCTCTCGGGAGTAAACCATAGAGTCCTTCATTGCGCTCGGGATATAAGTCTGCACCCGTGACAATAAGACACTGCTTTATTCCCTTGTGACAATATCTACTTTATTCAACATAGGAGACATTCAAATTAATATTACTTTTAATTTTATCCAAATTATTATCCAAACGTCATTTTAAAACATACATTCTTATAAAAATTTGACAAAAATGTATAATGTATCTAACAACAATACATATAAAAAATTTAGAGTTTTTACATTTTTCATTAAATAATGAACCAAAATAAAAATAACATAACTTGTAAAAAAAAATAATTTTACTTATAAAGCCTGAAAAAATTGACTACAACAATATATGAAAAAAAAATTGGGTTTTTTACAACACTTTTCATTAAATAACAAACTAAAATTGAACTAACACAACATGTTACAAATTTAATTTTAGGTTTTAAGTAAGTCTGAGTGCACCATCCATAAAATGGGTTTTAAACGAATTATTCCTTATTGGACTCTACAATTCATCAGTTAATAATAGTATGCTTTGATTCAGTTCCAATTTATCCCATTTTAAACGAAGTATCACAAGAAAGATTTCCATAAATGTTATCCTTCAAGGTCGTAACAAAAGAATGGATATATCGATAGCTGATATTTTTTCTGGAATGTTTTGTTATTTTTTTAACAAGTTAAGTATCACTTGACTTCAAGGAAATCTTGTTTTTTACTTCCTAATTAGGTACGCTTATTATTTTCTCTTAACACTAACACTTTTATTCATGAATCATTCGAGCGTCCTTGTTTATTTTTATGTTCAAGATATTCGTGTACTCAAAAAGATCTCAAACAAGAGCCGAAGTGACTTTCAAATGAATCACAAATGTTAGCATAAAGATTTAGTGGCTTCTTTTGTTTATGAATATTTTGCAGTTGGCTTTATCGAGAAAATGGAGTACTCATGGAGAAAGAAACTTCAATCTTTGCCGAAACGGCAGGATCGTTTTTCACAACACTCAATAGTAGCTCAATTGTTCTACTGAACCGTTTCTAATTACAACACAACTAAATTGCAACTGTATTAGCATTACATTACTTAAAACAACTAAAAACCACATGTTTCTAATGTGATTTTCAGTTGTTTCATACAATTTTAATAATAGTTTTTATCAAAAATACATTATGTCTTGATGCTAGTTTACAAGCACAGTGTTAACCGTCGTTTTTGACTTGAGCCTTAGGCCCGAGTTCACCAACACGTAAAACAAGCGATTAAAATATAATCATGAATTTTTGACAGTTCTTCCATACGTTAAAATGTCAAAATCTGACGGTTATCTTTTAATCGCCTGCTTAAGCGTTGGTGAACTCCAGCCTGTTGGCGATAAAGTATTTGAATACATTACATTATATGTACATGGAGAATGAGCGAAGACAGCAGCTAGTTCTATAAAATCATTATAATTAAACGACTAAAAATAATTTACAATAATTCATAACTTTCCTGAAACATCAATCCGATCTAAAATAAAAGAGTGCGAGGGGTATTGCCTTTGATGGCATTATCCTCAACGAAAAAAACAAGCAAATTAACTCATAAAATAACAACTACGCTACTTAAACAAAGAAAGCGAGCGTGTCGCGACATCTAAAGCAATATCCGATAATATTTATTATCCCCGAGAAAGGAAAAAGATAGCCACAGACCAAACGTCCGATGACTGTCCCTTTGTTAGCAGACTGATTCAGCGAGAAAACAAAAAAGATCGACTATTTATCGCCTTGAGACGAAACGAGCCAAATAATTCACAATAAATACCTGACACGGAGCTCCACAGCACATTGGCATAGCGCGCTTGGCCTGCGATTGCGAAAACTAAGCGATGTTCATTGGATGGGTGACCAAATATTTATTATCTCGAATTCCTTCGTACTTCGGAAGGCACGTCAAGCCGTTGGTTCGGCTGCATCTGCAGTCGTTAATACCCACCAAATCGCACTGGGCCAGCGTGGTGGGTTATGGCCCATTTCTCCCTCTATTCTTCCATCCATGGACGTGGCTGGTGTAGCTGGTGATGATGATCTGACAATTCAACATACCTAATTTTACGGAGCTATGTTTTCCGATACGTATTATTTTGTAGTGATATGCATGATGAGCACAATATTTTTCCTTGGTTTAATAATTTTATTATTGGTCTCAAAAGTCAGTATCAGCATAATAGAACGCTCGTGGTTTTAAATAGCTGTGTGGTGACGGCAGAGTAGAATACCATTATCCATCCCATTGTTATTTTAATTATTTTTTAAATAACCACATAAAAAGCGTTTGGATATTGTTTATTAATTAACTTCGAATAAACTTTACGAGGGAAAGTACGTGAGACAAAATATGTTGATGCGGACAGCTACCTGTAACCAAGTCAGCTAAATTGTTAGAACAAATATTACAAAGAAAATACATACATACATAAATCACGCCTATATGCCGGAAGGGGTAGGCAGAGGTGAACTAGCACCCACGTTTCGCCAATTATGTTAGGTCCCATGTAATAGGTGGCGAGCCTATTGCCATTTATTGGGCACAAAAGTCGCAGTACATTTCTATTGCTAGGAGGCAATAAGAGGAACCCTGCTGCCCATTCCTCATATATGATTTAGTACCTTAGTCGCCTTCTACCCACGGGAGAGATTTGGGGCGGTGACAATTGTATTCTACTCTGCCGTCACTACACGGCAAAGAAAATAGGTAAGAAAATATTCGAAAAAATTTTGTGTACTTTGAGATCGGAGATTTTGTTTCGCATCAGCAAATAAATTGTCAAAATTTCTCTAT
Organism: Cataclysta lemnata; assembly: GCA_963931975.1. NCBI lineage: Eukaryota > Metazoa > Arthropoda > Insecta > Lepidoptera > Crambidae > Cataclysta > Cataclysta lemnata. Next base: position 2,130,183 of record OZ008346.1, on the reverse strand, counting down.
GTAAGAGACATATTTTCTTTTTTTTCCCGAAATTCTGACTTTTTCTCTACCTAACAAAAATGTACATATGCAAGTTGACATTTGGGAATCAAATAAAAAGTAAAATTGAAATAACCAGTAGTAACGAATATAAAGTCTGCTACATATTTTTTTAATTGTTAATTATCTTACATATTATATTTTTCTTTGTAATTCTGACTTGAAAATAAGTCCCGTGCCTATTAAACAATAACATAAATACAAATTCGCATTTGTTCAACTGACATATAGGAATCAAATCAAATTAATTTTGACTAATACTAGATGTTATTCGATTTTAATTTCAACATTATATAAATGTTAGAAAAATAAGTACAAAGATTTTGGTGGTTAGAAAATCAAAAGAATTAAAAAAAAATATGGTTATTCCCGCATCAAGACCATATTTTTTCGAAATTCTTTTTCTAACCACCAAAATCTTATATAAATAAGCTTAAATTTAATTTCATTTATATCACTAACCCTCATAACATTCCAAGAACCGTACTCATACTGTGCTTACATGTTAAGAATACTGGTCTTGTCTGGACAGTCTGGTCTGGACTTTCCTTTCTGTAGACTATATCTATGTACTTATTTTATGACTGTTCTTTCATTTGAGAACGTTAATAAATAAATAAAACAAAAAAAGTTACTTAAAAAATCCTAGTACGAATACAAGCAATATTGAATGTCAACACAGCTAAACCGAAGCCCAATTATATCCTACATTGCCCTTCAACGACATTGTTTATTAGATTTAAGGAGACTAATTTGTCAACCAGTACACTGGCAAACTATCCCCTCTATTACGAGACAGTAGGTACCTACACGAAATTACGTAGTGCGAGTTTTTGATATTTATACGACCTTCCTTTGTCAGAGAGGTCGATCCTCAACCATGTCGTTAATTTGTTTCCAAAACAGCTTTGGAATCTAAAATAAAATTATTGTCCGCCTTAGCAATGCTTTAGCCGTTTCCATTGTTCTGTGTTTAAGAAAATAAATAAATTGATAGCAAGTTCGTGTGTTTACAGACTCTTGTATTATATAATTATTATTATAAAAAAAGATAAAATATTTCTTGAATGACATATTGAAAAACAGACTTTACTTTTGAATATTGTGTTAACAGGTTGATCTTCAATATTGCGTTTTAGTATAAAATACCCAAATTGTACATAATAATATCATCATCATCACCAGCCCTTTAATGTCCCCACTGCTGGGGCACGGGCCTTCCCTATGGATGGAAGATCATAGGGAGATTGGGCCATAACCCACCACGCTGGCCCGGTGCGGGTTGGTGGGTATTAACGACTGCAGATGCAGCCGGGACCACCAGCTTTACGTGCCTTCCGAAGCACGGAGGAACTCGAGATAATAAATTTTTGGTCACCCATCCAATGACCGGCCTTAGCGACATTGCTTAGTTTTCGCAATCGCAGGCCAAGCGCGCTATGCTTCTGCGCTAGCGAGCTCCTCGATATCTGCCATAATAATATAGTTAAAACTATTTATTTAAATAGAGAAATGTGATACTGTTCAATACCTAGAAATCATAATGGGAAAACGAAAAATTGCTCTTTCTCTTTTGATCGGCTAATCACTAATTTTGTACATTTTTAAAACATATTTGTTTTGTATAAACTAATCGTACAGTCTACAGCACGTTCATACAAAACTGCCAAATATCGCCAATCAGTTGTCAACATGTTTCTTTGCAAAGCACCAATTCGATTGAGCAAATTTGACATTAGGGTCGATTCTGACGATGGTTCTGTAAACCTAAAATTAATTTGACAAGTGTTTCTCTTTCATTCTCATTACAGAATGAAGAGGAGAGACTGATATTAAATTTAGTTTTAAGTTTAGAGAATCATGTCAGAATTGACCCTATTACCTATTATTGTGGTAGACAACATGTTGACAGTACACAAATTTCTATTCAAAATTTTAAATCTCACAAATAATTTGGCTGCCATTAGCAATTCCTGATTCCCTAAATTAAATTTTAAAAATTATTAATATTTTAAAAACAAGATGGACCGATCACTCGATCATTGTCATCAAAATTCGACTTAGTTGTGAGGAATGAGGATATTTTAAAAGCGGGTGCTCTATTTTGATATAGAAGCTAACTATTAAATACATTTTGTTACTATAAATTACAAAGAGATACGCCAACTTAAATGTCAAAACAAACAAACAAAACATTACGAGGAAAACATGCGTAGTAAATAAATTAGGTCGTTGGTAGAGCTGTTCTAAATCTACAAGCCTTAATAAAATATATTTGCTTAGTCCAAACTACATAAATATTAGAGCACAATTACAGAAATGGGAGTCACAAAAATTTCTTTCAAAAAAATTCTTTCAGAAAAATTTGTGACTTCTTTTGCTTCGTAATATTTTTTCTAGCATTTAACAACGTTTAAATAATAATCTAAGGTCTCTGCATACGTGACGGGAAAATACCCCTGACGGGTCGTGGACGGGACGGGGACGAGGCGTTTTGAATGAGAGAGGCCCCGTCTCATCCATGTCCCGTCCTGGGTATTTTCCCGTTCCATATGCTGAGACCTCTAAAATAATAATTACAAGTGTCATATAGAAACAAAAAAAATAAAACATAACAAAAATTCGCATCAAGCAGTTCTCAATATCCAAAATCAAGTCACGTATGTTTTAAAAAAATAAAAATCTGGTAATTATACGAGACCAGAATTAACACAGGTGGCCCCGCGATTTATCCAGTGTCATTTAAGAATAAGCTTCTCTTTCTCTCTTTCTAGTTTCCAAATGATTTGTTATAGTTTGTAAAATGTGACAGCTCATACACTTTTTGTCTATCCTTTTCGCTCATAAGGCAGTTTTATATTTATTGCTTGCTGTCATTCTATATTTTACAAACTATAATTTACGCTCAGTTTCGAGAAATCTGGCTTTGGATTGTCTTTGAAAATTCACAAGCTTTGTTACTTATTAGAATTAATCGTCTGTTCTACTGATGAAGCTATGTTAAGAAAATGTCATGACTGAGATATTAAGAAAAAATAATCTTATCAGATTCTTATAAGAACGAATTCATAGTTTAAAAATTATTTACATTATTTTCAGGATCTACTTTATCCATATTAATCTTAGAGACAATTTATAGTTTTTCAATATGACACTGTAGATTAAAGTATATGCTCTTTATTTTATAAAAGTTCTTAATGTATACGAACTTGCTGTTAATTTTCTAAATTCAATCATCCTTTTTTTTGCAGAAGTGTCACAAACTAAAAACAGGCAATTTTGTAGCAGGTTGTAGGTTGTTAAGGTCACCAGTCGTTTATTTACGTTGATTTATTTATTTCAAGCCAGCAGAGATGCAATAGGTCACATTTGCTCTTCTTGAGTTGTGTTAATTTTTACGATAGCAATGTCATTACGATTGATTTGTACTTGATTTACCTATTCGAGGACATGAGAGAGGAGATCCCTCGTCCCAGAATTTGTTACTAGGCACGCTTTGATATGCGACCTGATTAGATTTACGCTTTATATCACGATATGATTAGCGGTCTGTGCCCTACTAACAATTCTTTTATCTCTTTCCTTAAGCCATTTTGAACCTTCGGGACGATGTTTTGATCAAACCTATAATACCAACATAATATTTGAGTTTGAAAACAAAACATAAGCATTTAATGAAATACATTTACGCGTACAATAAGAAATTAATTATGCCAACGAAGAACAAGAACAATAGACGATCAAAAGAGTTATGGAAACGATTGACCCTTTACATTAGCTTGCACTAAATATAATCAGAGTTTTATTGCAATATAGCCAGAAATGTAGTGTTTAGAAATATACCAGACCAGATATGAATATCTGAGACGATTTACAAAAAAAATCTTGCAGTGTGTCATATCAAATAGAAGAAGAAACGAAAATTTTGATAATGATTGCATTTGAAACATAAATGAAATCAACAGTGTTTGGATTCGTGGTAAGCAATTCCGAATTCGAGACACACTCTTTCCGAGAACTAGGCCCCTTAAATACATCCACCTATCCTACCTATCCTAAATATATAGCCATGCGTTGTTCGGCCTCCAATTGACGCACAGCAGCCCCCGTAGCACGGGACGTGGACACATCTCCTTTAGGGTAAAGAAAATCTTTTCCTCTGGCTCTAACTCCCACTAAATCCCAAGACAAAACTCTGTCAAGTGGTAGAGAGACTTGTCCACGCCACATGCGTCATTTGTCGCCGGCAACAACCATGTTCCTAACCTTCACACTCGATCCACATGCAAACAAAGAAAGCCGATTTCGCTTCACGCTAATTTGAAATCTAACACGAGGAATTCATTGCGTTCACTTAGACAATCACAATTAGACACATTCCAGTGAGTCATCCACGCGCGACTTGTATTTTTATTGGATGTTTGCATTACATTTGGCGACCAACATTTATATTTACACTAATTCGACAATACGAGTCCTTATCACCGAATGATACAGCCGATATTCACGGCGAACATTAATTTGCAAAATTATCAGCGCTGGCTTTTGCACCGGAATGAAGAAATGCCGTTTTGGAATCACCTTGGTGGTGACGAGCGAGGTCGATAGAAATATCGCTTCGATGCCTCTGGCACAAAAGTTAGTCTAAATCGTCAGCGAGTAACAATATTATTGTGACTATCTGATGGCAATTTGCGATAACTAAACAAACAATAAGTGCTTTGTTCTCAATCTTGGCGACATGAGTCCCTAATTTCAAGACAAAGTTACCTAGTAAAACCACTAATCACACGGACTACCTGGAAACGCATCGCAACAGCCAGACCGAAATGTAGACTTGTAAGAATCGTACAGGAAAACGGCGCCGGCAGCCGTCGGTCGGCTGCTGTCGAAAATGTGCGAAAACCTGTTTTAGGTGCTTTTGTTCAGATGTTTCGGTGGGGAGTTCGATGACCAATGCAAATGGGATGTGGGCAGCGGACGTGTGCGAATTTAGGTGCGAGGGTGTCGCAGGGAGGGGGCGCAGTGCAGCCTGCAGCGGTCATCAACCGGCGTGATTAGCGCGTGACTCACCGGCGCTCTTTGTCTCCGCACCCACGTTGGCCGCCCGTCTACGTACCTTCCGCGAGGGTCCAGAGCGCCCGCGCCACGTGCTCGCACCACTCCACGTGTTGTGTTCTCGCACTGGCCTTCGCGGAACACCGCCGACACGGTAAGTGTACTCCAACAAGCGCCTGGAACCTTTATCACCAGAGCACCTGATGAAGTACAATGGGCGTGCGGCGGCTGGGCTGGGCTGGGCGGCGGCGGCAGGATGATGGCTCCGGCGGCGGCACCGCGCGCTACTTCAGGTACCTGACTCGGTGAGGACAGCCCTGGCGCCAGAGTAGCGCGCGGCGCCACCGCCTGCTATTTATATCGCGCACTGCGAGCAGAGGCGTGCGTCTCCGGCCGCGTTCGGGACTCGACTGCACCTCCGAGCCGGCGTCGCGTCCCCCGCGCGTCGCCAGACGTCAGCTGACCGCGGCTGCACCGGCCCTGACATTGGCGCGCCCGCCGGCGCGGGGGGCGAGGTCGGTGACCCCGCCCGCGGAAGCCTCCTCGCGAATCCCGCCGCCCCCTCGCCCCGCCGCCGTCAGTCATCGCTCCGTGACATTCACCAACTTTGGACACTCAATGATTTTTATTCTGCTCTGGCGAAAATAGGCCTATGAGCTTGGCGGGGTGACACTGTGACCGCAGTCTCGATTTGATGTTTACGAAACGTGCCGTTTGGTAATTTCGTCAAAAACGACAAGCGACAATACATATTGTTTTATTCATTTACGTAGGTGGGCGGGTGTCGACGATTCTGTGCGTTATCTTAGCGCCACGTTTCTGTTATTTATACTAGATATTGCTAATGCAGCGTTCCTCCACCTAGCAAGGTGCTGCGAATTTACGTGCCTGGTAGATGACAAAAGGCTGGCCTATTGCATGGGACCTCACATAATTCGCGAAACGTGGGTGTTAATATAATCTCTGTCTATGCCTACCCTTTAGATAAATAGGCGTGATTTGTGAATGTATTGTTTATTACTAACTCCAATATAAACAGAATTAAATTGGCAAATACAATACAACAAGTGACTAAACCAAACTTGTTATGATTGTATCTATTGATTTCCTACGTTGTCAGGCCTTCGCGTGGTCGACGTAGGTATAATATGTGTACCTACAAATAAACAAATAAGCGTTATGACCTCAAAAGGAGATAAAAACATTCCTACCTGACTCTACATTGAAATGTTCTATAGGATCACAGTAATGATAAAATAACTAAACTTTAGGTAGAGCTAAAGAACTACCTAAGATAATCAAGAGTCTTGATTCGATACAAGAGCCACTGTAAAATTATTTGAATGTTAATGTAGAGTCTCTGCCGCACTCAGTAACGTCAATCTGTCAAAATATTATAACTTAAAACTCTAATTTAAAACTATACATATTATAGTCGCTATTGTCGCCGGATCTATGGTCTAGATCATTGATTCCCAAAGTGGTCCAGGTGGACCCTAGAGGTCCACGGGAGACTCGACGGGGGTCTGCATTGGTGTGACAAAAAAATGGAAGTTCACGATTTTTTGTAAAAACTCGCATATTCACTCCCATCATAATTAATTAACCAATCAATTCTCCCTTTTTTTTGTAACCTAACGTCCTTTGGGCTAATTGCCTTAGTTAGATCTTTAAATTTTTTGCCGATTTTTGGAAATATGGTAGAAATTTATTTGCAAGGGGGTCCACCAGAATCGACAAAATTTTTAAAGTGATCTATGAGAAAAAAAGTTTGGGGACCTCTGGTCTAGATTTACATAATTTTTTATGACATGAAGTACTCATTAAGGTTAATTGAGGTCTGTTAGAGCCTAATTATAAAATGGACTGCTATATTTTTTTATCAAAGCAAAGATTTTAGTTATATACTAATAACAAACCAACCCATAGGTAATGAGATGACATGGAGGACTTTGAAAGTCAAAAGATTAATAAGGGTATTTTCTTTTGTGATTCCATTGCGTTCGTCCCTGTCTGCGCAGGGGGGTGCGAGTGAGAGGCTGTGGAGTATAGGGGTCGGATGGATTAAAAGGACGGTCCCTGTCCTATGACCTTAGGGCTGTAAAACACCTTGACGCTTCGCCCCGCGGGAGGACAATGTCTCGTGCGATTTTGAATGTGAACTTTGTCTTGTCCCCTCGAAGGCCGCTGTAGGATAACTGGATAGTATCGTGTACAATTTACCGCATGCCTGCCGTGAAAATCGATGAAAAGATTTAATAGATTCGATTCCGTCTTCGGCCCTCATCGTCACTTACCATCAGGTGAGATGAAGGGCAAGAACTTCCCTGTTTAACATAAAAAAAAATTATTCTCCGGAATTACTGTCTATTTTGGTTGGTGGTAGGACTTTTATCATGTCCGCCTGGCCAGCTACCACCATATTATCAAAATCTGTCGCCATAAAAATAATATTTACCGCATTATTGCGTTCCGACAATTATGATAGGATAGTCAGCCCCTCTATGGTTGAAGGTCGATTCCATCTTCGGCCTTTATTGTCACTTACCATCAGGCGAAACGAAGGGAAAGAGCTTCCCTGTCTAACATTAAATAAAAGATTCTCCGGAATTACAATCTATTTTGGTTGGTGGTATGTGTTTTTTAAGTCCACCTCGCTAGCTACCACCATCTTATCAAAATCTGTCGCCTAATAATAGCTGTTAACAGCGTTATTGTGTTCCGACAATTGTGATAGTCAGCCCCTCTGTGGTTTAAGGTTCCAGGTGAAGCTCGATTCCATTTTTGGCCCTTATCGTCACTTACCATTAGGTTAGATGCAGTATAAGCTTCCCTGTCTAGCATAAAAAAGATCTAAAATTGATCTGAAAATTCCAAACTTCCTCGATATAATACTCACTACAGGCAGAACTCCTTTTTTGAGATCAGCAAATGAGGTTAATAAAATGGTCATCTTCCCACAACTTGACCTAGGTACTTATTTCATACCAAACCACATAATTTTAAAGGCGTATTAGCTGAGAGTTTGTTTGGCGTTTCTTTAACTGCCTAGTAATCCTAATCAAATCTTTCTTGTTTTTTTGTAACTATTCCTTCAATAAGTTTAAGTTATTTTGTTACTCATATGCGAAAACGCGTAATTGGTGTAATAAGTATAGTCTTTTGTACTGACTGATTTATTATTTGTAACTTTCACTGTATATTTTTCAAATAAAATAAAGTTGAACCGTATGCGTATGACAAACCAACAGAACTACTTACAAATACACTCGTCAACAGTACAATGTGAATGAATAATATTGATATCCTATTAAATGCGATAGCAAGTTTGTTTGTTGGTAGCACTTTCACGAGTAAACCACTAAACCGATTTAAAAAAAAATTATCATCAATTAGTAGCTACAGACTGACCGAGTTAAAATATGCAATACATATTTTTTAATTTGGAGATTTCTATAAAAATTAGAATAATGTAACTATATTCTCCCTATATTCTTCCATTCATAGGGAAGAGCTGTGCCCTAGCAGTGGGGACATTAAAGGACTGGTGATGATGATGATGATTATGAACCTAGTGTTAGCAAAAAATTGCTTATCTAACTGCCGCACTCAGTGGTCAAAAAATGACAATTCAAAACTAGTCGCAATTCTTGCCGGGTCTATGGTCTAGATTTGAATGAAAATGTTTGACATTAAATACTCATTAAAGTTAATTGACGTCTCTGAGTGCGGCAGTAAATGATTTATGTGACGTGCGTTGACATTTTGTTATTTCTAATTAAGTATTATGTTTTTGACAGTTATTAAAAGACATCAATGTGAGATAAGACGCGGCTAAAAGCTAGTATTTAAATAAATTCCAGCGAACGATTTAAATCTACTACGCAGCGGACGGTGCCAGTGGCGTCTTTGTTTTTAAATCGAACTCATACAAAATCATTATCGCACAGCACATAAATCACTGTAATGTATTATTAGTTAATAAATAATTTATTCCCCTCACATCGTGTGCAAACAAAGAAACAGTTGAATGACAAAATAGTTATTAAGTGAAAAGAGAGGAAACGTGTTGACTATTATGTTATTTCAATTTCATGTTAAACCTAAGCCTAACCTTGAGCAGTATGGATTCGAATGTTATTATCTTACCATCCCAAACGCTCTTTCCGTTCATCGTTCATCTGTTTGCTGTACTAATTCATCACTAGCACCTGTACGATATGATATATGCATCAAAAGCGACTTTAATGATGTCTGATAGGAAACAGTACTGCACCGACTCTAGATAAACTGGGAACAGCGCAGGAAGATGATTATGAATGATTGTTTGACCATTGATATGACAAATACATAATTTAAAACTTTATTGCACAATAAAAGGTCCCACTCCTTCGTTAAACGCCACTCACCATTTTCCAAACAGTACCCCGACACTTTTAGATTTAATAATAGTTTCCTCTCTTAAGCATGTAGCATGGGCAATGCGCGGCGGATGCTTTTTCGTATCATGACCTAGTATTTCTGTCTTATATGGTTCGACCTCCAAAAGCCAAACCTAAAATAATTTTGCAACGCAATGTTTGAAGGTATGAATCTGTACAACCTTCGTCGTGATATCAAACTTATTGACTGGGCTCCTCTACTAAGTAGTGCTAATATTAATGAAAAGTACAATTTTTTTGTTTCCCATTTAATTGCACTTTACGACACTCATGCTCCGGTTAGGAGAGTTAAACTCAAACATTATCCTTCGCCTTGGCTCAGCGATAATCTTAAAATTTTAATTCACCGGAAAGCTGCTGCTAAAACTAGGTATAAAATTAAATCTACATCGTACAATCTAGAAAAATACAATTCTCTTCGCAACCAATGCAACAGAATGTGCAGGGATGCTCAACGTCGTTTTATCCACAAATCAATCGAAAATGGTGAACCGGCAAAAATCTGGAAATTCCTTAAAACCTTGGGCATCGGGAAATCTCAGTCGACAGCCAATCGTAATCTGAACATGGATTTACTAAATCAACACTTTTCTGCTTCATCAATGTTTGACAAAACCATAAAAACCAACACGTTAGACTCACTTTCAAAATTATCAACTCCCGGTTTCGCTCCATTTGTTTTCACTAAACTATCCAATTCCGAAGTTGAGAAAATCATCAGATCTATTACGTCTGACGCAGTTGGTGGTGACCGTGTGAGCCGTAAAATGCTCCTGCCTATCCTGGATGATATCCTACCAATAATAACCCATATTTTAAATTTTTCCCTATCTACTGGTGAGTTCCCTTCTGCCTGGAAGGATGCGCGGGTTATTCCTTTACCAAAAAAATCCAACCCAGCATCCTTCTCAGACTTTCGTCCCATATCCATATTGCCTTACCTCTCCAAAGTACTCGAGCGCGCTATACATAGTCAACTCAGAAATTTCCTTTCTAAAAATAACCTCTTAAATCCTTATCAATCTGGGTTCCGTCCTGGCCACAGCACCACTACAGCGCTTGTATATATCACTGACAATATTAGAGCTGGTATGGAGGCAGGTTGCGTTACTATTCTTTCTTTGTTAGACTTCAGTAATGCCTTCAATACGGTCGACTTTGATATACTTCTTGGCATTCTACGTTCTATTAATGTTTCTTCTACTGTCATTCAATGGTTCCACGATTACCTGTATGGTCGCCGCCAACAGACTTGCATCGATGATTCCACATCCTCTTGGTGCAACCTTGTTTCTGGCGTACCACAGGGAGGCGTGCTTTCCCCGTTGCTTTTCTCTCTATATATTAGGTCTATTTCTGATGATCTCCTTTCATATTACCATTTATATGCTGACGATCTTCAGATCTATACACAAACCACCATTGACGATTTGCCTCAGGCCATATATAGACTTAACTGCGATTTAAATTGTATTAGGTCTTGGACGATGTCGCATGGGTTAAAGGTTAATCCTAGCAAAACCCAAGTTGTCATTGTTGGCAGTTCTAGGATGATCTCTAAAATAAATCTAGGACTACTTCCACCAGTAGAATTCGACAAAGTTAAATTACCTTTCCTTAAGACTGTTAAGAATCTGGGTATTTATATCGACAGTAACTTTACATGGGATCCTCAGTTACGCGAGGTGAGTCGTAAAATATTCTCATCGGGTGGCTCTCTCAGAAGACTAAGGAATTTCCTTCCTACGGCTACCAAAACTGCGCTCGCTCAGTCACTTCTGCTACCAGTTCTAGATTATGCTGATGTCAGTTATCTGGATTTATCTGAAAACCAGCTAAATCGCTTAGAACGTTTGCAAAACTATTGCATAAGATTTGTTTATGGCCTGAGGAAATTCGATCATATTTCGGAATATCGTAATAAGCTCAATTGGTTGCCGATTCGACACCGCCGAAACTTGCACATTGTGTCTTTGCTATACAATGTTCTATTTAATCCCTACTGTCCACTTTACCTCAAGGAACATTTTGTATTTTTAAATAACCTACATAATAAAAACCTGAGATCATCTGAAGACTTGACTTTAGCAATTCCGACGCACAGTACTAAGTTTGTCGACAAATCATTTAAAGTTGAAGCTTCTCGTTTATGGAATGCATTACCAGTATCTATAAGGCGCGCTCAAACACTAGATTCGTTTAAATTGCGAGTGAGAGGACACTATATGTCGCTGGCTGCTGCTGAATCCTAATGCAGTCACAATTTATGCTTACTTGTGTGTAATATTTTTCTATATTGCTTCTAGAATAGTTATTAACTTGTTTATATATTAATTATATTGTATCTTATTAATACATTTATTATTAGTCGTAGTATTTATTATTAAAGTTATGTGCACCACAGCTGCCATATTATAATTAGATCACTATGTCCATCCCTAAGGTTGTCTGGAAGTGATCGCTCTTAGCGATAAGACCGCCTCTTGTGCTCCGTTGGTCATGTTACTTCCTGTATTATTATGTCCTTTAATTTGGTGTACAATAAAGTGTATTCTATTCTATTCTATTCTAAAAGGTACAAACAACGGTGTTATAATTTAAGCATCCTCTACCATTGACACCAAAGGGGCGTGGGAGAGACCATAATAGCGGATATATTGAATACCTACCCAATCTATAGGTAGATCAGAATTAATTAAGTTTTACCAATGATTTTTAAATAGATGTTGTAGTCTTATTTTCTTATATATAAAAATGAATTGCTGTGCTTTTGTCTCGCTAAAACTCGAGAACAGCTGGGCCCATTTAGCTAATTTTGGTTTTAAAATGATTGTCTTGGGCCGAAACGAATAGTTTACCAGGCCATTAACGCAGGAAAGGTGAGAAAATAGTGAAAAGAACAATTTAAATTTTTGTGCTAATTTCATTTTCCGCATAATTAAGCTGCTTTTCTATCAAACATTTAACGTAACCATGGCTACGGGATAATTTATATGGCATAACGACATATGTGGTCAACTAGTTACAGGAGATTGACCATTTTTGTATGGACGTTGGACCAAGTGCCGCCCAAAATTGAATCATAGACCATAGTGCATACTATTCCTTAGAGTTATATCTACTAGTCTTTAACCCAAAGCGCTTCAGGATCGACGATAACGTAATCCTCATCGTCGTCCCAGCTCCAGCATGTTGGTGCCTCGCCCACCCCAAAAACCAAACTAGAGAACACAACTGCCTATAGCTCTTCGCGCAGTAGAACATGAACAGCAATTATGTTGCACGGATTCGAGCCCATGATTGTTCTCGTCAATGAAAATATAGCAGTGATATACTTTTGACGAAAGGTGTCTGCTTTTTTGAATTGAACATCGAGACAGCGCTATACAAAGCCGTCAGTCAGTTATTGAGTCATTTTGGTATAGAGTTTACAAAAACTTGCTTCGAATGAGACTAGCGAGGTCGAAACCAGACTTAGAAGGTAGAATAAGTAAAATAAGAATAATATCATTTGATGTAAACGTCAAAAAATATATACATATATCTAAAGTTGAAGCACCAAAAGAATAGTTGAGATTCTAGAGTACATAACTCGTGGAAGTTTTTTTTTAAATATTTTTTAGTATTTCTTCATATTAGGGCACAAATAAAAATATTCCCATATCTAGGCATCATTTGGTCCAATTTGGTCAATCTCCTTTATCTGAACTGCTATATATTTTGTACATTAATATACATAGACCTTGATATAGACATTGCACAAAAAGATCATTGACACCGAGATACTACGGCACTAAGCCAATTAAGCTGATATTAAACGTGAACACTTAACATCTCAGTGATAAGCATGGGTATTGTAAATTGCGCCACTTGTTAAGAGGAATTGGGAAATGTAAATCGGTCTTCTATGCTGGCCTGGGAGCGAACAAATAATGTAGAATATGCCAGCCCCGGCTCATCGAATGGGTGTCGTAAAGGCCGACTAAGGGAGATTGCCCAATGTGTTGTGTGTGTTGTGTAGACCAATAAGCACCTTGAGGCACCCAAATAGTGGAGGGCAAACCACCACAACAGCATACCCAAAGAGGGTTAGTGTCAGGCAGGCGGCCGGCTGTAAAACCTAAGCCAAAACTTTGAGAAGTATGTATGGATTGGAATGTTGTCATTCCAATCACTCTCTCCGTTCATCGGTCTCTTGACATGGTCCGTTCCGTCTCTTTTCTATACATTCATTCATCCATCACTAGCACCTTTACGGTGTGATGGATGATATGAATCAAAAGGGAGTGGATGGCTTGATGACGTCTGACCGATATGAATGGAAGAGGAAACATACTGCGCCGACCCCAGATAGACTGGGAACAGGGCAGGGAGAAGAAGAAGTTAAGAGGAATTGTGAAGTGCCGATACGCGGCGCTAGTAATGCCTACATTTCCTTTTTGAATACCTTCCTACTTGTCTCGAGCGATAACGTTTTCACTCCCTTAAAACTTTACAAAATAGGAAGATTCAGTACATCCTAATCTAAGTCTGAACGTTTTCTTTTTCATTAATTCAGTAGTAGTTGAGAGTTGAGAGAGCGCAAAGAGCTGTCCTGAAGGTAACTGCGTTTCTCCCCCTTTTGTGTCCCACTACCGAAGTTTATTCCTATTGGAATGTTCTCACAGTTCAATGCAAACAACTTTTATCGTAAGCAATATTTCGTTAAAATACAAACGTACGAACCTAGTTTTGTTATTATATTAACAACATATATAATAGTATCTTATGCTACGAGTATGCTACGTTGGTCATTATATACGAGGCATTATTGCAAGCGCGAGCCGCAGGCGAGCGCGGTAAGGAAGCTGAGTATGTAATGATCAATGCATACGAGTTGCATACGACGTTTTTCAACACAATTGCGAGGAAAAAACAAACTTGTATTGTTATTAACTTTACCAATTAATTACGGAAAAGGCGCCGCAAGTTTTGGTTTTTGTTCTTTTTTATAATGAATAATGAGAAACTATTAGTAGGGACGGCAAAGAGAACCAGCACATACAGCCTCGTCTGATGGAGTCTCCTGGAATCCTTTGTGTGGCTTAGCACGCTTGGCCTGCGATTCCGTAAACTAACTAGGTATGTTCGCTAAGACATTGTCAATGGATGGGTGACCTAAGTAAGGTGAAGCACGCCTATATCCCCCCTGAGAGGGTAGGAAGAGGTAAATTAACACCCACTTTTCGCCAATTAAGTTAGGTCCCATGTAATAGGTGACGAGCCTATTGCCATATAGGTATCGGGCACATAAATCGCAGTACCTTATACTTATTGCTAGGTGGTATGAGAGGAATGCTGCAGCCCATTACTCATCGCTGTCTCTACTCTTACAGCGACCGAAGGCATACGATTAAGTTGAACAACTGAGTTGCATAGTCTGCGGACTTGCATAGAAGCCGATTCTATACAAGGTGTTTGGTACACGCTAACAAGGTCATATTGTATTCCCTATACAAATAGTTCAAACAAAAAACAAAATGTATGAAAATTTTTAAAAATATTTTTCCAATTTTGAATTTTATGACTATGTTAGCATGGGTAGGTGCCGGCTTGATACCCCATGTACCAAACACCTCGCATAATAAGTTATCGACCGATAGTTGGACTTGGCTAGCACAGTAGCATAGCACGTTTGGCAAGCTAGCTCGCTAAGTCATTGGATGGGGATGACCAAAAATTTATTTATAGTTCCTCCGTGCTTCGGTAGACACGTAAAGCCGTTGGTTCCGGCTCGGCTGTATCTGCGTGTCGTTAATACCTCCAACCCACACTGGACCAGCTTGGTGGGTATGGCCCATTATCTCTATATTCTTTCATCCATACATCTGATATGCAGGGTTATATATATACATACATACATACATAAATCACGCGACTAAGGATAAATCAGTGATGAGGGATGGGCAGCAGCGTTCCTCTTATACCACCTAGCAATGTACTGCGACACTTTTGTGCCCGATATATGGCAATAGGCTCGCCACCTATTACATGGGACCTAACATAATTGGCGAAATGTGGGTGGTATAAGCGTGATTTATGTATGTATAAATCACGCCTATATCCCCGAAGGGGTAGGCAGAGGTGAACTAGCACCCACGTTTCGCGAAATATGTCAGGTCCCATGTAATAGGTGGCGAGCCTATTGCCATTTATCGGGCACAAAAGTCGCAGTACATTGCTGGGTGGTATAAGAGGAACGCTGCTGCCCATTCCTCATCAATGATTTATCCTTAGTCGCCTTGTACGACACCCACGGGAGACTTTGGGGTGGTGACAATTGTATTCTACATATATATATATATATTCTGTTAGGGAAGCTCTTGCCCTTAATCTCATCTGTTGGTAAGTGACGATAAGGGCCAAAGATGGAATCGAGCTACATCTGCAACCCTCAACCACAGAGGGACTGGCTATCTTATCACACATAATGCTGTTAACATTATTACTATGGCGACAGATTTTGATATGATAGTGGGAGCTAGTCAGGCGGACTAAAAAGAAGTCCTACCACCAACCAAACCGAGCACAAATTTGTACCCTCCTGGGGATCGAACCCGGGACCTCTGGATCTTCATTCCGGTGGGCGAAACACCAACCCACGGAGACGGTTAAAAATATGCTGTCGTTTTATCTCTATAATCTATCCGTAGTAGGGACGACCATCCCCCCAGCTCCAGCAGTGAGCACATAAAGGGCTGGTGATGATGGGTATATGACGAACGTGCTGACTGGTCACAACTAGTCATTAGGTACATAATCATACTACAGGGTTGCTTTGTTGATAATAAAAGACAAGTTTTTATAAATAAAACTTTATATTATTCAGTTATTACCATAAGAGTTCCTTACAATGTGAAATCGTAACCTCAGAGATGCAACATTTTTCAAGCCTAATCATGTTTCAACATGTTCGCTGCCAATGTTACACTCGTGCATTTTTTTTTCCATGTTTTGGGAACAGATTGCGATAACAAGGCTCTGTCTTAGACCAAGATAGGCGAGGCACGTCTAGGGAACCTCCTTAAGGTTAAATCTATGTTTGCATCACAAGAAACTAAAACCTAACATCTGGCTCTGCTCAAAAAACCTAGCATCCTCAAGGCAAAACCATGGAATGCTAAAAGTTGGCATCTCCTTTACTCCCTTCCTATGCTGTGCCCCGCCAAGCTATGGGACAAGCCCAGGAATCTGAATGTTTTTAAAACAATTGTTTCACACTATATAAAAAGATAATTATAGATACAATGAAATAATGTCGATAAAAATGCAAAAAAAATATTATTGGTATTAGATACATTTTACGAAAATTATAAATTTCTTTAGAATATAATTTCAGGTACAGTTGATAATTTTATAAAAACTTGTTATACCAATTAAAAATAATACTTAAACATACTTGTAACACAAATGATAACCCACCCGCGTTTACTTCCCAATAGGACAATTCATACCACACTGAGTCATCATTATATAAAAATATTAAAAAACATTAAGAATGTGGTGTCACATTAATTCCACTATCTAAATCACAATTGAACTACTTACGCTAGTTGGGATGAATTTCTTATTTTGATTTAATTATTACCATAAAATATGTATTTACAACTTTAATTCACCGCATCATTTTCTACATTAATATATAATTTAATTTGTAATTAACAAACGAGGAAGCGCTGAAGCCTTCATCTCACTTGATTTTCATGGTGCATCCTAGTATTTCCCCATTTATATATCGCTTCTAAAATACAGAAGTTATCTTAAACTCAAAATTGCATACCAGCAGCACAACGTCTTAAAACACACACCCCTTATTAAAAAACATGGACTAAAGTTAGTCACAGTTTAAAACTGATGCTGTCACTTTTATTTGCTGAATTAAATACAGAGTTAGCATCAATTTTAAACCATTTCTAACTTTAGTCCATGTATGTATATCTTATATAAGAGGGACAATGTTTCCAATATTTTTTTGTGTTGTGTCTTATTTAGCAGTTATTTTTCGTAGTATTTTTTCTCCCATTTCAATAAAATTTTCGCTTATACACACCCACTACCACTTCATATCATTTTCATCATCTCTCTTCTCCGGTCTTGTTCAACCCCGCCATCTAACTTTAATTTAATTCCTTCACATAATATTGCCAAAAACTTTCATTCTATTGTATAGGACATTAAGCTAATTCAAATAAAATATTAAAAACCTATTAGAAAGGTATCTTTTCGTAATGATCAGTCTTACATTACAAATATTTGTTACTTTTGCATAAACAAGGAACTTTAGGAAGTTCCTTTGCCATTGTTAATAATTTCGTGTTAAATAAAAATCTTAAAAAAATGTTTTCTGTTGTCTGTTCTACTACATAAACATATAGGATTAGTTTTATAGTATCTCACGGGAAACTACTAGATTGCACCCTCCCTCAGTGAAGATAAGGTTGAATGTGGAAGAGCTAATCACCCTGGAACCTCACCTGAGGAAGTGACTAGTACCTATTACTGCCGGAAGATAACAATGGACTTGCTGTTGCGACTTCCATTACCAATTAAAACTAAGACAATACACCTGTTCAATTTCGAAAAAGCTTTAACTTCTACTCTAGAGTAAGTATTTTTCTGATAGAATACGGTAATTGACTTAAAAATCGATGTTCCGTAGGAATAGTTGCGAGGCCCCTCGCAAATATTCCACATTTTAAAAAGGATTTACTCCCCATTTTTTTACTACTGTACTTGTGGCTTTTAATTATGTCAAAGTTGGTAAGATTTTTCAAGGAGCCCGATAGTGCAGTGGCCTAGCGCGCTCAGCCAGCGATTGCGTGTACCGAGAAATGTTCGCTAAGCTGGTCATCAGCTGGGTGACCAAAATTTATTATCCTCCGTGCTTCGGAAGGCACGTAAAGCTGTTGGTCCCTGCCGCATCTGCAGTCGTTAATACCCACCAATCCACACTGTCTATATTTAATCCATAGGCAAGTTCTGTGCCCAATAAGTGGGGACATTAAAAGGCTGGTAATGAGGATGAAGAAGTCCTATCTATAACCTCTATCCCCCTCTGTCTCAGCCGAAGCAACATTCACGAGCTAACGAATTAAGAGTAAGTTATAGAACATGACAATTATAATAGTCTTTAATTAATTACGCTCGGTAAAAGTCGTAACAGCAAGCAAGTTGGGCAAAGCTATTTGTGCGCTCCTGTGATCAAACTAGGGGGCCAATCTATTCGAACGAATAGAATACAAATGTACGAAGCTGACTTATTAGAGGGAAGCCAACATGGCGACCGTCGTGTCAAATGTAAGAGAAGCTGTCAAAAAATTACTTTTGTTTTCTATTCGTTCGAATAGATTGTCTAGGTGGTAGGTAGGTGGTGATAGATAAACCTCTATAGACCAGTGGAAGAACCACTACAGCATAGAGGCTACTTATATCACGTATATAACCGAAATTATAATATTATTTCTTTTTATTTCTAAAATTCAACAACACTTGCTTAAGATATCCAACAATAATTACCTCAATGACGTTCACAATTATTACTAATTAATTAACGCAAATATACAGGCATTATCTGCTATGATCTAGCGAAAACTACGCAATTAAAAAACACGCCAAAACTTTTGTAACAACATTGAGAATAAATAATTATAAGTATCACTTGTTAAGTACTTATTATTTTTATATCATGTTAGACAATTCACAAAATATCAGTCTTTGAAAACGATTGTAGTTTTCGAAATAATTCAGACACACATATCATGATTCAATACTAACTAAACTAATATTGCTTATTATTTTATTGTGTGTAAAGTCGTACCCAACTGAATTATAACCCACTTTGCATACAATATCGATAAAATAGGAAGGTTTTCTTCTCTATCTCTTCTCTAAAAAATGCGTAACTTCGGTCAGTAGTCAGAGATCTATTCGATTTTAAGCTTTCCTAGCACCGCACTAGATATCTTTTAGATAAAGCGGTCATGATTTAAATCTCAAATTGCATTTCAGTAATTGTCAATGCGTAATAAAATGATAACAAGATATCAAGGTAATTTATGTTCAGGAGAATTTCGAATTGCTTGTATATGGATGACTGTAACAAAATGACCTCATGGTGGGTCATGATTCAATTTTGGTCGTCTCTACGTAGGTCATATATTAAAATATTCCTTCTCTTATAAAGAAAAGAAACAAAGTAGTACTTATACCTAAACTTACTTTTAATGTAGGTAACTTACTTAACACTAAAGTTCTAATCTATTTAACAAATTTCACTAAAAATTCCAGTGTGTTTACTTTCTGGTAAAAAAAACATTGATGTAAGTAATTGGTTGTTGGAAGGTATTTATTGGTACCTAAGTACCAGCTCAGGCACCAAAATCGTGTGACATAATATTGAGTATTTACATAATCACTGTTATCGATTGCTCTAATGAAAATGGAAAAATTAATCTGGGTGACAATTACTTACTGTTTTTATTGATAGACAAACACAATAATAATATCTATTCTTTCTTGAACATTGCCAAGAAATATTTTAACCCACCATTATCATCCTAATAAAAGTTTATTTACCATAAAGCAAACAGCAGACGGAAAGCGACTACTTCTACAAATTAGCTCCAACAATGATTTCCTGTCCTTAGTACGACTTTGATTATTATCATTTATTTGAATTATTTCTCTTGGTCTCCATGGTATATAAAGTCTATCGTGAATATACAATAACATTGATACCTTTAAATCTGATAAAATACTTTCGACGCCATTCAGCTAAAGCGATAAAGAATATCTAAAATGCTGTACTATTCAAAATTTGTTACCAAATGTAACTGCAGGCACTCTGTCATAGGAATAAATGTGTATAATTAGTGATGTACTTACATTCCAGGCCACACTATACTCTATGGTAATTTGGGAGAGTCTTTTCACACTATACAACCCGGAATAAGATTAATAGATTAAACGGTACTAATATTCTATTGTCTAGACTTAACTTTAGAAAACTTCACTTTAATAATTACATTATATTACAACAGCCCAAGAGATACCTTTTTCACCTTCGTATTTTCGTATATTATATATCTGTTTATTGCAATATCAAAGGTATGTATCTATAATTAATGTGATAGTTTCTTAAACAATTGTATTTACAAGTTTGCGACATCGAATAACACATTCCGTATAAACTATGTCCACTATAAGCCAACGCTGCACTAATGTCACTCGAGAACAAAAGTTTCATAACACATTGTCTATGACCAGTTCTGACGGTTAAGGCTGTACAAAACAATTCCCAAAAGCCACTTCCATTAGCGTGTACCACTTTCCAATTGTATTTGTGCGTATAAAACTGTTTTGACACTGTCAATGTCGGCGGAACTCAGTATTATGGGCGAGTCTTGACGTGAGTCTTTTCCTGATATGGCGACAATTCCGATGCAGACAAAACAGCAAGTGATCGACTGCTGCTGTAAATATTTGTACACTATACTATCGCAGCTGAAGCCTTGTGCGAGTTGAAACTTCAAATAAAACTCATTCGGAATTTCCAGCAAACTAAACAGGCTATTTATCTCAGTTCTCACTAAACGGCTCGTTTTAACCGTGAAGTGTCTACTTAAGTTTGTTTTTCTGAATTTGATGACACGTTGGATTTAGATATTGAAGATCGAGACGCTTTAGAGGATTTTGATAAGATCGTCGATGCCCGAGAAGTACTAGATGATTTAGATTTATTTGTATGGTGGGAGTCATTAGAAGATGTTGACTTCTTTGATGTTCTAGAACTAGTAGATGACTTTGACTTAGTCGATACTGGAGATTTAGTGGAAGACCTTGTTTTGTTCGATGTTCGAGAAGAATTTGACGATTTAGATTTAGTCGATGAACGAGACGAATTGGACGACTTAGAGTTAATTGACGATCGAGAAGAATTAGATGATTTAGATTTAATAGATGTTCGTGATTCAGTAGATGATCTTGATTTATTTGATGTTCGAGATCTAGTAGTCGATCTAGACTTCATCGATGTACGAGAGGCGTGAGACGATCTAGACCTAATTGATGTGCGAGACGCGTGAGACGATCTAGACCTAATTGATGTGCGAGACGCGTGAGACGATTTAGA
This sequence comes from Cataclysta lemnata, assembly GCA_963931975.1. Taxonomy (NCBI): domain Eukaryota; kingdom Metazoa; phylum Arthropoda; class Insecta; order Lepidoptera; family Crambidae; genus Cataclysta; species Cataclysta lemnata. The sequence continues at coordinate 2,108,475 of OZ008346.1, read as the reverse complement.
CTTAATTGATGTGCTGGAAACATGAGACGATCTTGATTTAACAGATGTTCGAGATGAAGCAGGCGATCCCGACAGAACACTTGATTTTTTAGAAACTGAAGTGATGTTTGAGTTTACTGTAGAACTTGGAGATGTAGGTCTAGACTTTGATGCAGTCGTCGAAGCTTTAGATGAAGTCGATGGTGTAGGCGATTTAGATGTTGAACATTTCTCAGCTGTACTCGATAGTCTGGTCGATTTTTCAGATACACTATTCGAACTGGATTTACTTGACGACCTACGTGTCGATTTAGATCTGGATGATGATGCTGGCGATAGTCCGGCAGATGTCGGTCGTGGTGACGCTGTAACTGGTGTCACTAACGATGACAACATTTCTGTGTCGCTTTGCACTGATTGATCAGAGTTCGTTTTATCAGACTCTTGAGTTTTATACGGGTTGCAGGTACTCTTTAACCGCCAAAAGGTTGTCGACTTAATGGCGACACCTATAATAGAAAAACACATTTTAGTCATGTTCTTTGGTTTATAATAATTTTACCTTTTACTGTGCTGTTGTTGTTTTGGATTTTCAAAAAAAAACTAAATCTGTTTTCTTCTTTGATTTAACTAAAAAGGGGCTGTTGAGTTATGTTGTGAAGACTTTGTAATCGAGCCTTGCAGTCGACCACTCCCTGAGAGGGGCACCTCCACAGCAGGCGTCCCCTAAGAGGAACAGCATCTCCCGGGGGAGATATACTGCCGCGGAGAGCCCCACAAAAGGGGAGACCTTGTCCTCCAGCTTTGCAGTCTATTGCTCCCTGCGAGGGACGTGGACAGATCTCCTTCGGTAGGGAAAGAAAATCTTTTTCTCTCGCTCTATTTCCCACTAAATCTCGAGACAAAAACAATGTCAAGTGGTGGAGAGAGACTTATCCACGTCCCCGTGCTGTAGTCCGACAAGTTCGTGCTCGACCCTCCTGCGGTACGAGACTGGTGGCGGGGACGGGGCACAGTAGATGCTAGCGGGGGCGGGGCGAGGCGGAGAGGAGCGAGTTTTCCCTCCTCTCCGTATCACCCGCCCCCGCGAACATCTAGAGTGCCGCGTCCCCGCCACAGTCTCTCACCCCCGCAGGAAGGTCACTCAGGAACTTGTCGGACTATAGTCGGCGAGCATTACCTGTGTCTACATGCATGTTACATGCAAGTTTATTATTATTATCTAGTACTCAGTTATTACATTTAAGATAATTATTTCTATGTAATTAGATTATGTAATATTTGATGTGGTCCTTTACTTCTCTAATTTTTATTATTTTCCATGTTCTTTTTTTTCTTTTGTTATTCCATTATTTTAAGTCTAACACTCGTGTAGGCATACTTAAGAGCAGTCTCATCCCTAACACAGGTTTATTTAACCTTAAAAGGATGACACTCACCTAATCTGTTATAAGCGGACTTAATTATGAATAAATATTTTTGTATTTTTGTACCCAAACTGACTCATCCATGGGTGTCGTAAAAGTCGACTAAGGGAGATTGCCCGGTGTAGGCCAATATAGCACCTTGGGGCACCCGAATGGTGGAGGGCAAACCGCCAAACAACAGCGTACCCAAAGAGGGTTGGTGTCAGGCAGGCGGCCGGCTGTAAACCTAAGCCAAAACTTTGAGCAGTATGGATTGGAAT
>OZ008346.1:1734656-2106609 GCA_963931975.1 Cataclysta lemnata | reverse complement strand
ATTCCACACTCAGTAGTGTTGCCAACTCAGCCCGTGGTAGCTACGTCACATAGAGCCACGCAAACTGTGGTATTTCACACCACTCCGAGGTCAGTGTTGCCAACTCAGCCTGTGGTGGCTACGTCACATCACATAGCGCCACACGAACTGTGGTATTCCACACTCCAAGGCCAGTGTTGCCAACTCAGTGCAAATTCCACTAGATCTGTTACTAGTGGTTTAGACTTACCATTTAGCGGCCAAATTTTTGTTTAGTGGTTAAAGGATTTTTCAAAGGTGCTCGCTAGCGCAGTGGCATAGCGCACTTGGCCTGCGATTGCGAAAAATAAACAATGTTCGCCAAGGCCGGTCATTGGATGAGTGGACCAAAAATGTATTATTTCGAGTTCTTCCGTGCTTCGGAAGACGCGTTAAACCGTTGGTCCCAGCTGCATCTGCACTTGTTAATACCCACTAAGCCACACTGGCCCAGCGTGATGGGTTATGGCCCAATCTCCTATATTCTTCCATCCATAGGGAAGGCCCGTGCCCCAGCAGTGGGGACATTAAAGGGCTGGTGATGATGACGATGGATTGGTTTTGGTTACTTCAGTTAGTGGTACGTATGAAATAAACCACTAGCAACTTTTTTTAGTGGTTTGAGACATAGACAAATTTAGTGGTTTTTGGTGGATTTCTCACAAATTGTGAATTGGTCAAAACAAAGTTGGCAACACTATCGAAGACGGTCCTCATCAGCGGAATGTGACTACTTGTATAACGATCAATTCCTCTAGCCCGTTATGGTGAAGGTATCGCTGTAAACCTGCATTTTTTTTAAAACAAAGTCGTGTCACTGTGCACTGGTGGCCAACGGGAATAATTTGAACGCTAGTATTTAAATTTTAAAACGTGCCACTAAGTAAATACGGGGGTGTGAGACAAGGGGTATGATCGGTAGTATAATAATGGACTCTTATATCTTAGTCGCTTGACTAAGAACTTAGGGCAGAATTTAAGGCAGAAGAGTTCAAGCTAGATGAACAACACCAAGTGGCGCTATTCATATGACAAGAATGACCTGTCATATCTCTCTGAAGTCGAGAGCGCGATAGCAATATCCTTTTCCAAAACGCAACAAGGCTCTTTAGAAAAGAAGTCAACACTAAATTGGTAAATTTTATGATCCCGCTGTAAGGGTTGAGCCAATAACTGCTCGGAGTACTACAAGTTGGCCTAGACTTTGTTACAAGGCTTTACAGTGGAGAGTTGCTTAAAGCAAGCGCAGCATAAAATATTTTGGACAAAAACTGTGACATAGACTGGTTTAGAGTTTGAGATATATAAATGGCTGCATATCTATTTGAAGAATGCCACAAAACAAAAATAAGAATTACTAAAGCTCTGGGCCCTCAATCAGAGCAGAAGAGATTCAATAATCATAGCCGTTATGTTCAGTTCAATGAGACAAGTAGTTCACACGAAGGTCTGTTTATATCTACCGACATTGAGCGTGCCAGACATGTGACGTGGCAGACACCCACATATACCGTTTATTCACATCTACAGGCATTGAGCGTGCCAGACAAGTGTCGTGTCAGACATTGGCAGACACCGTCGTCGCCGCTCTCACTAGCAGCGAACACTGACGTATGTACGGTTCCGATATTCTATTCACACTGCCCGGAAGATAGCCACAGACACGTACCGATATGAAGCGGGCAGACAAAATATTCTTTCGGCGAATACGGGCCGGGCACGGTTAGTGTCTGACGGCGTCTCCGTGGCCACGTTACGACAGATACAAATACATCAAAACACTGTATAGAAAAAAAAATTCTGTCTGGCAAACACGCTCATTGTAGATATAAACGGACCTTAAGGCGGCGTAATCATGCGGATCGCATGTTCTAACACGTCCCCCACGTAGACAATAATCAACCATAATCGACGAGGTGGAATCTGCACTAGAAAATAACATTAAATGGCAGAACACGATTCGTTATACGGAATGCGGAATTAAGTTATTATTTTATATTTTAAAATACACAACAGCATACAACAAATATACAACAACAAGGACAAAAAAAAAACATTTTTTTAAGAACCTAGGCTGTTGTCCGAGATTCCTTTACAGCATCTACCGGGTTTTTTTGGGAAGGCGAAGACCTTGTCCTAAAGACAAACGTGTCCTCAAGCCTTGCAGTCGAGCACTCCCTGTGAGGGTGCCTCCACAGCAGGCGTCCCCCATGGGGGGACCGCATCTCCCCAGGGAGATATAATGCCGCTGAGACTCACAGGGCGCCCGAGTCAGAGCTTCAAAAAAAACCACAATGACGCGAAGCCATTTGAAGGCGGCCGCCCAGACCGTGCTACCACATACCTGCTTGTTGAGAACAATATGCTTGCCCTTCCAATACTTCATGAGGCCTCGCTCTTGCAGCGTAGATACTATGTCCGAGGAGGCAATCGCGAGGTCTTTGCTCAAGTCGCGGATGCACAGCGTGGGGCCGGGAGCGGAGCACAGACGCCGGAGCAATGCCTCTTTCCAGTACGACCGGTAGGATATCAGGCCCAGGTCCGACAGGGGTGTCTCAGGGGAGCCCACTTTGCCCTCTACCTTCGTTAGCAGGTAACCTGTGGGATATGGACACGTGGTAGTTGTGGTGTAGGAGAACAGCATACAAGTATCTGGCGGTTAAATCGGTAGGACATATTTAAATAGGCATTAACATTTTTATATGACAAAGAAAAATTTGTCAGATATTTTTTCGAAAAATTATGTCCAGATGCGGGAGTTCTGACCCCTCTTTCTTTGTAACGATTTATCTAACATTTATCTAATATTTAATAAAAAAATTAATAATAAAATTAAAATACATATTAGTTAAACAAAGCGCAGACAGCCGTAAGTGTCATTATAAAATGTTGAAGTTATTTGTATTATTAATATGAAGCTAATACTTCCAACGAATCACATATCGTATGACCACTGGGGCACAGAACTCGAGGTCATAATATACTTCGTATATGAAACACAAAGACGATATAACGAAGAAGGTAGGGAGGAAATAATGCCATGTAACTTTTGTATACATGTAAGTTTTTACTTTTTGAGAAAATGTAAGTGTACCTGGAGGTACACTTACATTTTTTACCAAAGCTTCTTTAGCTTTATGTTACCAACAGAGTGCGATGTAAGAGGCTATCAGATAGTAAAGAAATAAACGCAAAAGCAACAATTTCATTACTTTCATGAATTGTTAGCAACAGAATGAAAAAAGCGGGACCATTAGAGATGCATTACCAAGATGACCTTTTACGTTATTAAGCATCAGACCACACATAAGAAAGAAAAAGCATATGCGACTATTGGACCATTACGGCGCCAGACACGCGCCCAAGAACACCGATCGCATGCTGATTTCCCGATACGCTCATAATCAAATGCCTTATTTGTTTTTATAATGCGCTAAATGAACACAATAAAAACTACTGCCCATTTAATAACAGACTTGTAAAGAACGATAATTTGTTTGCAACATCAATAGTACGATCAGTGTTTTTAACATTTATGGTTAAATGGTATTTGTGATGAATGAAAATGTGAAGCTTTTGGTATGTATCCGATCCGCTAACATCAATTTGTTTATCGTACATCTAGTTATTCAAAGTCATAAATGTATTTTTTTAAATTTTACAGTAGGTACAATACAGGCTTTGAAGATTTTACTGGAAAGATTTAGCATTGTCAGCTCAGCTTTGGATTTATCGCATTTATTTTGACTTTTAAGAACTAGATGAATTTGACTAGTCAAATTGGCCATTTATTAATCTGCATGTGAACATAGAAACTAAACCAGCCAAGCTGCTGCAACTTCTGTTGAAAATATGGAGAAACTGATCTTGTGGGAATGGGAGAGATAGGGGGTCCCAATCTCTCCCGCAGGTGACGTACAAGGTGACTAAGGTAAGGATTACGACAGCAATGAGTAATGGGCACCAGCATTTCTCTTACATAGCAGTATACTGCGATTTACGTGCCCGATAGATGGCAATAGACTCGCCACATGGGACCTAACATAACTGGCGAAAAGTGGGAGCTAATGCACCTCTACCTACCCCTTCAGGGATAAATGGGCGTGATCTATGTATGGGCTAGATGATAGGGGGGGTAAGTGTAAAAAATATTTATTTATGTATTATCTTCGACTGTGATTTACCGAGACGCGTGTAAGTGCAATCGCTCGCAAGAAAGCGGCGACGGCGCCGACAAATCAATCGTGCCCGCGACCGGCCGTGACGGAAACTGTTTCGATTCAAATCCATACACTTTTTTTAGGATTCCGCACCTTAAGGGTAAAACGGGGCCCTATTACTAAGACTCTGCTGTCTATCCGTCCGTCTGTCACCACAGGCTGTATCTCATGAACCATGATAGTTAGACAGGTGAAATTTTCACAGATAATGTATTTCTGTTGCCGCTAAAACAACAAATACTAATAACAGAATAAGACCTTGTACACAAAACTGCAAATTTGTACACGACGTAGTTTGTAACTACAACGCAAATTGCTGCTATGCGATTTGGTGCGGCGAAACAAAAAAAGGATGTAATTGAAGGAATGCGCGATGCTAACCAATTCACAAGTTCTTGCGATGCGGCGTGGAGCTCGTAGATTTTTACGATGCAACGTTACATCACAGTTTTGTGTAGGAGCCCTAAAATAAATATTAAAGGGGGCTTCCATACAACAAAAGTGTTTTTTTTTTGCTTGTTTTGTAGGTAATGAATGGAACCGGAATGGAATTCCGGTACGGAACCCTTGGTGCGCGAGTCCGACTCGCACTTGGCCGGTTTTTTTCTTGTAAAACGCAGGGGCTAATGGCACACATCGAGCTATTAGGTGCCAGGTTCACGCTGAACAACAATAGCCCGTAATCACGTAAAAATAAGAGCATTTTTCCTTTGGCACCGGTTAACGTGTTTCTGGTTGTATGATCACCCACCCGGCTTCTTGCAGTAGCAAGTGACCTTCTTCTCATTCATGAATATAATATTAAATGCATACCTACTTGGAAACAGTACATACCTATTGTTACAAATTATAGTGCTTTTTGAATTCCTTAAGTATGTGTGTACACATACACACACACACACACACACACACACACACATAAATCACTCGCAGAGGTGAACTAGCACCCACGTTTCGCCAATTATGTCAGGTCCCATCTAATAGGTGGCGAGCCTATTGCCATTTATTGGGCACAAAAGTAGCAGTACTATTGCTAGATGGTATAAGAGAAACGCTGCTGTCCATTCCTTATCACTGATTTATCCTTAGTCGCCTTGTACGACACCCACAGGAGAGATTTGGGGTGGTGACAATTGTATTCTACTTTGCCGTCACCACACGGCGACGAGTTTGTGTGTAACTATTATTATAAAGCTGAAGAGTTCGTTTGGTTGAACGCGCTAATCTCAAGAACCATTTATCGAGAAAGGCTATATATGTATAGGCTATATACGCTACAACCAATAGGAGCTGAGCGTCAATGAAAACAGGGGAGCTAAATATTATCCGGATTTTACTAAGAGGATTGTGGACTATCGTCATTAGCACATAGCTGATACGCACAAGCTTGACCAATAAGTGGAACGCGCCACGCCGTACAGTGGCACGAAGATAGTCTTTCTTGTAAAACGTTGACTGTAACGGAATCCCGCTGCATAGGATGTGATAGCTTGCGTGTCTTATGAGCCAAGGAACCGTGGAAGATGCAATTGTAATTACGTTAAACTATCGTAAAAGCACAGCACGATGATCGCTATCTTAAGTCGGCAGCGATTGGGGTTTAGCGGTACGGTTAGCACCTCATGACGGATGAGGTGCTAGTGGCGATTGTGCTAAGCAATGTTCGCTAACGACGGTCATTGGATGGGTGACTGAAAACTTCCTCCGTGCTTTGGAAGGGACGTTAAACAGTTCGTCCCGGCTGAATCGGCAGTCGTTAATAACCATACTCCCAAAATTATTATATCCATAGGGTAGGCCTGTGACCCAGTCGTGTGGACATTAAAGAGCTGATGTCGATGACACAAACTACAGTGCTCAACCATTGTTGAGCATTTTTAAGAATATTTTATGTACACCTACTTCATGATCTGTCAGCCTCCATTCTTATAAAACTGACATTTTTATTTGTAGTTTGACAATGACTTACTTAATTATGGTTTTGCGTCATAACGTTGAATAAATTGCATAGAAATCGTCAGTATTTTTGAAATGATCGTTGATACAACATAAAGTAAAATCAATAAAAATATCCTTAGATAAAGTAGTAAAATCAATAAATAAATAAAAATATCTACATACATACATACATAAATCACGCCTACATCCCCTAAGGGGTAGGCAGAGGTGCACTAGTGCCCACGTTTCGCCAAATATGTCATATCGGGCACAAAAGTCGCAGTACATTGCTAGCCTAGGTGGTATAAGAGGAACGCTGCTGCCCGTTCCTCATAATTGATTTATCCTTAGTCGCCTTGTACGACACCCACGGGGAAGATTTCGGGTGGTGACAATTGTATTCTATTCTGCCGTCACCACGCGGCAACAAAAATATCCTTAGGTAAAGTTGATGAGTGCATGTCCAAAACGCAATAGAGAGAGAGAGAGAGAGACCCCGCGTACATAAACCCAAAAACCGTTGAACCCAATTAGGGTTGTCAACCGGAGTTACACATCAAAAAACAATAATTAAGGGGTAGCCATCAGAATTCCTCGCGTCTACAATTCGTCGGTTACGTCTCACGCCCCCGCACCCCCCTGGGGGGGAGTCTAGACGGCAGACCGATCTATACTGCAGTTCATCGATCGGCCGGGTCGATGCCCGCGTCGCGACGCCCCCCGCCGGCAAAACAAACCCCACGCACGACAGGTGAACGCGGAAAAAATTGGGCTCCTTGCCGCGGATGACTAATTAGGGAGGCGGTATTACATCATTAGTGTGCAGAAAAATTGTATTTGTGTGCCTAGTAGGTATCCTCGCAGTAGAGTTACTCCTCTGTTTAATTTTATGTAACCTCCTATTGTGTAATGTTGTTAATGTAATCTGACAAGCAATAAACAATTTTGAATTTGAATTCCTCTAGTAGTGCCACTTCGAAAAACCGTGTTCGGTTCCACTTCACCATGTCGAGAATGTGCAAGGTAGTAAATGAATATAATATAGAATATAGTGATGATGTTGACATTTATGCTGATTCACGCACCAAGCTCCGTCGTTTCAATTCTTCTCTTTATATGAATTGCTGTGCGTTTGTCTCGCTAAAACTTGAGAACGGCTGGGCCGATTTTGGTTTTGTAATGATTGTCTTGGGTAAATATGAGAAAATACGGAAAAAATGCGAAGAAAATTGTAAAAACAACAATTTCATTTCGCCATATAAACTGCTTTCCTGTGCGCATGACAGCACCAAATCATAACCATGGCTAAGGGATAATTTTTCTAGTATAACAACGTATGCCGGGTGAGCTAGTTTATAGTAAAATTGTTTGTTAATATTTAATTTTATAGCATGTACGTCGATCCCAGATGAACTGGAAACTGGGCAGGGATAAGAAGAATAGAATTTGAGATCGTCTAGCAAACGATACTTACTGAAATCGATGAGCAACCTGCCATACCCCTGCCGCTGGTACGGTGGCAGTGTCAGAATACACGACACATTGTAGTTCAGGAAAGAGTTTTTCTCCTGTGGACAAAGACAAACAGTTATTAAAGCGCGATCAAGAAAGAGATTTGAGAGAAACGATAAAAACCGGCCAAGTGCGAGTTGGACCGGGCACGTAGAGTTCCGTACCATTATCTATAAAACAAGCAAAATAAATCACGTTTGTTGTACAGGATTGTGATTAAATCTTAACGTCTAAGCTGGCGCTACCAACATAACTAGGAACTTACGGAGACCATTTTGGTCACGTGATTTCACGACGACTTACGTCAAATCCCATACATTTTGCTTTATCGAACTTCGTTATCTTTGTCGGAATGTTACTTTGTCTAGGTCCCCAGCACCCTTAGCAAAATCTCCTCAGGAATAAGAAAATCTTTTACTCTCGCTCCAACTCCGACTAAATCCCGAGACAGAACACTGTCACGTGATGGGGAGAGATTTTGTCCACGGGTTGTGGAGAATCTCTAAGCCCACTGAAATAGAAACAGCATAAACTATGGACACTGCCGCCACAGTAGTTGAATATGTAGCACATTCGTGAGGTGTCTAGTTCCGGTTCTGTACGATGAACATGTAGACAGAGAATACTGTGAATTGAAATGGACAGATAGAGATACTTACAAGTCTAATTTAAATCTTGCTGGGAATTTATTGAATCAATATTCCAATTGTGTAGGACCGAATGTTCTTAAATGTAAATTAAAAAAAAAACATGAGAGTACGAATCTAGGAACCTCCTCCGGTTTTTCGTCGTCGGGTAAAAAGGTTCTTGTATATAAGTAAATACTCCTTTGGATTATAAATCACTTTTAATTGTATATGACTTGGTATAAATATATGAGATGAATGAGACACTTACATTTACGTATTTTACTGGAACAGTTTAGTCAATGTGTGAAGTGGACGAAGTAATAAAAATGGATTGATTGTGATTGTGAAAGACATATGAATACGACAAGGGAGTGGATGATTTTATTACAAGTGACCGAGATGGAGCGACGATCAGGTAAAGGTTTGGAGATCCTATGCCCAACAGTGAGCGACTCTTGGCTGACTGACTAACCGACATGTGTGAAAGTATATAAAGAAACTAACTGCACCTACCCCAGATCAGGGATCGGATCCGGTAAATTTTTATTTGCAAAAATAATAATTTCATTTAGCTTAGCTAGTGTTAAGATTTCTAAATATTATTTTCTTTGGAGAAAGATACTGCTTAGGTATTTATTTGAAATTATATCATACAATGAAACATTTTAACAAAAACCTATTATTAAAATGGTTTAGGTTAAGGTTTATTTCTATAAAAAAAATACCGGTTTCAAAACCAGATAACCTGGGAACAGGACAGGGGAATGATGACGGATCAGATAGTCTGCAAAAGTCGGCTTACAACAAATAGTCTGAATCGGAAGCTAAAATGAAAACATTGTCCCAAATGGGTTTACACGAGCAAAGCAGGATCTTTAATTCGCGGCAATCACGCAACAAAAGGGGTAAATAATAGCGCACTACACAACTGTTATTAGACCGTTAATTCATAAGAGATTTCGTATGCAAATTCATTCGCTGGCATTTGCATTTTCGATCATTTGTAGCGCTGTATTCGTGCGATTTTTATGAGGCAACGTGGAGAGGAAGTTTGGCATTTTTTTATATCCATTGCCATTTGACAAGTTATTTTTTTATGAGTCAACTATAAAGAGGAATGGGCAACCACGTTCCTAGTGCAATATCTAGCTTATTACTGCTGATTAAAGTTCCCGGTGAATGGCAATAGGCTCGCCCCTATTACATGGGACCTGCATCAATTAGCTGGCGAAACGCGGTTTCAGCACCTCTGCCTACCCCTTAGGGAAGAACGGCGGCGGCATTTATGTATGTTTTTATGCATGTTTAATATGACAATCCTAAAACAGGAATAAAAATCTAGAACAATTATGTATTTGGAAAGGGCAATCTCATACATAAGCAGTTTATGTTTTATGCCTATTGAGGCTAAATGATAAGCATTTAACACTGATAATGGAATAGAAGCTGTCTGCATTTCCATTCGATAAAGAAACAACAAGAAACAACAGTCCAAACTTACATAGCATCGGAACAGTGAGTTCAATTCATTAAAATATGAAAATTAGGTACATACATAATAATTAATATTGAAAACGGTGTGATTTAAATGTTAGTAGCATTGTTGTGAAATAGTGTGGGCTGTCGTTGACGCAATCACGTCACAGGAATACGTCATACTGATTTAACGGGACATTACGAAACTTAATTACGTAACATTCTAGATGTTATGCGAATATGAATTGATTATATTATATTAAGGGCCTGTTTCACAATCGACAAGTAAATTTTAAGTAGCTTACTTCGCAGATCATTTGACAGTTGTAATATGAAATATATGTCAATTGAACTGCAAAGTAAGCTACTTCGAACTTACATGTCGATTGAGAAACAGGCCCTTATATTGATTATATTATATGTATTATATTATTTGCGAGGTATTATATTATTATCTGCATGGAAAGAGTTAAATCTCTATACGGGTGTAAGCGTGCCTTCAAAATAGTCTCCTTATTTGAACTAAAAAACCGCAAAAGTATCGCCATACCTATACGCATACCACAATGAAATGCAAACTACGCAATCTCCTTCATGAAAAGTAAGCGCGACCTCGAACCTTCTGCAACGCTGCAATGGCGTATTCCTGTTTATGATGTTACTCTATCTAGTCGTGCGAGGTTGCTGGTACATAACAATTAACCCTATATAATTTAAATTTGTATGAGTAAAAGTGCAAGTAAAAAAGTGTATTTTTACATGGAGATAAACTTCAACACAAGTGCCAAAGTCTTCAGAGTTGCGAAAGCTTAGATTATGCTCTATTGTTTATCGATTGATGCCCATCAAAGTCGCACTCACAGCGTCACTCACAACAAGAGTGCAAGCAAACGCCACCCGCGGGAGGAGTGACAATTTCCCGGGGCAAACACAGCCGGCCGTCTAGACTCGGCACACATATAACGGGATAAATCTCAATTTTCGCGTCCCACCCGAATTGTGCACCTACCGCGTCTGGGCACAACAGGGGTGAGTCGGGGCGGGAGCATTCGAGACTTTGCACTCAAATCCCTCTGCGATTATTATTGGCAAGCCGCAAACAGAACCGGGAAGCTGATTATAGTGCGATTAGTTTGTAATTTAGCTTAATAGGAGCTCGCTAGCGCAGCGGCACAGCGCGCTTGGCTTGCGCTTGTGTAAACTAAGTAATGTTCGCTAAGGCCGGTCATTGGATGGGTGACCAAAATTTGATCATCTCGAGTTCCTCCGTGCTTCGGTAAGCACGTTAAGCCGCTGGTCCCGGCTGCATCTGCAGTCGTTAATACCCACCAATCAGCACTGGGCCATCGTGGTGCTTACCGATGTGAACGGAAGAGAAAATATACCTAGATACTGCGTCGACCCTAAATAAACTGGAATTAAGATCCAGAGGTCAAATCGATTCAAATTTGTTCTTGGTTTGGTTGGTGGTTGAGGGTTTCAGCCCGGCTAACATGACCACCGACCACCGAAACACGATATGATATAGCCATTCATCGCCTTGAACAGTCAAAAATCATTGGATTTTAACACTTGAATAAGCCTGAATTGAATAAGCCTCGAAGGCTATATCATAAAAATATAGTCTTGCATTTATCGTTGTGAACTGTCGAAAATCCAATGATTTTTGTAGGTTCAACGCGATAAATGGCTATATCATATCGTGTTTGGGTGGTCATGCTAGCCGGGCTGGTGAAGCTCGATTTCATCTTCGGCCCTTATCGTCACTTGCCATCAGTTGAGATGAAGGGCAAGAGCTTCCCTGTCTAACATAAAAAAAAGCTTATAACATTGTACCTACATAAAGTAAATAATACGCTGCACGCTAGGCTTGTAATACTGACGCAGGGTCAGACGTTTATTTAACGATTCGGGAAGTGCCCCCGGGTGCAACGACCCGGCAGTCTGCAGTTTGTCTGGATTTAAAGCATATCTAACTTTTGAAGTTTCGTTAAAGCGCGGTTTACTTATAGGACGGTCTAGCCGTCTGGCCGCCTCATCTCTTGTTCTATGTTTACAGCCTCACCTACAGATTTAAAGTTGCTTTTTCACCAGAGATGTGCGAGGTAGCTAAGCGGTGCGCTTGGAAATATCCACCAATCAATTTCCGTAGCTATTGCAGAAAGTATTGGAAGATTTTTTTCCTCGTTACCAATTTACAATTTCGAATCTATTGAAGGTAGGTATTGAACTAATTTAATATTTTGGATGAGAATGGATCTGAAAATTTTCGAAAATGATGCGGGAATCGAACCCTTGTCCGTCGCTTGGTCAACCATGCGCAAGCGCAATTTTCGAGACGTACGAATACGCTACGTGCTGTAAGATATATGTTTGTAATGTTTGTGTGATTCCCCTATACACTACACTACAATGTAAATAATGTGTTACAGAAAAGAATATCAAAATACATACATACAATTATATAAATTACGCCTACATCCCAAAAGGCCGCCTTGGTCGAATGCTCAGATTGCTGGGTATTGGCCAAGAGGTCCCGTGTTCGAGTCCTGGTAGGGGCAAACTTTGTGATGACCACAAATGTTTGTTTCCGAGTCTTGGTTGTGTATATGTTTATGTAGTATATTTTCAACATTTATATACATAATTATATTAAAAATATGTCCGTCATCTAGTATCCATAACACAAGTGCTTAGGCTACTTACTTTGGGCTAGATGATAGGTGCGAGTGTAAAAATATATAAAAAAAGCAGGTAGGCACAGGTGGAACAACACCCACGTTTATTTAGCGAGCCTACTGCCATGTATAGGGCCCGTAAATCGCAGTTTTAGGTGGAGAAATGATTGCTATCTTTACCCTTAGTCACCTTCTACGACGCCCACAGGAGAGAGATAGGGTGGTGACAATTAATTGTATTCTGCTCTGCCGTGACCACACGACATTATTATGCAATCTAAATTTTGGTTTCTGTTTAGTAGACGCAGTAATGGCGCTCAAGTTAGATATCTAGATGCTTGTTAACAATTCATCTAGAATGTAAATTCGCCCGGATATAAACACACCGGGCAGACGGGTGTACCCGGCCGGGACACGGACACAGCGACCGTTGACCCCACACAGACAAGACGATTCGTTGCTGTCTGGCCTCACTATTTACAGAGCGCAGCACAAACAAAAATGTGATTCGCGATAAAATAAACAAAATTAAATGTTCACTGAATTTTGTTTACTTTGTTGTTGTGTCTGACTGTTTTAATAAAGGATTTATGACTGTCATTTTAATATAATTAATGGGATTAATATAATAATAATAAATATTTCTCACACTCACACCTATCATCTAGCCCAAAGTAAGTAGCCTAAGCACTTGTGTTATGGATACTAGATGACGGACATATTTTTAATATAATTATGTATATAAATGTTGAAAATATACTACATAAACATATACACAACCATGACTCGGAAACAAACATTTGTGGTCATCACAAAGTTTGCCCCTACCAGGATTCGAACCCGGGACCTCTTGGCCAATACCCAGCAATCAGAGCATTCGACCAAGGCGGCCGTCAAATTGGCCGTCAGATTGGATGGCTTGATAACGTCTCTGACTGATATGAATCGAAGAGGAAACATACTACGCCGAGCCCAGATAGACTGGGAACAGTCTATCTGGGCTCAGGGCAGGGAGAAGATTTACCTTATCATTTATAGTTACTTATTTATATTCGTACAGTGCAAGTTTCTTAATACAAATAACTAACATATTTTTAATTCAATTTCAACAGGATATAAAGTTTTTCATGAGCTTCAACTTTCGTATCATAATATTTATTTTACATTTTAAAACATCAAAGATTTCAGTTACCAGCTAAAACGTAGTAAATGAGTGATCACAAAATTAAACATGATTTATGTATTAAAACACTAATTGTTTTCGCCCGGTTACACCTACACGGTACCCGGGTACCCGGGTTCCCGGGCACGCGGCAGTAGGCGTGACACCCAGCCCGGATGAGGGTCGTCGACCCCGCAGACGTCTCGACGCACGTACATCTAAGTCTCAGGTCTAGTTCTAAGTATAGGTAGGATGCTTTTTATCGTCTGCGTTTCGTTGCGGAATCGATTAGATTTGACTGAGATGTCGGGGTGTGTTTAATGACTGTGGGGTGGCACTCGACTGTCTACTTTAAGTGCACCAAACAAGACTCATTATTCATTACGCACGCACTAGTCTACAAGAAGTGGAACGAAATACCAAAGCCCTGCAATTAGAAAACGGATTAAATAAATTATGAAAAAGTACATTCATTACCGTACATGGCGACTAAGGGTAAATCAGTGATGAAGAATGGGCAGTAGCGTTCCTCTTATACCACCTAGCAATGTACCTACTGCGACTTTTGTGCCCGATAAATGGCAATAGGCTCGCCACCTATTACATGGGACCTAACATAGTTACCGGTCAAGGGGTGTTACCGGTCAAGGGGTGTTACCGGGCTTGTTTGCATGATTGTTCCCTAATTTTGTATGTGTGCACCCCGGTAACGGGGTGTTACCGGGCTTGTTTATATAATTTCTCACTAATTTTGTAAGAATCCACCCCGGTAACACCCCTTGACCGGTAACACCCCGTTACCGGTCAAGGGGTGTTACCGGTCAAGGGGTGTTACCGGTCAAGGGGTGTTACCGGTCAAGGGGTGTTACCGGTCAAGGGGTGTTACCGGTCAAGGGGTGTTACCGGTCAAGGGGTGTTACCGGTCAAGGGGTGTTACCGGTCAAGGGGTGTTACCGGGCTTGTGTATATGATTTCTCACTAATTTTGTAAGAATCCACCCCGATAACGGGCCGTTACCGGGCTTGTTCATATGATTTCTCACTAATTTTGTAAGAATCCACCCCGGTAACGGGCCGTTACCGGGATTGTTTGTATGATTGTTCCCTAAATTTGTAAGTGTGCACCCCGGTAACGGGGTGTTACCGGGCTTGTTTATATAATTTCTCACTAACTTTGTAAGAATCCACCCCGGTAACGCCCCTTGACCGGTAACACCCCGTTACCGGTCAAGGGGTGTTACCGGTCAAGGGGTGTTACCGGTCAAGGGGTGTTACCGGTCAAGGGGTGTTACCGGTAACGGGGTGTTGCCGGTGTTACCGGTCAAGGGGTGTTACCGGTAACGGGGCGTTACCGGTAACACCCCGTTACCGGGCTATTTGTATGATTGGTCCCTAATTTTGTAAGTATGTTGTAATGTTGTATATGATTTCTAATTAATTTTGTAAGAATCCACCCCGGTAACGGGCCGTTACCGGGCGTGTTTGTGTGATTGTTCCCTAATTTTGTAAGTTTGCTCCCCGGTAACGGAGTGTTACCGGGCTCGTTTATAAGACTTCTCACTAATTTTGTAAATATGTGTGTACTGCTCACTTTGTAAGTGCAAAGGCGACTCCTTTTCGCCTTTGCACGTATTATGTATATTTATTTACTAACATTATATTTTCCTTTCTCTGTCCCCAGAGGCCCTAGCGGCATACCGTAGTCGCTTCGGCCTCACCTTGTTGGCTGCTGCTGGCCCATCTCTCAGTGGTCAGCACCGGCCAACTGCTATCCAATTTTATTTGTGTTCTAAGTTACTGACTTTTACGAAACATGTTAAACCAATGTAAACAAAATAGGAAAAAAAAAAAAAAAAAAAAAAAAAAAAAAAAAAAACATAATTGGCGAAACGCGGGTGCTAGTTCACCTCTGGCTACCCCTTCGGGGATATAGGCGTGATTTATGTATGTATGTATGTATGTAGGTACATTCATTACCAAGGGCGATAAAGGAAAGAATATCTCTATGCGATCTGAGGTTGCCTTTTTTATCGCACGAGGCAAGTACAAAATATCATGTCGCCCGTAGCACCCAGTCAGTAGCTGTACTCCGCGTAGCGGGCGGAAAGTGCCGCTTTCTGGTCAGGTGTAGTACAATAATAGTACAATAATGAGATCGGATGAAGCGAAAGTGGTGTTAATTCACCTCTGCCTACTCCTTCGGGGATACAGGCGTGATTTGTGTATGTATGAAGCGAAATAAGTACGTATGTAAGGATACTGGCAGCTACGTATTGAAGAGGCCTACCCCTGTGGGAGAACGGCGTGACATATGTATGTATGTTTAAATACATTTCACGGCATGACCAGCGATATTATTGTTATATGATTAGTATTAATAGGACTGTGAAGTGCCGATACGCTGCGCGAGTATTGCCTACATTTTCTCAAATACTTGTCTTGAGCGATAACGTTATCACTCCCCTAAAACATTACAAAATTAGAAAATTTTGGTCATTTTAAATTCAGTACATCCTAATATAGTTTGTACGGTTTTTTTTAATTAATTCCGTTTAGTTAAATAAAAAAAATATATAATGATCGAGGAAGTTTTTATGTCAAAAAAAAAAGATATATTGATGGCAACAACTTTTATCGTAAGCAAATCAAAACGTACGCACCTAGTTTTATATTACATTTACAACATATCCAAAAATTATAAAAATTGTAGAATGTGTACGGGAAATAAGAATATTACTATTACTTTACTACTAAATAAGAATATTACTTTTTGTACAAAATTTACAGCTTCACAGTCCTCTTAACATTTAACACCAGGTGGAATAGTCATTTGCGCGCGCTAAATTAAAAAAGCAAACTTCAAGAGAAAAATAAAAGAACCAACACCAAACAAAACTGCTACACTAAGCCCAGCGCTCAAAAGAGCGACACCGCATAAAAATTCACTCCGCTCGCTCAAAGGCGCCCCCTCGACTCTACTACGACGTAGCACGTCACGTAGGCCGCGCCGAGTGGCTACGGTGCTACGTTTACGCTACGAGGCGGAATAGTAGATTGCGTACTATGACACGGAGGCCTAGTTTGCAACTTTGCTTGCGATGCTTTTCAATTGACTTACAATGGCCGTTTAAGGTGAATGGGTTTTCCTTTAGCCCAGTCAGTTGAATTGTGGGTAGGTATCGGAAACAATAGTATATTTGGCGCGTGTACTTGCCCTTTAATATCCCCACTGCTGGGACACAGGCCCAAAGGATGGATGGAAGAATATAGGGAATAGTCGATAGCCAATCACGCTAGCTCAGTGCCGATTGGTAAGATAAACGGGCGTGTAAGTCGTATTGTAAAAGAAAGCTTAACTTACACTGACAAATATATCATCAGCAATTACTTGTTATTGACTTCCATGCTGGAATGGGAACGCTACAATGAATTCGACTAAGGGAGATTACCCGGTGTAGACCAATAAGCATCTTCGGTCACCCTCACAATATGAGAAAATTACTAACAACATCTCAAAAACTCATGACTTTGACTTTGAATTTGGAACGTTGTCATCCTAATACAACTTTAACAAACTATTCGATTTTAATTTTAACATTATATAAATGTTAGAAAAATTAGTGCAAAGATTTTGGTGGTTAGAAAAAGAATCATAATTTTTCAAGATCATCATTTTTCAAAATTCTTTTTCTAGCCACCAAAATCTTTGTACTAATTTTTCTAACATTTATAAAATACATACATACATACATAAATCACGCCTATATCTTCGAAGGGGTAGGCAGAGGTGAACTAGCACCCACGTTTCGCCAATTATGTCAGGTCCCATGTAATAGGTGGCGAGCCTATTGCCATTTATCGGGCTCAAAAGTTGCACTATATTGCTAGGTGGAAAAGTGGTGGTATAAGAGGAACGCTGCTGCTCATTCCTCATCACTGATTTATCCTTAGTCGCCTTGTACGACGCCCACGGGAGAGATTTGGGGTGGAGACAATTGTATTCTACTCTGCCGTCACCACACGGCCAAATATAATTCCTACACTATTAAAACCCAATAGAAGAGACTTCAAAGCTTCCTGCCGCAGAGAGAGAGTGAGTGAGACTCAGAGACATCAAAAAACGTTAATGAATAGTTAACGTAAAAAATGACAATTCAAAACTAGTCGCTATTTTTGCCGGCTCTATGGTCTTGATTCGAATGAACATTTTTGACATTAAATACTCATTAAAGTTAATTGACGTCTCCGAGTAAGAGACATCAATTTACTTTCATGTCAAGAAATGTCATTCAAATCTAGACCATAGATTAGACCCGGCAAGAATACTGACTAGTTTTGAATTGTGATTTTTTATTTTTTATTAAGTACTCATTGACGTTAACTGACGTCTCTGAGTGCGGCAGTTAGTCGCCGTTTAAATACTGTGCGAAGTACGCGCGTAGCGTCGAGCGCGACTGACCTACGCCAAGCCAAAGGACGTTATTGATTTTCTAATCCAAAATTTATACGGCGGGCGGGCCTGACGCCGCGCCACGCCACTCGCTACATGTACACCTACAAAGCCTCCCTAGGGTTGCGTAGGTTACGCCGCTGTCGTAACCTTACGGTAACAACCTCACAGTAGTTATATGACTTAGGGCCTGTTCCACATTCTACGGGTAAGTTCTGAATAGCTTACTTGGCAGTTCAAGTGACATGTGTTTTTTATAACAACTGTCAAATGATCTGCCAAGTAAGCTATACAGAGCTTACCTGTCGATTGTGAAACAGGCCCTTAGGGTTGTTATCTAAATCCCTTGTTAAATATTATTGTCTGATTACTAGGTACTTTTGATTTTTATTTGAACACTAGGTATATAAATGTTAGAAAATTTTTACAAAGAATTTTTTAGTATTGATTGTATGATACTGATAAATGATTAGCTCGACATACTAGTTTTAGAAGTAAAGATAATTATGCAAAACAAAATATGTATCGAATTTTTGAACATTATGGTTACTGAACTCTATACTCACTCAAACGTGTTATAGATATTAATTTTCGGATAAACAATTTTAGGAGATAAAAAGGTAACAATTTTAGGAGATAAAAGGGTAAAGAATACCTTTCATTTTGATTGGGTAATAATGTAGAGTTATAAGTGATATACGAAGAGTGAAAATATAGCACTGAAAAACATTTAATTACGACGCAGATTTTTCCGTAAGTATTGGAAACTTTTCTGACTGTAATACAAGAGATTTCAGGCGCTTAACCTATTTATTTATTCAAATTTAAAAATTAATCAAGCCGTTTTTTATGCTAGACAGCGAAGCTCACCTGATGGTAAGTGACGATAAGGACCGATGATGGAATCGAGCTTCACCTGGAACCCTCAACCACAGAGGGGCTGGCTATCAGTCATAATCGGAACACAATAATGCTGTTAACATTATTATTATGGCGACAGATTTTGATAAGATAGTGGTAGCGAGCCAGGCGGACTTGAAGGAAGTCCTACCACCCTAGGGATAGGACCCGGGACCTCAATTCTTCATTCCGGGGAGTGAACCATTAGACCACGGGGGGGATTAAAATCACGTTTTGGAGGAGTGATATAGCAAACACTGAAACGAATTTTATAGTATATTATTTATTGCAGATATTTGACGTATTTTTGAATAGTCTACCGTGCTGTTGACCGTACTATAGTTAAGCCGCGAAAGGGTCAAAACACAAGTCTAATTCTGAGTACCTACATACTTAGGCAATGGGCGGGGGCGGTCGGCCGCGGTCGTCGACCCCACAGCTGACGCCCCTCAATGGCACGGGGTGGCGAAACGTAAATGTGCAATCAATCCCCGTGATCACGTATTCAAAACGGCTCTAATTTATGATTATTTACAGACACAGTTCGTTCTCCATTTCGTTGGGATCTGTGTTGAAATGATATTCAACAGCGAAATGTGGTGTGGTGACAAATTAACTTATTCAAAGGAGATGTTCCAAAATGGCCCATGTATTTGTACATATGTCGTGGCCAAATCGTAGAATTGATCACTTCATGATGTGGCCGACCATTTCATGAAATGGTGGCATTTCATGAAATGGCCAACTCTAACTAACCATATCATGATAATGGTCTGGCCAGATCAATGAATAAACAACGTTTAACGATATGAACAGCTAAACGCATGGCTTTTTCATGATATGGCCAAACATTATTAATCATATCGTAAAATAGTTACATTAACCACCGTAAGAGGCGCTTATTTCGATTTGTTTTTATGATGCATCATGGCGGCGGACAATTATCTTATTAAACAAACTAATAATATTGTTGTACTGGAAGATAAAAGTGAAGTGAAAGGTCGTTACAACACCAAATTATTAGAATTTTACGTTTTAAGTCACTCAAAAAACGAGCGCAACTTAAAAATACTAAACATTACCTACATTAATGATATGGCCAAACGTGGATGGTCATATCATCAAACGTTGAAGTTTCAACGATATGGTCAGTTTTAGCTGGCCATTTCATGAAATGGTCGGCCACATCATGAAGTGATCAATTCTACGATTTGGCCACGACACATACACTATCTCAAAAAATTTAGTGATTAAGTTATTCTGGGAAAATTTCGAATAAATATAAATAATGTATCTTTCCCCCGAATGACGTCCACGTCCCGTGCTACGGGAGCAGAGATTAAAATGGAATTTTACTCCCGCTGTGCAGGGAGTAAGTAAAGTGACATTTTATGAGCGTACATACATACATAAATCACGCCTATATCCCCGAAGGGGTAGGCAGAGGTGAAATAGCATCCACGTTTCACCAACTATATCAAGTCCCAGGTGGCGCGAGCATATTGCCATTTATCGGGCACCAAAGTTTATGAGCATGAGCAGTGAAAAACCCCTCCCTGCCCCTTTATCTCCATTGGGCAAAAAACAGAAAAAGTCCAGCGAGAACAATAGAAAAAAAAGGTCTATTACGTGACTAATCATAGTCGTTTTTAATAATCATAGTCAACTTTAAAAATGTGTATCCAGGTTTTCAGATAAGTGTCTAGATTTTTTTTATTTGAAAGCTAATATGATTGAGAATAATAATAACTCATAAATTTAAATGGTAACATAAGTATTTATTTTAAGAAACTTAAGTTATATTGAAAAAGATAGCTTAAAAAGTGCATTTTTTGTACAAAAAATATAATTTATGACCCGATATCCAGTGTTTTGAGGGTTATTTGTTATTTTATCATGAACACAAAGTATTTGACATAATTGTTTTTATTTTACATAAATAGAACCACTACTTTTTAAGAATTGAGTTTTTTGTACATAGAGTCCATATATAGTAATAAATATCTTAATAAATTAATGAAAATTGCAAGAACTTTCATAGATTTTTTTTCTGTTTTTTGTCGATAATTTATGATCTAGTTTCACCCCCTTGAAGGATTGCACTTTATCGAGGGACACACTGTATAGAAATAAATTTCATCATCAAAGACCCCTGTTAGTTCTCTTTGTTAATCTCGGTGTGACATTTTGCACAATAACTTTTAAAAGGTAATAAATAACTTGATATGGCATTTTTGACTTTAGTGAAAAAAGTGTGAGAATCTAATTTCAAATCTGGTAAACATTTTCTGACCGCGACCGTACCCATCTAATGTCAAATTAAATACCTACGTACGCCGTCGCCAATGTTATAAAGTGGCATCTTCCTTCCGCCATGACGTAGGCTAGGCTGTTGTGTTGCAATAAAAGCCTAAACATAAGTACAAGATGCCAAAAATCAGAACTTAAAATAGGAATTTAACACTTATGAACTGTTTTATAAAAAAATTGCCTATATTTTGAATAACTACAAATACATGGGCCAGACTCCATACATTCTGGAACATCTCCTTCACAAGTAATTTTATGAGAAGAAAAAAACGTCCCTATACTTTTCACTTAGATGAGAAATCAGCCGAATCGAATCAATATTTTATATTTTCAACGCAAAAACTATTAGGGTTAAAATGCAATGGATTTACATTTAGTACCTACATTTAAAAATAGACATACGCGAATCATTTTGATGTTTCGACTTGTCTAGCTTCGGTGTGATACCTGACATCGAAAAGTGTGACACCGAATACCACGTCCCCGTAAATTTACTAATACGAATCACTTAACAGCGAATGTACGCCACCACGAAATTTTGTGAATGTTACTATTTACCGACATGGGTTAGTAGGTTGGTGAGGTTAAAGTTTTTCATGATGGTATTCGTTGTTACGTGATTCATATTAGTAAACTTACGGGGACGTGGTATTCGGTGTTACACTTTTCGAAGTCAGGTATATCACACCCGTCTAACAGTGGTTTACCTAGACGACATAAACTTCCATGAGTTCAATTTTTTTTTCATATTTCAATATTCATATCATATTCATAATAATATAAAGTCAGTCTGACATGACCCATGATATAATACGCACCCGCAGCTCCCAGTTATGACAGGATAAAGTAAAGGGGAATATACGTCCAGAACAAGACTAAAATTGTAAAAGAAAAACACGAATCCGGTAGCAGAACGGCATCACCTCCGTAGCAAATCAACGCTGTAAGCCAACGGTACCGCCATGTAGAAATATAACATACAAATTCTTTATAAATACCGTGGATTCTGTTAAGCTTAGGTTTGCTTTTTTGATTTGTTTTTTATTGACATAACGAGTGTTCGAACCGCCAATTTCGCCGACATTCTACTCAACCTCAAGAGCAGAGTTAGGACAGCAGCGGGGCCACCTACATGTAGCAGTTGTTGACCAAACGCAATGTCTAGAGACAAAATCTCTAATAATTTGTATATAGATCAAGCAAATCATATAAAAGAGTTAGGACAGCAGCGGGGCCACCTACATGTAGCAGTTGTTGACCAAACGCAATGTCTAGAGACAAAATCACTAATAATTTGTATATAGATCAAGCAAATCATATAAAAGAGTTAGGACAGCAGCGGGGCCACCTACATGTAGCAGTTGTTGACCAAACGCAATGTCTAGAGACAAAATCACTAATAATTTGTATATAGATCAAGCAAATCATATAAAAGAGTTAGGACAGCAGCGGGGCCTCCTACATGTAGCAGTTGTTGACCAAACGCAATGTCTAGAGACAAAATCTCTAATAATTTGTATATAGATCAAGCAAATCATATAAAAGAGTTAGGACAGCAGCGGGGCCACCTACATGTAGCAGTTGTTGACCAAACGCAATGTCTAGAGACAAAATCTCTAATAATTTGTATAAAGATCAAGCAAATCATATAAAAGAGTTAGGACAGCAGCGGGGCCACCTACATGTAGCAGTTGTTGACCAAACGCAATGTCTAGAGACAAAATCTCTAATAATTTGTATATAGATCAAGCAAATCATATAAAAGAGTTAGGACAGCAGCGGGGCCTCCTACATGTAGCAGTTGTTGACCAAACGCAATGTCTAGAGACAAAATCTCTAATAATTTGTATATAGATCAAGCAAATCATATAAAAGAGTTAGGAAAGCAGCGGGGCCTCCTACATGTAGCAGTTGTTGACCAAACGCAATGTCTAGAGACAAAATCTCTAATAATTTGTATATAGATCAAGCAAATCATATAAAAGAGTTAGGACAGCAGCGGGGCCTCCTACATGTAGCAGTTGTTGACCAAACGCAATGTTTAGAGACAAAATCTCTAATAATTTGTATATAGATCAAGCAAATCATATAAAAGAGTTAGGACAGCAGCGGGGCCACCTAAATGTAGCAGTTGTCGACCAAACGCAATGTCTAGAGACAAAATCTCTAATAATTTGTAAATAGATCAAGCAAATCATATAAAAACTGTAATTTTTACAATAAACTTTTAGAACAATGAGATTGAAAATGATACGCAAAGAGGGTTGGTGTCAGGCAGGCGGCCGGCTGTAAAACCTAGAGTAGTATGGATTGGAATGTTGTCATCCCAATCACTCTCTTCAATCACCCGGTCTGTCGACATGGTTCTCTCTATCTCTTAACTTAGGTACACTATACATTAATTCATAATTTCTCTGCTGTGACGGATAATATGAACCGACGCAGAGTGGATGGCTTGATGATGTTTGGCCGATATGTATGGAAGAGGAAACACACTGAGTCGACTGCAGTTAAATGGGGAACAGAGGACTTACTGCCGCACTCAGAGTTGTCAAATAACGTTAGTGAGTACTTGACGTCAAAAAATTACAATTCAAAACTAGTTGCTATTCTTGCCGGGTCTATGGTCTGGATTTGAATGAGAATTTTTGACATTAAATACTCATTAAAGTTGATTGACGTCTCTGAGTGCGGCAGCTAGACAAGTAGCCATTAGTCAATTACAAATGTCAATTTTTGACAGCTTTTTTTCGTCATGTTGTTGTCAAGGTCTGCCCCTCTACACTACAGCCTTTATAACGTGAAAAACAACTTTTAATATAAAATACAAGAATAAGAATTTGGAATACCTATTTCTTAAAGTCGCTAATCATTTTGATTTTCTTAAATGGATGATGTTTTTTAAAATACTTATTTCTTATTTTTAAATGCATTTCATGGATAAAGAGACATATCAAACCTGTTTAAATTTTTTATCTCGTTATAGTAATGGCTAGAGTAGACGATTTTAATTTTAACATTATATAAATTTTAGAAAAATTAGTACAAAGATTTTGGTGGTTAGATGGCTAGAGTTTAGACAAGTGGCAGAAACATGGTGATGATGATGCCTAAGGGCCGATTTCACTGCAGAATTCAATTTTTAATTCAATTTTAAAATATCTTTATTAACATTAGAAAATTACATTTTGTATAAGTATTAGTGTACATTAAATCTTAGTAACACAAAGATAGTTAAATAATATAATGTTTCGCAAATTTGATGTTTATTAAAAACTTATAGCATTGCGTCTATCAGAATATACTTGGCTTATTTTTCTATCGTTTTACATTAAATAATATTAATTACGCAAGCTTTACCGAAACAATACGTTTTTAACAAATAAAATTATTAACAAATAAAATTTCACCGCAGAATTAAACGCGATCAGTTAAAGTTGAACTCGGTTTATGCTCTAAACTGAGTTCCGCTACATAGTTTGCATTAATAAATCAAAACCAAGTTTTATTAAACTCAGTTTCTATGAGAGACGGTGAAATCGGCCCTGATTGAGAATTGAGATTGAAAAACACAAATCAACCGACCTTGCTGAAGTAGCCGACCACGTGACAGCCCTCCGCGTCCGCGTTGGTCATCACATAGAACAGGAACGGCTCCACGTCGTAGTACAAGGTCTTGTGGTCCAGGAAGAACTTGGCCAGCAGGCACAGCTGCTGGCAGTACTGCTTGTGTTTCCGGCCGTCCACCTGCCACACGCTGAGGCTCTCTTTCCTGTACACCTGGTGATCAATAGGCACGATGACTCATTTTGAAAACCTACACCATGTTTTTCTTACGTGTCTACTTTACCTATAAGCCGAGTACAGCGGCGTCCCGTTTTGTCACCCGCGTTTGGATCGCAATAATATTTCATGGTACGGCCGTAACATGAAGAATTATTGCGTTATTAAAGATGCATCCTCTGAACTGGACAAACATCTTATCTAAAGGAGTATGGGCATTTTGGTCTATTGACCCATAGACTTGATTGAATCGTATAACAATGGATAGGTCCTTTGTAGAGGGAAAGAAGTTATTATGGGGCACATTTCGAATTGTTGTCCGATTCGATATATTGGTTTATACATTACGTGTTTTTTGTATGCAACTTACGGTCGCCATCTTGGATTTTTGTCACATACCTGCGTTATAATACTGGAGAGATCTATTGATCTCAAAATCTTTAAGTATTTTTGTTACATTCGTCAAACAGCTGAACTGATTTCAATGATTTAGGTCTTAAATGAAAGGTGTATTGAATTAATGTATGGACAAATTACGACGTTTGACAAATATAACAAAAATACTTAGAGATGTATCACAAAATATTCGAGGTAAGCGTACTGCGATCGGACAACAGATTAGGACAAGCGCCATACCAATTCATAACGTATAAGTACATACCTTTCTAACGATATATGACTTATATCTATTGGATCCTAGACCAGAGTCCATACGTTTGTGCCCATACCCCATTATTTCCTTTACAAGCGAGTATTGTATAAACCAACCTCGTCGCCAGGCGGATGCCGCCAGACGCACTTGGCCTTGTGCCTGGTGGCGCCTGTGGCAGACGTGTGGTGGTTCAGGCAGAACTCGCACACGAACAGGCGCAAATACCAAATGAGTATTCAATGAACAAACCTCGTCGCCAGGCGGATGCCGCCAGACGCACTTGGCTTTATGCCTGGTGGCGCCTGTGGCAGACATGTGGTGGTTCAGGCAGAACTCGCACACGAACAGGCGCAAATACCAAATGAGTATTCAATGAACAAACCTCGTCGCCAGGCGGATGCCGCCAGACGCACTTGGTCTTGTGCCTGGTGGCGCCTGTGGCAGACGTGTGGTGGTTCAGGCAGAACTCGCACACGAACAGGCGCAAATACCAAATGAGTATTCAATGAACAAACCTCGTCACCAGGCGGATGCCGCCAGACGCACTTGGCCCTGTGCCTGGTGGCGCCTGTGGCAGACGTGTGGTGGTTCAGGCAGAACTCGCACACGAACAGGCGCAAATACCAAATGAGTATTCAATGAACAAACCTCGTCGCCAGGCGGATGCCGCCAGACGCACTTGGCTTTATGCCTGGTGGCGCCTGTGGCAGACGTGTGGTGGTTCAGGCAGAACTCGCACACGAACAGGCGCAAATACCAAATGAGTATTCAATAAACAAACCTCGTCGCCAGGCGGATGCCGCCAGACGCACTTGGCTTTATGCCTGGTGGCGCCTGTGGCAGACGTGTGGTGGTTCAGGCAGAACTCGCACACGAACAGGCGCAAATACCAAATGAGTATTCAATGAACAAACCTCGTCGCCAGGCGGATGCCGCCAGACGCACTTGGCCTTGTGCCTGGTGGCGCCTGTGGCAGACGTGTGGTGGTTCAGGCAGAACTCGCACACGAACAGGCGCAAATACCAAATGAGTATTCAATGAACAAACCTCGTCGCCAGGCGGATGCCACCAGACGCACTTGGCCTTGTGCCTGGTGGCGCCTGTGGCAGACGTGTGGTGGTTCAGGCAGAACTCGCACACGAACAGGCGCAAATACCAAATGAGTATTCAATGAACAAACCTCGTCACCAGGCGGATGCCGCCAGACGCACTTGGCCTTGTGCCTGGTGGCGCCTGTGGCAGACGTGTGGTGGTTCAGGCAGAACTCGCACACGAACAGGCGCAAATACCAAATGAGTATTCAATGAACAAACCTCGTCGCCAGGCGGATGCCGCCAGACGCACTTGGCTTTATGCCTGGTGGCGCCTGTGGCAGACGTGTGGTGGTTCAGGCAGAACTCGCACACGAACAGGCGCAAATACCAAATGAGTATTCAATAAACAAACCTCGTCGCCAGGCGGATGCCGCCAGACGCACTTGGCTTTATGCCTGGTGGCGACTGTGGCAAACGGGTGGTGGTTCTGGCAGAACTCGCACACAAATAGGCGTAAATACCAAATGAGTATTCAATGAACAAACCTCGTCGCCAGGCGGATGCCGCCAGACGCACTTGGCTTTATGCCTGGTGGCGCCTGTGGCAGACGTGTGGTGGTTCAGGCAGAACTCGCACACGAACAGGCGCAAATACCAAATGAGTATTCAATGAACAAACCTCGTCGCCAGGCGGATGCCGCCAGACGCACTTGGCCTTGTGCCTGGTGGCGCCTGTGGCAGACGTGTGGTGGTTCAGGCAGAACTCGCACACGAACAGGCGCAAATACCAAATGAGTATTCAATGAACAAACCTCGTCGCCAGGCGGATGCCACCAGACGCACTTGGCCTTGTGCCTGGTGGCGCCTGTGGCAGACGTGTGGTGGTTCAGGCAGAACTCGCACACGAACAGGCGCAAATACCAAATGAGTATTCAATGAACAAACCTCGTCACCAGGCGGATGCCGCCAGACGCACTTGGCCTTGTGCCTGGTGGCGCCTGTGGCAGACGTGTGGTGGTTCAGGCAGAACTCGCACACGAACAGGCGCAAATACCAAATGAGTATTCAATGAACAAACCTCGTCGCCAGGCGGATGCCGCCAGACGCACTTGGCTTTATGCCTGGTGGCGCCTGTGGCAGACGTGTGGTGGTTCAGGCAGAACTCGCACACGAACAGGCGCAAATACCAAATGAGTATTCAATGAACAAACCTCGTCGCCAGGCGGATGCCGCCAGACGCACTTGGCTTTATGCCTGGTGGCGCCTGTGGCAGACGTGTGGTGGTTCAGGCAGAACTCGCACACGAACAGGCGCAAATACCAAATGAGTATTCAATGAACAAACCTCGTCGCCAGGCGGATGCCGCCAGACGCACTTGGCTTTATGCCTGGTGGCGCCTGTGGCAGACGTGTGGTGGTTCAGGCAGAACTCGCACACGAACAGGCGCAAATACCAAATGAGTATTCAATGAACAAACCTCGTCGCCAGGCGGATGCCGCCAGACGCACTTGGCTTTATGCCTGGTGGCGCCTGTGGCAGACGTGTGGTGGTTCAGGCAGAACTCGCACACGAACAGGCGCAAATACCAAATGAGTATTCAATGAACAAACCTCGTCGCCAGGCGGATGCCGCCAGACGCACTTGGCTTTATGCCTGGTGGCGCCTGTGGCAGACGTGTGGTGGTTCAGGCAGAACTCGCACACGAACAGGCGCAAATACCAAATGAGTATTCAATGAACAAACCTCGTCGCCAGGCGGATGCCGCCAGACGCACTTGGCTTTATGCCTGGTGGCGCCTGTGGCAGACGTGTGGTGGTTCAGGCAGAACTCGCACACGAACAGGCGCAAATACCAAATGAGTATTCAATGAACAAACCTCGTCACCAGGCGGATGCCGCCAGACGCACTTGGCCTTGTGCCTGGTGGCGCCTGTGGCAGACGTGTGGTGGTTCAGGCAGAACTCGCACACGAACAGGCGCAAATACCAAATGAGTATTCAATGAACAAACCTCGTCGCCAGGCGGATGCCGCCAGACGCACTTGGCTTTATGCCTGGTGGCGCCTGTGGCAGACGTGTGGTGGTTCAGGCAGAACTCGCACACGAACAGGCGCAAATACCAAATGAGTATTCAATAAACAAACCTCGTCGCCAGGCGGATGCCGCCAGACGCACTTGGCTTTATGCCTGGTGGCGACTGTGGCAAACGGGTGGTGGTTCTGGCAGAACTCGCACACAAACAGGCGTAAATACCAAATGAGTATTCAATGAACAAACCTCGTCGCCAGGCGGATGCCGCCAGACGCACTTGGCTTTATGCCTGGTGGCGCCTGTGGCAGACGTGTGGTGGTTCAGGCAGAACTCGCACACGAACAGGCGCAAATACCAAATGAGTATTCAATGAACAAACCTCGTCGCCAGGCGGATGCCGCCAGACGCACTTGGCTTTATGCCTGGTGGCGCCTGTGGCAGACGTGTGGTGGTTCAGGCAGAACTCGCACACGAACAGGCGCAAATACCAAATGAGTATTCAATGAACAAACCTCGTCGCCAGGCGGATGCCGCCAGACGCACTTGGCTTTATGCCTGGTGGCGCCTGTGGCAGACGTGTGGTGGTTCAGGCAGAACTCGCACACGAACAGGCGCAAATACCAAATGAGTATTCAATGAACAAACCTCGTCGCCAGGCGGATGCCGCCAGACGCACTTGGCTTTATGCCTGGTGGCGCCTGTGGCAGACGTGTGGTGGTTCAGGCAGAACTCGCACACGAACAGGCGCAAATACCAAATGAGTATTCAATGAACAAACCTCGTCGCCAGGCGGATGCCGCCAGACGCACTTGGCTTTATGCCTGGTGGCGCCTGTGGCAGACGTGTGGTGGTTCAGGCAGAACTCGCACACGAACAGGCGCAAATACCAAATGAGTATTCAATGAACAAACCTCGTCGCCAGGCGGATGCCGCCAGACGCACTTGGCTTTATGCCTGGTGGCGCCTGTGGCAGACGTGTGGTGGTTCAGGCAGAACTCGCACACGAACAGGCGCGGCACTCGCGCCGCGTCGCCCGGGTACGGCGACTGGTACCACACCTCCATCATGTACTTGCCCATCACCACGTATCTGGAAGGATTTACGATAAAGTACTACCTACATACAAACATAAATCACATCTATATTTCCAAAGGGGTAGGCAGAGGTGAACTAGCACCCACGTTTCGCCGATTAGATTAGGTCGCATCGCAGTACATTGTTAGGTGGCATAAGATGAACGCTGCTGCCCATTCCTCATCACTGTTTTATCCTTAGTCGCCTTGTACGACACCCACGGGAGTGACAATTGTATTCTACTCTGCCGCCACCACACGGCAGTACAATAATAATTACTTTACACATATTACGATGGTCAGTTTATTACTGACCATCATCATCACTCATCGTCTAGTCCAAAGTGCTCACGTTTAGCTTTGTTATTGAAAACAACCGAAGCTAGAAACCGAAAATAAAAAACGCTTTTTAAATAAAACAATCAAACACAATACCTGGTCCCTTTATCGGTGTAAATATCGCTCAACTCCTCCTCGATCTTAATGGCGGCCAGCGCCTGCGCCTCCCTGAACAGTCGCAGATCGTAGTCGGGCGCGAAACCGTCCAGGATAGGCTCCCTCTCCTCAGACGTCTCCTCGCCCCCTGACGCCGACAGCTTCTCCCGTAGCTCCTGACTGCCTTTCCACTTCGAACGCATGTCCTGAAAAAACAATGCATGGATAGAATAATTATGAACAGACTATGGATATGGAAACAGAGCTATGGATAGATGATATTGATGAAATTTTTTAACAGCCATACTCAGGAACGTCAATTAAATATTTATAATTCTTGCCGGGTCTATGGTCTAGTTTTGATTGATTATTTTTGTATTAAGTACTCATTAAAGTTAATTGTAATCTCTGAATGCGGCAGTAAGTTAGTTAATATAATAAATACAACATTTAGTAACTTTTGTGGTGACGGCAAAGTAAAATCCAATTATAGTTTTCACCACCCCCTATCTCTCTCCCGGGAGTCGATATTGTTTTAAACGTCATAGGGTTCCATGAAGACTTGAGAGCGAAAAAATCATGTAGAATGTGCCAGCCTCGACTCATGCCAGGAGTGTTGTAAAAGTCGACTAACTGCCGCACTCAGAGACGTCAAATAACGTTAATGAGTACTTAACGTCAAAAAATGACAATTCAAAACTAGTCGCTATTCTTGCCAGGTCTATGGTCTAGATTTGAATGAAAATTTTTGACATTAAATACTCATTAAAGTTAATTGGCGTCTCTGAGTGCGGCAGTAAGGGAGATTGCCTGGCGTAAGACAATAAGCACCTTGGGCACCCGATTGGTTGAGGTCAAATTACCAACAACAGCACACCCAAAGAGGATTGGTGTCAGTAAGCTGCCGGCTGTAAAGTCTTGAGAGGTGCCACACGGGCGTTGTCTGTGCGTTGCGTTAATGCTGTGTCGACTGAGTGGTGACGTTCCGTCGTTCTACATATAAATTTGAACGACATGCCACACGATGCGCTGAAATGACGGACGGCGAGACTAAGGAGAGGAGGGAGACGAGGTTGGAAAGGAAGCTGCTTTGAAGCGAAGAAGCGGCAGCGCTGTATTGAGCAGTAGTATGGATTGGAATATTGTCATCCCGATCGTTGTTTACGAAACATACTGCGCCTGCGCCGACCCCAGATAAACTGGGAACTGTAGTCCTATTCCCTAACTTTTTTTGACAGTTGAAAGTGATTATCACCGAACTAATACATTGCTGTTATCACAGGACAAGTGTCACAATAACATTATAGTAAAGTAGTAATGGATACGTAAATAGTTCGGTGATCATCACTTTCAACTGTCAAAAAAAGTTAGGGAATAGGCCTACAGGGCAGGTAGATTACTTGTCTTATTAGTCAATTAGATCGCTATTTAAATAAATAATTGAGCTTGGCTATGACACAGACCTTGACCTTGAGCTGGTACGCCCTTTGCTTTATGGTGGACATGGCTCGCGGCCTCTGTTGTTGGCGGCGCGCTCAACTTCGTAAACGCCGGCGATTGTATGGCGCTTACGCGTTTCTTTCAAGCAAGCAGTCGCTTGGTGCGTAAATGACTACTCTTTTAGTGCAAAGCAACGCACGGACTACAATTCTTGTTTGCGGTGTCGCTTCTATACGCTAGTAATAAATTATTTTCCTGAAAACGGTTCCAGCGGAAAACCAGGGGGCTTAGACAAAGTAACATACCGACAAAGATAACGAAGTTCGATAAAGCAAAATGTATGGGATTTGAGGTAAGTCCTCGTAAAAATTACGTGACGAAAATAGTCTTCCTAAGTTCCTAGTTATGTTGGTAGCGCAAGCTAAGACGCTGTAGATACGAAAGTAACTTATCGTGACGAACTTCGACACGTTATCGTTATGAAACGATTGCCACTTGGCTACGGGCCCAGCGCTAGTCGTGAGGCTGGCAATATGCTGAGCTGGGACCGGTTGAGACATATTACCTACTTTTATGTTTTTTTTTTTTTTTCTATTAGTTCAATGGGTGGCTATGACACTGACCTTGACCTTGAGCTGGTACGCCCTTTGCTCTATGGTGGGCATGGCGCGGGGCCTCTGTTGCAGCGCCTGCACGGCCCGGCGGCGGGTGCCGGAGGCGGCGGCGCGCTCCTCGCCGGCCGCCACACACCACGCGCCCGTCACGTTGTGGTACATGGGGCACGCGTCCCAGGTGAAGTGCCGGCTCGCTTTGCCACCTGAAACATAATAGTACATTAGGTGTAACAGAAAGGTACATGCATACATACATAAATCACGCCTATATCCCCGAAGGGGTAGGCAGAGGTGAACTAGCAACCACGTTTCGCCAATTATGTTAGGTCCCATGTAATAGGTGGCGAGCCTATTGCCATTTATCGGGCACAAAAGTCGCAGTGCATTGCTATTGCTAGGTGGTATAAGAGGAACGCTGCTGCCCATTCCTCATAATTGATTTATCCTTAGTCGCCTTGTACGACACCCACGGGAGAGATTTGGGGTGGTGACAATAATTGTATTCTACTCTGCCGTCACCACACGGCATTGTGATGACGGCAGAATAGAACAGTGTAACAGAAAGGTGTAGTAATATTTAAAGGGGCTGTTCAGGCCATCAAGCTGAACAACTTTTACTATTAGACCAATAACAAAATCCCAAAAAAAGAACACCTCCCCATACAATTTGATGTCAGCTGGTTCTCGGTTTAGTATGGGGAGGTGATTTTTATTTTCTTAGATTTCGATTTTGGTCCCGTAGCGAAAGTTGTTCAGTTTGATGGCCTGAAAAACCCCTTTAAATATTACTGCACCTTTCTGTTACACCTGTATACCAAGGGCGATAAAACAAAAAATTCCCCGCATCGCAAGTATAAATATGCGATCTGAGGGGCTCTTTTTTATCGCCCGAGGTAAGATAATAATAATAATAAATAAATAATTTTTTTTTACACTCACACCTATCATCTAGCCCAAAGTAAGTAGCCTAAGCACTTGTGTTAGGGATACTGATGACGGACATATTTTTTAATATAATTATGTATATAAATGTTGAAAATATACTACATAAACATATACACAACCATGACTCGGAAACAAACATTTGTGGTCATCACAAAGTTTGCCCCTACCAGGATTCGAACCCGGGACGTCTTGACCATTACCCAGCAATCTGAGCATTCGACCAAGGCGGCCGTCTGATCATAGTTCATAGTTTTGTCATCCCCTGACCAGGAAGTGGGATTTTCCGTACGCGAAGTGGGCGGAAATGTCCACTTTATGGTCAGCTGTGACATAAACAAAAATGTACATACATATAAAATACATACACAAATCACGCGTAAATCCCCGAAGTGGTAGGCAGAGGTGAATTAACAATAATTGTATTCTGCTCTGCCGTCACCACAAGGCCACACTTGATGTTACATAGCGTCATTGCCCTTAAAGAGGCAGGAAGAGGCCTAATAGGAGCGAGCCTACTGGGTCATTTA
Organism: Cataclysta lemnata; assembly: GCA_963931975.1. NCBI lineage: Eukaryota > Metazoa > Arthropoda > Insecta > Lepidoptera > Crambidae > Cataclysta > Cataclysta lemnata. Next base: position 2,072,786 of record OZ008346.1, on the reverse strand, counting down.
TTAGGGGTTGCTTTATTATAAAAGTGGCCTTAATTATAGTAGTGGTCTTATTAAGAAACACAGTTTAAGTATAAACTGAGTGTTTTGTCTGTTTTCCTCATATGCAAAATCATGCTTGTAAGACGAAGACAAAACGCAGAATTATAGCTATACCATTTTTATTACCAGTTTATTGATAATACGTAAGAAGTGATCTCTGCCTACCCCTGTGGGAGAAAGGTGTGACATATGTATGTATGTATTGATAATACGGTAAAAGACTCGACACGCATTTTTTAATTTTCTTTAATTTCTTACTATTTTAAATTTCAAACTCATTCTTAAACAATGTAAGTGCAACTCTAAATGGTTTCTTAATTATCATAATTTGTTTTATTGAAATCTTCTCAATTGAATTTCACAATTGCGCTTAATCTCACTCACCGAGATGTCCAGAAGAATCACATTCTCGAACTGGACAGCTTCGTTCTGATGGCTCAGGAGGCGGACAGTTAGGTAATGGTGAACGGACTATAGGTGGAGGGCGACATTTCATGTTTTTCTTTGAGTCTTTATTGCTGAAACGAACAATAGAAAATATGATTAAATTATCATGAAGTGTAGTTATACTTGATAACTAAAATGAATCACATGCAGACAACATCAAAACACACCATCACATACAGACAATAATAGTAATTTTACTGATTATTAGAAATTCAATTAAATTGTTAGTTTTTTAGGTGGATTAGTCTATTGTAAATATGCTTTTACATGTATTGTATCTTATTTAGATAAATCAACAGATTTCACCTGAAATCACAAGATTCTACCACAATATCCTCTTGTACGTGTGAAGATACTTAGCGAATAAAACAGAGTCAAAGTGACAATACTGAACTAAGCAAAAAACTTGAGACTGCCGAATAGACGCCATTAACCAAAAAGAGGAAGAAACATGATGCTATGGTTAAACCATTAATATGGTAAAACCGTAGCATCTATCATAGCATGTTTCTAGCATAGCTGCTATATATTATATTAGACAAAGTTACTAAAATAAACATTTTGTATTTTTTGTATAGCTTACTTTTTACTATTTTCAACAGGTTTTTCCTCCGGTTCAGAATCCGTGTCAGATTGGGCCACCCTTGATATGGTTGCTAGCCTTGAAACACGTGCCGATAGTGACCTTGTTAATTTTCTGGGCATTGTCACTGCATTATCCCCAGATTCACCTGACTTGATAGAAGATGTTTCTTGCTGAAATTTTTAAGAACTAAAAAGTTAATAAGACTCCAATTTATACCAAAACTTAGAAAAGAATATTGAGGCAATGCAAAGAGTGATTGATTATACCATAGTTATATTTATTATTATAAAATATCCTTTCCTCAAAACTAAATTAAAATTTTTTAGTAAGGAAAACGATTAGAAAGAGAGAGAGGTAAAAAAATATTCTTAAAAAATTATGGTCCTGCGACCTTTTTTTACTATATAAATAAAAATAAAACAATACCAACTTTATTATTTGTCGATGGTTTAGTTTTGGCACTCTTGTTTACAGTTTCTTTTTTTGGACTTGGTTCACTGTCAGTTTCTGAAGAGACCGATTCTATGGATGATTGGCTTGAAGTACAAGATGAAGCACTTTTATCTTCAACAGCTTTTTTGGGTGGCGGCCCACTCGACCTATTGCTGCTTCTCCGTTTAGCATTGTCTTTCGTATTACTTTCTTCTATCTCAGTTGGTGTGGCGGACAGCACAGCGGACTCTTTCTCCTCACTAGATTTCCGTGGACTCCGTTTGGCTTTTGGTGAATCCTTTGGACTCTTTGACGATTTACTTTCCGGTTCTGATTCAGAACTATTATCAGGCGAGAATATGCTCTTCTTTTTTTGATCCGACTTAGGAGTTGGTTTTGACGCTGATTTTGGTGTCTGTTTGGGTGTTTTTCCCCCAGCTGGGATGCGTGGCCCAGGCTTGCCTTTAGCAACAGCAGAAACTGGAGTTTTAGGTTTTGCTGAACACCTTCTCCTAGGTGGTAATGCCTTGGGACTTGCCACTTTTGGTGCCTCTTCGTCGCTTGATGATGATATCTTATTGCCTTTAGACGGACGTCTTTGCTGTTTTGGCTCTTCCTTTTTTTTAGGCTCCTCCACAGGTTTAGCAGGTGACGCAGGCGGCGGTATAGTAGCAGTTGGTGGAGGATCTGAGTTAGATGATTCAGAGTCTGAGCTGGTGGAGCCAGATCCAGAACTAGTAGAAGAGCTACCACTGCTACTCGAGTCAGATGATGACCCTGAACTGCTATCTGTGCTACTATTATTTACCTGAGGACCAATATTATTTATAATTAAAAGTTCTTTGAATTTTAATTGGAAAACAATGAATGTTCATTTGTAAATAAAAGATAACGGTACCTGCTTTAGGCTGGTTACGTCTAAATTTGTCATTATGAACAATATCAATAACTTGTACTTCAATTAGAATATATTCGTATAATGTCGTATAAAATTAAAATAATTACAATTTTAATAGAATATGATATTGTGTTACATTTACAAGACAAACAGACAAACAAATAGAAAATATTTCATTTGACGATTTCGACGTTACACTTTTTTTGGTGTTTTATTTCTGTTTTTTTTTTTTTTTCATTCTCCCTTTACGGGAAGGCAAAGGGATCAAGCCCATACAGCCTTGCTGATGTATTTTATTTTCCTTATAAGATTATTTCACTTCACTCCACTGCCACTTCATAATTTTTGTACCGTTGTCTTCACAAAACGATAGAGTTCCACGTATCTATCAGGATTGGCCAAAAGTATTCTTAAGTCACGCGGGATGGGATCTTGCTTAAAATAAGTTTTCAAATATTTCATCAATGTTCTTCTCTGGGCTTCAAATGCGTTACATTCATAAAATATATGCTCCAACGATTGGTCATGAGTACAGCAGAAATCACATAAAGCAGAATTTGTTAATTTTAGCCTAAAGAGGTGTTCTTTAAACAGGCAATGTCCAATTCGAAGTCGACTCATTGTGGTATAAAAATCTCTAGACTGAAAAAAACCCTTTTCAAACCACGACTTCTGAATGTTGCTCTGCACATGTGCAAACCACTTTCCTTTATTCTGCAGGGACGCTTTCCAATAGTTGACCCATTCTTCTTTAGTTTCTTTTCGTATATATGGAATTATGTCTGAATTCGGAACGTCAACATTTTTGGCAGGACAAATGTCATCTGCTGCTGTGACTACTATTTTGCACAACATGTCTGCGTTTTCATTTCCTTTAACGCCTATGTGAGAAGGAGTCCAAAGAAAAGCTACTGCAACTTTATTCTGAAGTAGGTGTCTTATTTTGATTCGTATCAACTCAATGACGAAATTAGACTTTGCACTAAACGCACAGTTTTGTATCGCTTTCAAGGCACTTTGACTGTCAGATATTATAAGCCACTTTTGCTGGACGTTCCCCGTCTCATCAATGTAATTTAATGCTTCTAAGATAGCATATGCTTCTGCAGTAAAGACAGAACAATATTTATTGATCTTTACAGCGAATCCAACTTTTTTAGCGGGAATATAAATGGCTATTCCTGTTGACGTAGCAGTTTTTGATCCATCAGTGTATACTTTAATATAATTAGACCAATTGCATAGCTCTCTATACACATCCTCTTTACAGCGTAACTCACTATCTATACCAATGTGAAAGTCTTGAAATTTACAATCGTATGTACCCCAGTAACATGGCCATTTAGCATCTTTATGAACAGTATCAAAATATATATCAAACAGGTTATTTACATTTAAACTTATGTAAGGCTTTTTAACATTTTCAAACGACCTTCTTATTTTCGTTATTAGAGTACTATTAGCTACTGAAAACAATTTTACAAGGTACTTATCTCTAAGGAATTTAAACCTAAATTGTAATGGTTCTATATTACATTCTACTTGTAGTGAATTAATAGGGGAAGTATTCATTGCTCCTACAATAAGTCTTAAACATTTATTCTGTATTTTATCTAACTTATCAACTAATAATTTGTTGTTAGCATAACATAAAAATCCATATTCAAAATGACTACGTACAAGGCTTTTATATAATATTTTTAAAACTTTTGGGTCTGAACCCCATGAGGTTTTTGCCATTGCTCTTAACATATTATATACATTGTTTGCTTTGTCTGCTATAATATTTACATAAGCATTAAATGACAAATTAGAACTAAATGTAATACCTAAAAACTTAACATTATTTACACAAGGGAGAGAATAATTATTATATTTAATATTAACATTATTTACAGATGATGACTTATTAAAAACAACTATTGTACTCTTTTCTGGGCTGATTGTCAACTGTAATCGATCAAAATAATTTTTAAGTCGTGTTACAGCATCATTTAGTTTTTTCTCAGTTTCTTTGAGACTACTGGAAGAACAATAAATAACTAAATCATCTGCAAATTGTAAATTATATACACCAGTACCTAATATTATATTGAGCTGTCTTATATACAATAAAAACAATAATGGGCTTAAAATACTACCTTGGCAACTACCTTTAAATGAATGTTTAGGTCCATACAACTTTAAATTATGTTTTACAAATACTTGTCTACCATTTAAAAAGTTAAATATCCAATTTATAACTTTTGCAGGTATGCCAATGGCATTCAACTCAGAGCATAAGACATAATGGTTGATATTATTAAATGCACCAACAACATCAAAGAAAACACATACAAGAGCATTGTTATTTGAAAAAGCATTAAGAATATCTAACTGCAAGTGACAGATACTATCACGAGTTGATTTTCCTCTTCTAAAGCCAAATTGATTTTCAGGTAAGATAGTATGTTTTTCTACATAGAACTCTAGCCTCTGTTTGATCAGTTGCTCGAAAATTTTTCCTATACATGATGACAAAACTATTGGTCTGTAGGATTCTGCTAAACCTGGAGTTTTATTAGGTTTAAGGATAGGTATAATACAATCAGTTTTCCATGAGATAGGTATTAAGTTTTGCATCCAAAGGCCATTGATTATATTTAGAAAAACTCTCAAAGAATTATCATTAAGCACTTTTAGCATGCGATAAGACACCCAATCTAAGCCACATGCAGTATCTTTCCGTGAGTTTAGTGCACTCTGGAGTTCTTTTAAAGTGAAACTATCAATGATGAATTTGTTATTATCACCTACTTCATGTCCTAGCAATATAAAGTTTGGATTACCAGAGTCCATTTCTTGTGTATATTTGTCTAGAAAAGGCATAATCCAATCATCAGAGAAAGTATTCTTTGTAGAATATGTTTTGTTAAATTTTCTCATATAATGCCAAATAATACTCATAGGTGTATCTCGGTTAAAAGATTCACACAACTTTTGCCAACTATTTTGTCGTTCTATTTTTAAAACTAACTTTTTACGAGCTTGTAATTTTTTAAAGTTTACATAATTTTCTTGTGAACAGTTGAGTTTGAACTTAATAAATGCCTCTTTAGAGTCTTTCACAGCTGCCTCACAAGTAGCATTCCACCAAGAAAGTGACAACTTATTTTTTTTGTTGTGAGAATTAGATGAGTTTTGTTGATAATTGTTGCTGTTCTTTTTTTGTGGACTAGATAAAGCAATTGCATTTTGCAAAATATTACAAAAATGGTTATATGAAAACATAACATCATTGTCGCAATTATTGAAAGATTGTAAATTTTGATTAGCTAAACTTGAATATTTAGGCCAGTCTATTAATTTTAAATTATAGTGAAATGGAATATTAGATGTACTGGTGTAATTTTGTGTTGTTGAATTATTTTCTAATGATATATTTGTTATTACAGGTAAATGATAACTGCCAAGAGGATCATCATAGGTATTCCAGTCGCATGATAAGGCAATGTCGGGTGAAACTAATGTCAAGTCAATTGCACTAGGCCTCCAGTCAACAGAACCAACAGTTGTTGATCGACCATCATTCATCAAAATTAAATTATTGTCTTCTATTATATCATTAATATATCTTCCACGAATGTCAGTTGAATGGCAACCCCAAACAGTATTATGTGCATTGAAATCACCTCCAATGAAGAGAGGACTGGGTACACTTTTAATTAAATTATCTAATTTATCTTTGTTAAAACTTGGAGTACTGTAAGATGGACAATAAATGCTTATAAATGATATGAAAGTGTTATGGAATTTAATTCTGATAGCAATATTTTGAAGAGAATTATCATATGTAGTATTAATAACCTGAAAAGGTATATCATTCCTGACAAGTATAGCTACACCATTGTGTTTGTTACCTGAGTCTAATCTAGCAATATCATACCCTCGTATCTGAAATTTTATTTCTGGTCTTAACCATGTTTCGCATAACAGAAGTATATGAATATCTTTTTGATATAACAAATGAGTAAGATTATTTCTGTTACATAAAATACTCTGAGCATTCCACTGTACGACCCGCAAAGCCATTATTTATTTTTAAAAGTAGAAGATAATACATCTTTTAAAGTTTGTTTTATATTATTAGAATTTACAGATCCAATTTCCTTAATTTTTACTAAACTTTGTACAAGTATATTTACAATTTGATCATTTATTAATAAATTTAATGAATCAGTTTCTTTTATATCATCAATATTTATTTTATTTTGTTTATTTTGTAAAGGAGGAAACTGACTTGAATTAAATACATCAATAAATGATCCTGAATGATTAACTTTTCTTTTAATTTCTATAATTTTTTGCTTTTTAACAGGACAATTTCTATCTATAGCTAAATGGCAACCTTTACAATGAAAACAAAGTAATGTCTGACTTTCACATTCCTTATAATTGTGGTTCTCTGAGCATCGAGAGCAACGAGTTACATTTTTACATAGGGCTGCTGTATGCCCATACATTAGGCATTTAAAACACTGCTTGACCGGTGGTATATATTTCTTAACAGGGAATAGCCAAGAATTCAATTCTACAGAGTCTGGTAAAGATGTTGAAGCAAAAGTGATAGATACTGTTTGAGTAGGTTGCATGGTAATACCTGTATCTGTTTTCACTTTTCGCATAAATCTGCGAATAGAAATTATCTTCTTAGTGCATGTAAGATGTTTATACAATTTCTGGTTACTGTATTCTATGGGTACACTTGTAATAACACCAATCTGTTCTGAAGCTGAAGCGGGTATAGTGGCCTGTAAGCTGTGCTGTTTGAAAAAGTCTGTATTAGTTAATGCAGCATTAGCCATAGTAGGCTTGTCAAAAATTATTCCAAATTTATATTTATTAATTCTTTTGAATTGTTTAATTCCTTTAAAATTTCTTTGGAATATATTTGATAAGTACATAAGATCTCTGGTTCCTATGGGTCTGTTTTCATCTGTACTTGAAATGAAAACTATAAATTGCGCGTCCCCTGCATTCTCTGAATATGAACGGATGTAATGTGGTAAGTAAAAGGGTTTATACTTATTGCTGCTTGTTACTTGATCTGCCTCATCCATCCCCAAATCATCGGACGACGAAGAAGTTACTGACACATTTTCGTCGTCTCCACCAGAATCTCCACGTTTACGTTTTCGTTTAGTTTTAGCTCGGCCCATACCGAAATTATGTTAAATTGCCAAACTGAAGTGTAATTAGACTCCAATTAACAATAAATTTATTAAATATTTCAAAAGTTTTTAAAAACAGCGCCTTCCTCAATCAAGCGTTCCCGCGCCCTCTGTTAATTCTGTTTTTTCTCTTATTTGGGAAGGCAGCAGGACATACTCATACTGACATATCTTGATTATTGACATCCTTATAATATTTCATGGCAATATGGAATGTTCGTCAATCAGTAGTATTTGTTTGTCAATATTATTGTAAATAGTTTTGTACGACTATCTAAAACCAACGTTTTCACCATCTATAGTTGCGGTAAAATGTGAGGCACCCATATTTTAAGGTATCGAGCCTTTTGCCTTCATTGCAACGGGAGGACAGAATGAGGATAGGAGGATGGGAAGACAAAAATTAAAAACGGAGTGTTTGGCGCGCTTTCAATGGCGGAAATAAGTTTTTATGTGTATGACGTTCAGAATTTAGATTTTTTTAAAGGTCGTCATCACCTGATCACTCTCACCATCACGATCAAAGAGTATATAATACACTACGTTTAATCACGATCTCTGTTATATACTATTCGATTGGCACCACAGAGGACAATATTGGTAAAATGCATAAACCCTTAATTTAATATCAAAATAAAAAAAAACTAAAACTAATGACATGGCTGTATGGACAATTTATTTTTACCTACCCTAAAATAAAAATGGAAATTAAAAAAAAAACATGATAAGGAGGGTGTTTGGCGCGTTTCGTGGTGTCAGTCAGATTTATTTTCGCTAATTCTAAAATTGTTACAGAGTGGATCTTGTGCAGTGAAAGTGGTGTTATTTTGATGCAGCATCCGTGTTGATGTGCAATTATGCAGAATCATCGAAAACAAGTCTTATGATGTGTTTGATGTTGTGGTGAAAACCACTTGAAAAGTGATTTTGTCCACTTCATCAGACACTATCATGAACTCTGTTACCATTAAATTCGCTCCAAGCACTCCCTAGATGCGTTAAAATGTGTGACACCCATATTTTAACGTAAAATTCATTTCATTCATACATTTCACCCACTCATTATTTCATAAGACAACAGATAAAATATACACTAAAGACTTGGCTGTATGGGCTCGACCCTTTGCTTTCCCTAAAATATAGGGAGAATTAAAAAAAAAACATAAAAATTATCAGAGACTGTTTGGCGCGTTTCGTGGTGTCAGTCAGATTTTTTTTCAATAATTCTAAAATTGGTTCAGAGTGGATTTTGTGCAGTGAAAGTGGTGTTATTTTGATGCTCAAGCATCCGTTTTGATGTGCAATTATGCAGAATCATTGAAAACAAGTCTTATGATGTGTTTGATGTTGTGGTGAAGATCACTATAAGAAGTGGTTTTATCCATTTCATCAGTCACCATCATAAACTCTGTTGCCATTCATAATAATCGTTAAAATGTGTGACACCCATATTTTAACGTAAAATTCATTTCATTCATAAATGTGACCCATTCTTTATTTCATAAGACTACAGATAAAATATACACTAAGGACTTGGCTGTATGGGCTAGACATTTTGCCTTCCCTAAAATATAGGGAGAATTAAAAAAAAAACTATCAATCAATCCGTCAATCAATGTGTCAAAACTCTTCTGTCAAAGTCATGCTCATGCACGTTTGTTGTTGTTGCAAATGATATTTAATCTCTTGATTACGGTATTTAATAATGTCCAGGCTACGACAAGTTATACGAAGTTCTTATTGTCGTTACTACAGTGCCCAAACGAATAAGAAACTGCCAATTATTTCTTGTAAGAATGAGCAGTTCAATCATTACGAAGGACAAACGTATAGTAAATTTAAAGGAATGAAATTAGCTTCAAACGGCTGGCTGCATGCTAAATCCAAAGGAGACTATTTCACAATTTATGGAAATGCTAATAAAAAAACAGAAAATGAAGTTTACAAGAAAAGTTTTGAAGAAATCGGTCTTCAGAAGGAACTAATTGAGGTTATGAAGAATAGTGGATTTTTATTGCCTACAGAGATTCAAACAAAGGCATTTCCTGCTATTTTACAAGGACATAATTCAGTTGTAACCGCTGAAACAGGTTGTGGGAAAACATTAGCTTATTTGTTACCTATATTTCAACACATACTGCAGTGGAAACCTCATATGTCTCAAGAGTTTAATAGTCCACTAGCAGTTGTTATAACACCTAGTCGAGAGTTAGGTAAGTTTATGTGTATTCAAACTCATTTAATGTAAACAAACAACGATAAAGAATTAGTTGACATGATTAGTAAGTAATTAGATGTTATTAAATTAAATGTTGTCAACATTTATTTTTTTCAACATACATTTAGTGTTATATGAAATTAAACCGATTTTTTTTTAAATTCCGTCGTTATCATACAAAAAATCATGAAGAATAGCGGTCATTCTAAACAGATGTAAGAGCCAAATGACGTCACTGTACTGGACGAATGGCGAAATCACTCTTGACGCAAAAAATAAAAAGATCACTTGGTGAAATTGACGAACTGGCGTTTCCAATGTCGAAAATAAAAACATTTTATCTGAAATGTTTTGAAATCAATTTCAAAGTAAAATACGTTTTAAATTAAAGTTTATGAAGGATTTCAATTTATTGCTATTCTAATAATGTTAATTTCGACAATGACAATTAATGACATTGGATTTGATTTATGACTGACGTCTGTTATCATGTCTATGATCACTTTTTATTCGTCCATCTAGGAAGGCAAACATTTTAATTCATACATCCATGACTGTGACATCATCGCATGTTTTTTACATTTTATTTTTTTTATTAAGTAATAAAAAAATTTAATAAAAATATTTTCGAAGTCAGGATTGGAAAATAATGAAATGGTATTTTTATTTTAGGGGGTTGTCATTTTTTAAATGTTGTCAATTTCAACAAATTTGCAGAATAAAAAAATATTCTTGTGGTATTCTTAATGTGAAGTAATTTTCAGAATGTCTTACGGATAAGACTTGCTTATAATTAGGTGTTGTTTGGCATATTCATTATTTACCCGACGTTTCGATCACTTTACAATGGCCGTGGTAAGTCAATGGTAAATAATAAATATGCCATACACCTAATTATACACGAGTCTTATCCGTAAAAGTTGTTTTATTTTAAGTGTAGTACTCATGCAAATATAAGAAAACATTATTTATATCTATTATTTAACTTAGAACTTTGCCTTCCATGCTGGCCTGGGAGCGAAAATATTACATAGAATGTGAAATTAGTCCATGAAATGGCTTGAAAATGTTTTGAGTTAGTTGACTCTCTAAATTGCACATGTCTATTGAAGATAATCACGCTAAACCACCTTACACTAAATATATATATTTTTTTTGTTTCAGCAACCCAAATTGGTGAAGTTGCCCAGAGTATGGCTCAAAATCTTAATTTAAATGTGACAACACTTGTTGGTGGCAGGACTAAGCAAAAAATGCTCAATCCACCAATTGAGTACTGTGATGTACTAGTGGCGACACTAGGTGCTTACAGTAAATTAGTCACAACAGGCATATTCAAAGTGCACAACATTCACCATGTGGTCCTGGATGAGGCAGACTCCTTGCTAGATGACACCTTTATTGATAAAGTTTCTCATTTGATGAAGAAATTTAAGGTTTGTCATGTCTCCACAATAACTGACTTTCTTGTGATTTTCTGTACTCAGCCAGAAGCAAGTAGGGGGAGGCCTTAGCCCAGCAGAGGGTTCTTGAAAGCCAATTAAAAAAAAATTATGACTAATGTTGCAATACAATACATTAGTATTGGATTGGGAGAACTCGGATTGGATTCCTGCCTCTAAACAAAATTTTCGAAATTGTTCTGACTGAATCTTTGCTATGTATGTTATTATTTGAATCAATTATAGTACCTTTAATGAGAATTGGAGGCTTAATTTACTACTACTATAGGAAATATCTGCTGTATGACAACAATCTAGTCAATTCTAATTGGCTCCTTTCAGATACATCACAAGGTGCAAATACAAATTCCACCAGTTGGCTGCCAGGTGACGTTTGTTAGTGCTACTCTGCCGAATGAACTCCCTGAAGCAGTGAACTCTTTTGTTGACCCCACATCTTTGAAGAACATAACTACATCGAAAATCCATAAACTACTGCCTCATGTCCCACAGAAGTGAGTGAATCTAATAAGATTGTTAATAAGATATCTGAATAACAGCCGTACCCAGAGACGTCTATTAACGTTAGTGAGTATTTAATACAACAAATGTTAATTCAAAATCAAAATGGCATCTGGAGTGCCCCGTCCCCGCCACCGTCTCTCATACCGCTGGAGGGTCGCGCACGAAGTTGTCGGACTATAGTCACAATTCTTGCTGAGTCTATGGTCTAGTTTTGTATGTATACATACTATATAAATCACGTCTATATACCCGAACGGGTAAGCAGAGGTGAATTAACACCCCCGTTTCGAAAATTAAATTAGGTCCCATGTAGTAGGTGGCGGGCAAGCCTATTGCCATTTATCGGGCACGGAAATCGCAGTAAATTGCTAGGTGGCATAAGAGGAACGCTGCTGCCCATCACCCATTGCTGTCTTATCCCTTAGTCGCCTTGTACGACACCTGCGGGAGAGATGGGGGTGGTGACAATAGTATTCTGCTCTGCCGTCATCACTCAGCTGAGGATGACAGTTATTCATGATTGCGATAAAACAATTGACAACATTTCAAAAATTAGAACGCTTCAAAATAAAAATACCGTTTCTTTATTTTCCAATCCTGACTCCGAATTTTTTTTTTTACATTTTTTTATTACTTAATAACAGTGAAACAAATAAAATGTAAAAACATGGGATGAAGTCACAGCCGCGGATGTATAAATTAAAACGTTTGCTTTCCTACATTGGACATCAAAAAGTTGTCATGGCTGTCAGTTTGTCTGTCAGTCATAAATTAAATCTAATGTCACTTATTGTTATCGTCAAAATTAACATTACTATAACAGCAATAAATTGCATTCCTTCCGAGACCTTAATTTAAAACGTGTTTTACTTTGATAGAGATATCAAACATTTCAAATAAAATGTTTATATATTTGACACCGGTAACGCCAGTTCGTCAATTTTGAGAAGTAATCTTTTTATTATTCGTTTTTTTTTTAAATTGGCTTAACGTTCCTGGATACAAGTCCTTTAGGAACTGTCTTTGTATACTTTCGTTTACTTTTCTTATTTTGAATGAATGATAAATGAATGAATTAAAATAATGTATGAAATGAATGCATGACCTTAATGCATGAAATGAATTTTACATTAAAATATGGGTGAAACACATTTTAACGCATCTAAGGAGTGCTTGGCGCGAGTCAAATGGTAACAGTTCATGACGGTGACCGATGAGGTGGTGAAAACCACTATAAAATTCTCAACGTCAAACACGGCACAACATTTTTATTTGAACATCAACACGGATCCTTATGCATCAATAGTAGATTTTTCATCAAGTGCACAAAACGAATCATGTTTGTCCGAGACTTTTAGCAGCCCGAGCCGAAGGCGAGGGCTGATAGTAATGTCGAGGATAAAAATGGTTTTGTGGACGAGGTAGAAACTCTGCTTTTCACTTCGATTGCGAGGAAATAATACAGTAGTTTATCATAACATTTCATAAAATTCAAACTAAAATTAGTACAATTTTGAATACTGAAGGAAATTGTTTTTCCCATTGGTATTAGGCTTGGGCTGCAGACCTATACAGCCAAGTATTAAATTAATTTTGAAATAATAATAATTTTCTTAAGTTAATTTAATAACCTACTTAAATTAAAATTATGTCTTAAAAAACGCATTAGGCAAATAAATTTAAGTAAATAATAAAATAACAAATTCTATCTCTGAATTTCTTACTGTGTTTGGCTGCATTGCTCACTTTCTTTGCCTTAATAGAGACACATTTATGAGTAGATACGTTAATGCTCTAGAGCACAAAAATCGATTTTGTGCCGCCTATATCCTGCACAAATAAGCACTTTCAGAGCATGAGAAGTGAAAAATATATTGACACCACTTTTACTACACCAAGTCCACTCTGAAACAATTTTAAATGATTGAAATAAAAATTTGACTGACGCCATTGAAAGCCCGCCAAGCACCTTTATTATTCGCGTCAGGATGGGTCAAAAGTGATTTCGCCATTCCTCCGTTGCGGTGACGTCATTTGGCGCTTACGTCTGTTAAGAATGACCGGAATTTTAATTATGATTTTTTGTATGAAAACGACGGAAATAAAAAAAAAATTGTCTTCATTTTCGGTCTAATTTCACTGTAACATCATAATAAAAGTATGTTGAAAAAATGAAATGTTGTCAATTAAGTGTATGTATTTGTCCCTCATCTAAGAACTATAACACAAGCATTTAGGTTATTTACTTAGGACTGGATGTGAGTCCGGAAACGGACGAAGTGGAGTGGGGGATTTTGGGAGAAGGCGTTGCTGAAGCCCTCTCCCTCACCTTACAGAAGGCGAAGAACCGGGGAAATTATTAGTGGTGTAGTCCCGGCGCCTTTTACACGCCGGGGAGTCCCACACACACCCACGGCCCAAGTCCCGGGGCCGTGGGATGTGCGTAAATAGTCATTTTTGACCCCGTAAAAAAAATACATACATACATAATTCACGCCTATATCCCCGAAGGGGTAGGCAGAGGTGAACCAGCACCCACGCTTCGCCAATTATGCTAGGTCCCGTGTAATAGGAGGCGAGCCTATTGCCATTTATCGGGCACAAAAGTCGCAGTACTGTGCTAGGTGGTGAGTAAAAGAGAAACGCTGCTGCCCATTCCTCGTCACTGATTTGTCCTTAGTCGCCTTGTACGAACACCCACGGGAGAGATTTGGGGTGGTGACAATTGTATTCTACTCTGCCGTCACCACACGGCCATAAGTAAAAAAAAAATGGATGTTGGATATGTGTAAAATCTCATACACACATAATTTTTTTAATGCAATTGCAATTACCGCAATGTTATTCAGGTTCATGCGCATCGGCAAAGCGCAGAAGCCAGCCGAACTCCTGAAGCTCGTGCAGGCCGACCTGAACACGCATCGGCCTGTCATCATCTTCTCCAACAAGACGTCCACAAGTGACTTCGTCTCCATGTTCCTCAACGAGAACAGCGTCGAGTGCATCAACATCAATGGGCAGATGGCGGTCGCGTTGAAAGTGGGCAAGTTCGAGCTGTTCAGGACGGGCAAGGTGAACGTGCTGTCGTCGACGGACGTGTCGTCGCGGGGATTGGACACTACGCGGGTGAGTTTACCTTAATCATTTTTGTTAATTGGTGCCGTGTCTATGCTGGCCGGAGAGCGAAAAAATAACGTATAGTAGGCCAGCCCCGACTCAGACCATGGGTGTCGTAAAGGTCGACTAAGGGAGATTGCCCGGTGTAGACCAATTAGCACATTGGGGCACCCGAATGGTGGAGGGCAAACCACCAACAACAGCATACCCAAAGAGGGTTGATGTCAGGCAGGCGGCCGGCTGTAAAACCTAAGTCAAAACTTTGAGCAGTATGGATTGGAATGTTGTCATTCCAATCACTTACACGCACCGTTCATCGATCTCTTGACATGGTCCGTTCCGTCTGTTTTCTGTACATTCATTCATCACTAGCACCTTTAATAACGGTGTGATGCATGATATGAATCAAAAGGGAATGGATGGCTTGATGACGTCTGACATATGAATGGAAGAGGAAACATACTGCGCCGACCCCAGATAGTCTGGGAACAGGGCAGGGAGAAAAAGAGTGCCGTGTCGTGGAATGAGTATATCGGGTGAAGTTTGAAATTAGCGCCAGTGACTGAGAGACTGCGGGGTGATAGACTTGGATGGTTTGGTCATGTTATGCGAAGAGTTAAAAGCTATGTTCGCAGAAGAATGTTAGGTATGAATGTGGAAGGATGTAGAAAGAGAGGAAGACCAAAGAAAATGTGGATGGATTGTGTAAAGGAGTATATGATAGCGAGTGGGGTGGATGACAAATTGGTGAAGGATCTCTACTCTCGGTGGAAGAAGAAAACATGTTGTGCCGACCCCGCCTAGAGCGGGATAAGGGCAAGAAGTGCAGTGTCGTGACGGCAGAGTCGAATACAATTGAATTGACAACATTTAAAAAATGATAACCCCCCAAAATAAAAATACTGTTTCTTTATTTTCCAATCCTGACTTCTAAAATATTTTTATTAATTTTTTTTTATACTTAATTACAGGGAAAAAAAATGTAAAAAACATTTGCGATGACGTCACAGTCGTAGATGTATGAAGAAAAACGTTTGCCTTCCTAGATGGAAGAATAAAAAAGTTATCATAGACATGTTAACAGACGTCAGTCATAAATCAAATCCAATATCATTAATCGTCATCGTAGAAATTAACACCAGTAAAGTAGCATTAAATTGAAATCCGTCATAAATTTTAATTTAAAACGTATTTTACTTTGAAATTGATTTCAAACATTTTAGATAGAATGTTTATATTTTCGACACCGGAAACGCCAGGTCGTCAATTTTGACAAGTGATCTTTTAATTTTTTGCGTCAAGAGTGATTTCGCCATTTGTCCACGATTGTGACGTCATTTGGCGCTTACGTCTGTTTAGAATGACCGGTATTTAAATCATGATTTTTTGTATGAAAACGACGGAATTCAAAAGAAATAAAAATTAAAAAATATAATTTTCGGTTTAATTTCATATAACATCATAATAAAGGTATGTTGAAAAATGAAATGTTGTCAATTGTTGGTGTGAGTGGGGTGAGTGGACACAGGTATTATCAAACAAAACTAAAAAAAAACGAATTTTTTAAATGAACTTAGGATTTATGTGTCGGAAAAAAGACTGATGAGCTCAAAACGCCTAAATTTTGATATGTTATAAAAACACAGACCCTAACAAAGGTGTTACCTGACAAACATGCATACATTTCAGACATTTAAAACACTCATAACTCATTTTGAACTTCTTGTTAGTTAGCACCTTTGTCCACGCACCCCTTAATTATGTTCAACTAGCTGACCCGGCATACGTTGTTATGCCATATAAATTATCCCGTAGCCATTAAGATTTGGTTGCCATAGTTACGTCAAATGTTTGACAGGAAAGCAGTTTATATGGGAAAATTACATTGTTGTTTTTACTATTCTCCTCGCAATTTTTCCATATTCTCACCTTTCCTGCCTTGCCTGGCCCAATACGAAAATCAGCTAAATCGGCCCAGCCGTTCTCGAGTTTAAGCGAGGCAAACGTACATCAATTAATTTTTATATATGTACCTACATACATTATATTTTTTTGCTAATCTCACTTTATCTCTGTAATGCGCAGGCGCAGCACGTGATCAACTACGACTTCCCGCTGTACACCGCGGACTACATCCATCGATGCGGCCGCACGGGCAGGATGGGTTCCCCAGGGAACTGCTCTGTCACCAACTTTGTCGCGTGGCCTAGAGAAATTCAACTGGTCCAGAAGATCGAAGCCTCTGTAAGGAAGCAGGAGGCGTTGCCGCATGTCAATGCGAATATAAGAAGGCTGATCGAGGACAGGATCGTCAAGATGGCGGACGCGGCCGCTGCCAGACGGGCTGCGTAACATTGTTGATACTTTATAAGGCAGAGGGAAACTAGAAATCTTTAGTGATCTGTAATAATTTCAGCACAAATAATATTGTGGCTAGAAAAAAATCGACAAATAAATAGTCTTGATAGTCGGGAATCGAACCCGCGTCCACTGTATTCCGGGCAGGGGCCTTTATCACTCGGCCAACCAAGACGTTAATTAACTTGCCGAAATATTCTTTGCACAATATTCTTAGTACTAATAATTTTTAATAAAAAAAAAAAATGCACCCAATACGAGGTGTTAAGGCGGTAATGTCATCAGCGGTGTTTCGATCGAGACAAAGATAATACTTCTTAGAGTGAAGAAAACCTTGCGCGGGCGCAACGTAAGCGATAAAGTGGAAATAAATTTTTAACAAAAAAATGGACAAGTGCGAGTCGGACTTGCCCACCAGGGTTCCGTTCAAATTCTTGCTCATCAACAGTAAAGAATATTTTTTTGTGATTTAGTTACAAAAGTATACTTATCTCAACAACGTTTGGCAACAGTGTCAACAACACTGTTGCTGACATAGATTTTGTTGTGTAAATAAAATTTATTTCACCGGACTACTATATCTAATTTGTATAGCTACTATGTAAATAGCAAAATAAATAAAAGCATTTCCAAAATTATGATTTTGTGTTTTGATAAATGCCACCCATTTATCACTATTAATCACGCCTACTTATCTCCGAAGGGGTAGGCAGAAGTAAATTAACACATTTCGCCAATTATGTTAGGTCCCATTTAAAAGGGGTCTTATTGCCATGTATCGGGCACGTCAATAGTATATTGCTAGGTGGTATATGAGGAACGCTGCTGCACATTACTCATCGCTGTCTTTAACCTTAGTGGCCTTGTACGATGGGGGTGGTGACAATTGTATTTTTCTCTGCCGTTACCAAACGGCACACGTATCTAAGGACATTTATGAACCTACGTAAGTAGACTAGACAGGGTCTGAAGTAGAACTGTATACATGCTTATAGTAGATGTCACGTAAATCAAAAAGGAAACAATAATTATGGAATATTCAAAAATTTTTATTACCCACACAAACATTCTAAATCGAGAGAAAACCTATTCATAGAGCTCGATTTACAATAATACAAAATATGAACACGTCGCTATGGCCACTGCTGGGCAGAATCTAGAATATTTTATCTAAAAATAAAGTGCCCGATGTGTAAGAAGTTATCTGGCACTAAAGTAAAATTGTCTTAAATACTCTTAGGCTAAAACTAGTACAGTAAAAGTCTAGATATTGCTTCTTATTTTTATATTAAAATTTAATTTGGCATTCAACTAACCATCTACGTAAAGTATCAAGGTTATTAGGACGTACTATTTAAAATACTTTTCAGTTGTAGATAGATAAATGTACCTTACAAATTCTACTTGCTGTTAAGAAGTACACCTGAGATCATATAGTTTGTTACTTAAACATTATACAATTATCCGCTAGAAGAAATATTACACAGAGAAATAGGTCAGAAAAATAGTTTAATTGAAATAAAGCCTAGTCAAAATACTGGCGCTTTGTATTGGATCCATTGTCGCAATAGAATATTACTAATATTATGCTGAGACCTAGGGGCCTAGTCAAGGTTGGAAAACGTTTTTTGACAACTGCTCTTACATTTGACACGACAGACGCCATTTTGTTGTCTCTGCTGTGGTCCCTTGATCGTAACGCACAACGCTGCGGTATACGGTATGCGGCGTTTGCTCTTTGCCGCAGACGCATACGGCGACGAAACAAGAGATCGCTTCAGTAGTTTTTGATACGATGATTGTGTCCGACGCCGCATACCGTACACCGCAGCTTTGTGTGTTACGATGAAGAGACCAAAGCTACGTCAGTGTCATACATTTGTATTCTATTCGTTGGACCGAATAGAATACGTAATGCTCAAGCCGAGTGTCTGAAGTCACTGAGCAATCAAGTATCTGTTAATACCCATCAATTCGCACTGGGGCAGCGAGGTGGGTTATAACCCGTTCCCCTATATTCCTCCGTCCATAGGGAAGTCTTGTGCCCCAGTAGTGAGGACTTAAAAGGGCTGGTGATATTAAACATAGAGGGTTTAGTCTCGCTAAGCTTGACCCGGGAAAGACTACCTATTACTTAAAAGAGAACTAATGCATCAGCATTTAAAATAGATACTTTACTGCTACTATTTGGTGTCTTCGTTCCTTTTATCAATTGGCTATATTTACAAATTTATACTTCGATTCTCTACACTACAAGTACCTACATATTTCACATTCAATAGTCGATTCAGATCACAAATTGTGGTTCTACTAGTTAAAGGCGTGGACACTATGATTACCTAAATAGAACTTTATTACATTCATTTGAGCGCTAGGTATTTTTTTTAATTCTACATTAAAATAATGATCCGTAATATCATGTCATTCGTATAATATGATTGGCAGTTAATTGATAAGAATAAATGAAAAATTAAAATTGTTACGCCTACATTATTGTTCCGATATTGATTCTTGAATCTAAGAGGCACAAATCTAAAACATTAAAAAAACATACGGGTACGAATTGAGTAACCTCCTCCGGTTTTTCGTCGGTTAAAAAACACTTTGCAAAAATTTAGCCTTAACTCCTTAAATTTTGAATTGAACAGTTTATTTACACAGATAAACGTTCTACAGTGTGTTTCTCTTAATCATCTCTGCTAGTCGAAGGTCCCGGTCTGGCGTCTTCGGAGGATTTCCATTTACTTTCCAACACTGACTTGTCTTGAGGTTGCTGATTCACATTCTGGTGGCTAAACCGCCGTTGTTCGTCAAACATCCTCCCTGATATATTGAAGACGCTGTCGGCACTAGTTTTCCTTCTTGTATCTAAAGTAGTCAAGCTGGTCGCAGTCGGCGATATCCTGTGCGGAAACCTGGGCGATCCCTTGAACTTTTCACACGAGTTCTCGTGTGACATCGGTTTTCTGTGCGTGGCTGGCAGCACAAAATTTACCCTAGTCTCTGGTTCTGCTACGTATTTGTTGGTTCCAGACGAAACGCTTCTCTCTGCTTGGTAACTTGAACACGAAGGTTCATCGTCCGTTATCCTTATTATGGGACCGCTTCTAGCGTAAGACTCCCGTCTCAATTTCAGTTCTGGATGCGGCACGTTGAGCGTATTGCAAGACAGCACCATGGAATGCTTCCTGTTTCCAGGCATCAGACCAGCGATCATTCCCACGTGCATTTTCAGAGCGGCAGCGATACTTTGGCCGGTCGGGTCGGCGATGGACATGGTAGAAGCCTTCCTACTGGACGGTCTGCTGCCGAAGAAGCTTTTCAGTCTGTTCAGGAGGCCGTGGTTCTCCTCGCGTTTGTTCAAACAGAGGTTGTAGAGATCGATAGCGGGAGTGGACTTTCTGTGGAACAGCTTCGGTTGAGAACTGAAGCTTACGGAGTTTCTTCCTCTGCAGGCTTCGGCTGATGGCCAACTGGCTCTTGGTATGACGGGTGGAAGGACAGAGAGCAACAGCATCGGAAGACCTCCGCTAATGCTTGGGGTTCTTCTGTCAGAATCGGAGCGGCTTCTTCCTTCCTCCTCTAGAGTATTTAGCTCCGTCTGAAAATGTTCATTAAGTGATTCGATTGCATGTCGATCTCAAGCCCAAGTGAATGTTCAATTCCATTCACTTGGGCTTGAGATACAATGTAAACAATCTTGAAAACTCTCTTTTACTACGAAATAATCTTAAAAATAACAAATGTGTATTCTAAAATATATCATCAATTATAGACAAATAAAGCTGTTATTTTTGTATTTTATATTAACCGTTTGCCGTGTGGTGACGGCAGAGTAGAATACAATTGTCACCACCCCAAATCTCTCCCGTTGGTGTCGTACAAGGCGACTAAGGATAAATCAGTGATGAGGAATGGGCAGCAGCGTTCCTCTTATAGCATCTAGCTATTACCTACTGCGACTATTGTGCCCGATAAATGGCAATAGGCTCGCCACCTATTACATGGGACCTAACATAACTGGCGAAACGTGGGTGCTAGTTCACCTCTGCCTACCCCTTCGGGGATATAGGCGTGATTTATGTATGTATGTATTTTATATTAAAAGACACATCAAGATTGTTTACAGTTTTCATTTTGTCTCAAGCCCAAGTGAATAGGATATACTTAGTAACTTTCAGGGTCACTTGTTCTTGTAATTAAATACACATATACATCACGGCTTTCTCGTTCGGCAGAGATCACTTCTTGCCACTTGCTATAGGTACGATCCTTACATACTTAATTTGCTCCATCCAATCTCACCAATGTCGTGATGCATGCCCGTCGGTTTCGGGTATCTACTTGTGATCTGGCCCTTATTAATAAACTTTTAATTTGATGATGGAAGATCCGCTTAGGCCTTCCCATTCCCATGTATCCATTTACTTTAGACACATTAATCATTAACCTTTCTCTCCTTCTTTCTCCGTGACCAAACCATGCAATCATCCCATTCTCAATTCTTGCCACTACGTCTTCTTTCAAACTACACATTTCTCTTATCACGCTGTGTTGTACAACCAGTCGCTCAGCCTTGCCCTAGGCATGCTCCTCAATGCTCTCATTGATACTGCATCTATTCTACATCCACGCTTCTTCTCCCATAAGCCCGCTGCTAACCCAGAGTAGACACTTACTCTTCTATGTAATGCTATAGAACCATCGGAACTGCTAGTAGATTCGATGGGTTCCGCTAGCAGTTTTTCTAATCTTCCAATCTCCTTATCTAGTGCAGCCACTTCTCTTTTGTACACTTTGTTTTGTATTTCTATTCTGAAGTGCAGTTCTTGGGTTTCGTCAGTTACGAATCTTCTTGTTTTACATTCTAATCTTAAGCCTAGGCTCTGTATCACAGGATCGTCTTCGCCTGTAAAAGAGACACTGATTTGTAACAAAAGTTGAGCTAGTGTCATTATAGTCTAGAATTTTCTATGCTTGTTATTAAAATAGATTACTTAATTGCTATCAAAGTTAGCAGAACTATTATAAAAATTGTTTCAATTATATATTCTACACTCAACCATAATTTATTTATATTTATTATTTTATTTAATATAGCCGTAGATAAAATGGCTTTAATGGCTGGAGCATAGTTTATTAACTTTCATTATTTGAATTCCACTACCAAGGTATTTCCATTTAAGGTCTCCGCATACGTAACGGGAAAATTCCCCGGACAGGACGTGCACGGGACGAGAACGGGGCCTCTCTCGTACAAACAGCCCTGTGCACGTCCCGTCCGTGACTCCGTGACAAATGTCCTTCATGGTATATTTTGTATGAAATTATGTTTCTGCTGTCCCAGTCCCCGTCCCGTCCGGGGTATTTTCCCGTTACGTATGCGGAGATCTTAATCCTTCTAATCTCACTTTTGGTTCTAATGGCAATAATTTTCGGCAAGAACAACAGACAGAGCGTTGATGTAGTCGTAATCAGAATAAGGCTTGTTATGGTGATGTATGCTAAAGTGGCTCTCTCAGAAATGATGGTTCCAATGACGACCACGCTGGTGCTGGTGATGACGACGGAGTAGACGCTGATGCCGATGTATTTGGAGTCGTTGAGGGCGGATATCTTGACGTGCCGGGTTTCCCATGCCATGTAGACGCCGACGAGTAGCAGTAACCCTTTATACGCGTAAAGGGCGCATAGCCAGCCGGTCGTGTTTTGGGATTTGCAGATTTCTATCTGGAAGATGAACAAAATTTGCTTATATGAAAAGAAACAAATACAAATTATATTTGGTACCTACTACAAAGTATACATTAGAAATAAGTGCGGATCATTCAGAATGAAGAAAAGAAGCGATGGATGGATGGCGTGAGAAATGACATGAACGTGAATGGAGAGAATGACGAGATGACAGCTAACAGGAGTGAACGGAAGAAAAAATACTGCGCCGATCCCAGATTAGAGTGGCAGGGCAGGAAGATGAAGAATATAATATAGTGTTATTCTTTTGATTTTAATTTTAACATTATTATATAAATGGTAGAAAGATTAGTACAAATAAAATTGTGGTCAGTTAAAGGCATGGTTGGCCGAGTGATATCTAGGCATCTGCCCGGTTTGCAGAGGACGTCGGGTTCGATTCCCGCATCGAGACAACAAATTTTCGAACTTTTTCTAACCACAATTTTTTTATGCTAGACAGGGAAGCTCTTGCCCTTCATCTGATGGATGGAATCGAGCTTCACCTGAAGCCTTCAAGCACAGAGGGGCTGGCTATCTTATCACACATTGTCGGAACACCATAACGCTGTTAACATTATTATGGCGACAGATTTTTTGTTTGTAATAATTTATGTAGTGTTATTACAAACCTGCGGTTGGTAGACAACGCTCCTGTCGTCGGCGCTGATCTCGATAGTTAAGTTCTTCAAGTGCCTCTCCATTGGGTCGACAGTGGCCCACAGTGTGACGATCATGCCGTCGATCACGAGCAATGCGCACACGAGGGAGATCAAAGGCGTATCTTGGAGGAGTTTCGTTTTGCAGACGCCGCTGCGGTTACTGCAATGTATTGAAACTTAGATGTATTACATAAATATATATAAATCACGCCCTTTTCCCCTAAAGGGGTAGGCAGAGTAGTTTTAAAACTTGCGTTTTGCCAGCTTATTTTAGGTCCTATGTAATAGGTCGCGAGTCTATTGCCATTTATCGGGCAAAACAGCACATTGCTAGGTGGTATAAGAGGAACGCTGCTACCAATTTCATCACTGTTTTATCCTTAGTTGCCTTTTGCGACACAGGCGGGAGAGATTTGGGGTGGTGACAATTTATTGTATTCTGTATTCATACATAAATTCTTTTTCGCCTTTCTTCCCTAAAGGGGTTGGCAGAGGAGTTTTAAAACCTGTATTTACCCAGCTTATTTCAGGTCCCATGTAGGTAATAGCGAGCCATTTTGCTTAGCTTCGTCCAAATGACCGAAAAGATTCCACTGCTTGGCCTTTGAAGATACCTACCTTATAAATATTCTATGCACCCTGTACGTTTTCGCGAACATCGATCCGAAAGCCAATGAGAAACCCGCAGATAGAATGTAAACTCTTCCCTGAAACAACAATAAACTATTTTTTATCTGATATTTTTATGAACAAACAAGGTAGTCTATACCAAGTGATGCGATGATCTAGTAGGCACACCTATCATCTAGCTAGCCTTAAGTAAGCGTAGTTTAAACGCTGGCATTATGCAAACTAAATGGCGAATAAATAAACACAAATATTGAAAATATACTGTATGATTACCAGCCTTTTAATTTCCCCACTGCTGGGGCATAGGTCTTCCTTATAGATAGATCAATATAGGGTGAATAGGCCGTAACCTATTACGCACTGAGTCACTGCGCCATCGGGCTCCTACCATAATAAAGACAACCTACCAGGATTCGATCCCGGGACTTCTTGGTAACTACACGTTGAAGCAATAATGCGACCTCCCTTAGACCAACGTCGTCATGGTAGAAGCACAGATGAATATAAAGTAGGTTTATTTTTACACGGAGGACGAGCTCGCTAGCGCAGTGGGACAGCGCGCTTGGCCTGCGATTGCGTGAGCTAAGCAATATTCGCTAAGGCCGGTCATTGGATGGGTGATCAAAAAATTTATTATCTCGAGTTCCTCCGTGCGTCGGAAGGCGCGTTAGGCCGTTGGTCCCGGCTGTATCTACAGTCGTTTATACCCACCAACCGGCACTGGGCCAGCGTGGTGGGTTATGGCCCAATCTCCGTAGGTACATTCTTCCATCCATAGGGAAGACCCGTGCCCCAGCAGTGGGGATATTAAAGGGCTGGTGTTGTGATATTTTTACACATAAGAAAAGGCAGAATGGTATCACTTACGGTACACATGGCAGAGAACGGCACATGGTGCGGAAGCGTGGCGTTGTCCACCCCTAGCAGGGCCACTGCAGTGTACACGAGGACACAGCCTATGAGGGTCATGTTGTTAAGGCGGGGCGACGACAACTTAATTGATCTACAAAAATAACACTTATGGTCACACAAGAGAGCTCAACAGTCAAAAATTTTGTATTCAAAAGTTTATTGTCAAAACAAAAGTTTATATTCAAAAGTTTATTGTAGACCTAGCACTCTCATAGAAAGGACAGAACTTTTATTAGTTCCAAAAAAGAACAAATGTTTTTGAAGTGCTATTTAGGTACATATATAGCTACAGATAGGTATTATGTAACTTCACACTTTATCAGACAAATTATCACATTGCTTGTAACTTCTTTGCTTATTCTACCTTGATCTCGAATAGTGTACCTACTACATAAGTCTATTTCATTGAGAGAGATTAGATAGACGGAAGTTGCAGAAAATACACCTCTGCCTACTCCCTCGGGGTTAAACCGCCTTGATACTTATTATTTACTTAAGTAGAGATAGGTATGTTAAGTATGGGTTTGGATGTACCTAGAAGAAGAAGCGATGGATGTATTGTGTGAAAGATGGTATGAGGGATAGGGACTTGTTCAGCTCATGAGGTTAGTAAAAGAATAATATGTAAATACCTACATAGAGTAGGTTAGGGGCAGGGAGATGAATCCGGGCAGACGCAAATACGACTCGGCCTACCAAGACTTTACCTAAGTAAGACATGACGAAAATAAAGCGATCGTGGGCCAACCTATCGAACAATAACAACCTATAGAGAAATTAATTAGGAGAATTTCGTCAAGTTAATTAGTGTCTAGGTTGGCCGAGCGGTATAGGCACCTGCCCGGATTGCAGTGGCATCAAGAGCATAATTTTTCGAACTTTTTCTAACCACCAAAATCTTTGAACCTATAGAAAATATTTGTGAGTTCGTACGAAGACACTCAGAACACTACCTCCTCTTGCTGTAATGCAAGTTGAACACCAGGAACGTGAGTGCCAACGCGACGCCCGCAGCGGCCAACCCGGCCACGGCGAGCCTCGCCGGTGCCCATACGGAGTCCACCCTCAGCACCAGCACTCTCCTGGCTGCCGGTATGCCCGCGGCCCACTGCGCCTTGGAGCACTCGCTGCACCGTAGCTCTCTGCCGTGGGTGTACAGGGCTACTGTCTTCGGACGGCCGCCTGGACGGGACATTTATTTACTTGTTTTAAACTGTGCACAGTGCACATGTTGACTCCCGTGAGTGTACAGAGCTACTGGCTTCGGATGGCCGCCTGGAAGGGACGTTTATTTACTTGTTTTAAACAGTGCGCACTGCACATGTTGACTCCCGTGAGTGTACAGAGCTACTGGCTTCGGACGGCCGCCTGGAAGGGACGTTTATTTACTTGTTTTAAACAGTGCGCACTGCACATGTTGACTCCCGTGAGTGTACAGAGCTACTGGCCAAAGAGTATATAATACACTACGTTTACTACTGGCTTCGGACGGCCGCCTGAAAGGGACGGTTATTTACTTGTTTTAAACAGTGCACACTGCACATGTTGACTCCCGTGAGTGTACAGAGCTACTGGCTTCGGACGGCCGCCTGGAAGGGACGTTTATTTACTTGTGTGCAAAGAGCTACTACTGTCTTCGGACGGCCGCCTGGATGGGACATTTATTTACTTGTTTTAAACAGTGCACACTGCACATGTTGACTTCCGTGAGTGCACAGAGCTACTACTACTGTCTTCGGACGGCCGCCTGGATGAGACATTTATTTACTTGTTTTAAACAGTGCACACTGCACATGTTGACTCCCGTGAGTGTACAGAGCTACTGTCTTCGGACGGCCGCCTGGAAGGGACGTTTATTTACTTGTTTTTAACAGTGCACACTGCACATGTTGACTCCCGTGAGTGCAAAGAGCTACTACTGTCTTCGGACGGCCGCCTGGATGGGACATTTATTTACTTGTTTTAAACAGTGCACACTGCACATGTTGACTCCCGTGAGTGTACAGAGCTACTGGCTTCGGATGGCCGCCTGGAAGGGACGTTTATTTACTTGTTTTAAACAGTGCGCACTGCACATGTTGACTCCCGTGAGTGTACAGAGCTACTGGCTTCGGACGCCCGCCTGGAAGGGACGTTTATTTACTTGTTTTAAACAGTGCGCACTGCACATGTTGACTCCCGTGAGTGTACAGAGCTACTGGCCAAAGAGTATATAATACACTACGTTTACTACTGGCTTCGGACGGCCGCCTGAAAGGGACGGTTATTTACTTGTTTTAAACAGTGCACACTGCACATGTTGACTCCCGTGAGTGTACAGAGCTACTGGCTTCGGACGGCCGCCTGGAAGGGACGTTTATTTACTTGTGTGCAAAGAGCTACTACTGTCTTCGGACGGCCGCCTGGATGGGACATTTATTTACTTGTTTTAAACAGTGCACACTGCACATGTTGACTTCCGTGAGTGCACAGAGCTACTACTACTGTCTTCGGACGGCCGCCTGGATGAGACATTTATTTACTTGTTTTAAACAGTGCACACTGCACATGTTGACTCCCGTGAGTGTACAGAGCTACTGTCTTCGGACGGCCGCCTGGATGAGACATTTATTTACTTGTTTTAAACAGTGCACACTGCACACGTTGACTCCCGTGACTGCACAGAGCTACTGTCTTCGGACGGCCGCCTGGAAGGGACGTTTATTTACTTGTTTTTAACAGTGCACACTGCACATGTTGACTCCCGTGAGTGTACAGAGCTACTGGCTTCGGACGGCCGCCTGGAAGGGACGTTTATTTACTTGTTTTAAACAGTGCACACTGCACATGTTGACTCCCGTGAGTGTACAGAGCTACTGGCTTCGGACGGCCGCCTGGACAGGACGTTTATTTACTATTACTTTACACACTATTACTAGTGGTCGTCTGCGGCTTCGCTCGCGTTAATGTCGGATATTATACAAGGTGTAAGAACATCAAACTGAACAATTTTCGCTAAGGGACCAAACTCGAAATCTCAGAAAAAATAAACACTCCCGCACACAAACTGATGTCAGCTGGTTGTCGGTTTAGTATGGGAAAGTGATTTTTTTTCTGAGGTTTCGATTTTGGTCCCTTAGCGAAAGTTGTTCAGTTTGATATAGCCCCTTTAATTATGACTGCACCTTTCTGTTACACCCAGTATAGCCTATAGCGTTTCTCGATAAATGGACTATCCAACACAAAAAAAAAAAATCATTTTGTATCAGTAGTTCCTGGGATTAGCGCGTTCAATCAATCAAACAAACAAACTCTCCAGCATTTTGATATTTGTATAGATTTTAAACAGTGCACATCTGCACATGTTGACCCACTGTTTCATAAAACGTCAACACGCTCATCTTGTTCTTCTTTATGTGCATACAGTGAGCCATTTTGCTGTAGGGTATCATTGTACAATTTTAGTAAGTAGGTTTTAAATGGAACGAAAATTTTATGAACCATTTTAAATATCTACTAACTGCCGCACTTAGAGACCTCAATTAACTTTAATCAGTATTCAATGTCAACAAATTTCATTAAAATCTATAGATTTAACTGCCGCACTCAGAGACGTCAATTAACTTTAATTAATATTTAATGTCAAAAATTTTCATTCAAATCTAGACCATAGACCCGGCAAAAATAGCGACTAGTTTTGAATTGTCATTTTTTGACGTTAAGTACCTACTCATTATCGTTATTTGACGTCTCTGAGTGCGGCAGTAAAACTCCCGGTAAGAATAGTGACTTGTTTTGAATTGTCATTTTTTGACATTACTCATTAAAGTTAATTGACGTCGCAGAGTGTGGCAGTTTGTACTTGAGTTTACAATTTACAGCTATAAATGTAACAAAAGGTTTTAATTAATAATGGCACTCGCCTTGTATCTGGTAGAAGGCGGATGTGCCAATCCGGTCCGCCCCGTTGAACGACACAGGGCCCTGGAATTAAACTGAACTGAAAATAGGTAGATACGTTTATTACATACAAACATACATTAATCATGTCATGTTGGTAGTGATGTAGTCCTACTACCACCAATCAAATCAATTCCAATTTTTCACACCCCTGGAGATCGAACCCGGGATCTTAATTCCGGTGGGTGAACCGCAGACATACGATTAATTTGCATAATTAGGTTGAACAACTAAATTTTGACAATTTTTTTTAAGGAAGAACTGTCAAAAACCGCTGGTTATCTTTTATTCGCTTGATTTACGTGTTGGTGAACTCGGGCCTAAGTTGCATAGTCTGCGGACTTGCATTAGAAGTCCGTCCTAATAACCTATCGGCTGATAGTTGGACATAGTTTTAGTTTTACGATATAGTTGTTACGTTTCTATGACTATTGGTACAATCTGCGATTCATGCCCCGTTTCTGAGTACTTTGTTGGTGGGTTATCAGCTGTTCCATAACGTCAAAATCTCTACGGATTAAAATCAAACGCTTAAGCCTTATCGAACTGATAAGTCACCGTCAAAATGTATTCAGAAACCGGGCATCAGTCGGCCAACTTGAAATCGTATGTCTGCGGTCGCTCTTAAGAGCCATAAAACAATCCGACTCACCGACACGCCCATGAAACTGAGATTGCCCAGTTGATTCAAGAACTCCTCAGCCATGTCCTTCCTGTCGTAGTCAAAGTGACCAATGCTCAGACCGCTGCGCTTATCCGAAGAATTGGTGTCTGCCCTCCAAAGGTGCTCGGCTCTGCTCAGGGCTAAGGCTATAGCCCACACCGCGTCGTACGTCTGCGGCGCGTACGCAGATACGGTGGCTCCAGAGTTCTGCATTTCTCGTCCGAACATTTCGTTTGTCTGTAATCGATAATAATATACTTACTATAAAGTATTGTTACTTATCTTACCATATAACAGTTACTTTATTGAATTGACATAAAAAATATTACTATTTATGAGTTCTTATTTTTAAAATGGCGCCACAAATCAATGTAAAAACAATTGACAGTCAGTTGAAACCAACTGCATTCTACAGCCAAAGAGTTCCACTTTTAAATGTTGTAATTACTTTATGTTTAAGTAAGTGGACAGTTCCGGAAACTTTTAGTGTGACCACAGATATAATTGATATATCTGTGAGTGTGACCTATGTAATAGGTTTATATTATAAATATTATATATAATTGAGGCTATTATATATAATGTATATGTTATTAAGATTTGTCTTTAATTTAGCATCCATTATGCTTATGCTACTCTACTTACTTTGCTAGATAATAGTGTGAGTGTAAGAAATGTTTATTCTTTATTGGCGGCGATACCATTCCCTTTTTCGGGCTTAGGACCTTGAATAATTTATGTCTTAACCTATATTCAGAGTTACCATGTAGTGCTAGCGTAAACATGGCTATGTTTCTATCAGTACATACATAGTTACAGAATGCCTTTATTAAATATTTACAAAGGCCCGTTTTAAGACACAATAGGACACATCTCCAGTGTATTGAGTTATGAATAAAACATGAAGTAATGTGACTATTTGTAGTGTGACTTTAGGTAAGTTTAGTGTGGCAATACTTTAACTTATGCGGAGGTAAGCCTCCCGGGGGTTACTTGGGTGTTATCTACGAAAATGTCGTGTAATATTCTTAACGTTTTACGGCGGAAAACCTAATAATCCGCTCTTTGAAGATATGCAGAACGGTGCCTACGAAGCGTGCTACAATCTATAGGTACTTATGTGGTATAGTAGGTACGTGGTTGGTTCCAAATGTATATTATAATTCGGTATTCTACGGTATACAGTATTATTAGCACGCGTCACTATTTAATTGCCAAAAGAAAAACAACTAATAGCATGGAGACGCATAGCCACGAATTATAATGTCAAGTTTGTTTCGCGCTGATTTCGTCAAATAAAATAAGAGCATTAGATGTGTTATACATGTTTAATTTTTAGGTCGCCTCAACCTAGCAGGACTAGATAGCTAACATCAGAAACAAGAACCACCCCCATCTCTCCCGTGGCTGTGTAGCCGACCCCTTCAGAGATATAGGAGGTGATTTACACTTACATACATAAATCACGCCTATATCCCAGAAGGGGTAGGCAGAGGTGGATTAACACCCACTTTTCGCCAAATAAGTTAGGTCCCATGTAATAGGTGGCCAGCCTATTGCCATATATCGGGCACAAAAGTCGCAGTACATTGCTAGGTATAAGAGAAACGCTGCTGCCCATTCCTCATCACTGTTTTATCCTTAGTCGCCTTGTACGACACCCAAGGGAGAGACTTGGGGTGGTGACAATTGTATTCTACTCTGCCGTCACCACACGGCCATTTATGTAAGTATTTACCCGGAGGTGATTTATGTAAGTATTTACTCTACTTTAGACTTATACTTATGTACCACGTCCTTAAATTTAGCTCGTAATATTTAACACGCTGTTAAACAAAATAATTCTTATGTAACAAATGCAAATTGTACACCCATTAATAAGATTAAAATAAATCACAATAACTGTTTCGAGAAGCAATTTCCCAACCCAATTACCTTCCCTTATTAATAAAACAAATCCGGTTCTAAAATACTTCCCGTAGGCCGCTCTAATTAAAATTTACAAGTTTTAAGTGCTAGTTTATACACTGTCATTAAGTTTGTACCATCTCCCGAATATAAGTGCTTTAATTTCTATTCTCTTTACCAGGTTCTAATGCTAAAATAAAAGTTGATTGTTATCTCTTATCAATTGTAAAATACTAGACCGTACGAAGGCGTGTTCTGTACAGTACCTGCCAATCTTATCGTTCCGACGCTACGAACATAATATATTATTATTATGTACATAATACCTACTACGTTAGATACGAGGTATAAAAATCATTATGCTACAAACGCCGCTACGTAGCTGCATCTAAGCTCGTAGCACGTAATGCTTTCAGATCCCTGTTTTATAGTGATACATAATACACACATACATTACGCCTATTTATCCCCAAAGGGGTATGAAGAGGTGAACTAACACTCACGTTCCGCCAATTATGTTATGTACTATTGCCAACGGGCATAAAAAGCGCAGTAAATTGCAAGATGGTAATATTGTCGTTAATCAAGTAAGTATTCTCGTATCAAGACTGTTATCTTTCTAACATTTTCAAACCACTATATTATTTATTAATATAATATACGTACTATATAAACATATAAAAACCATTAAGACTCAGGAACAAATATTTGTGGTCATCACAAAATTTGCCCCTACCAGGATTCGAACCCGGGACCTCTGGGCCAATACCCAGCGATCTGACCATTCAACCAAACCGACTGCTCAAAGTATTGACAAAGTAATGTCAATGTCAAGAATACCATGCAAACTCACCAGCCCCGAGTAAGACAGGACGCCGCCGACTATGCCCTTGTGCGCTGTCACCGTCACCAGCCCCTCCAGCGCCTTGGCGAGCTGCGCCCGCGAACACGGGGCGGAGCCCCGGATGCGGGGCGGGGCGCCGGCCACCAGCCACGCGTACTCCGCCCCGAACATACCCAGTCTGAACGCCTGAGAACGCGCAAGGAACAATTTTTTTTTTCTGTAACGTTCTTGGAAGCAAGCCTATAAGTGCTTAGCTCGCTTTCAATGGCGTCAGTCACATTTTTATTTCAATCATTCAAAAATTGTTTCAGAGTGGACTTTGTGCATTGAAAGTGGTGTTATTTTGATGCATAAGGATCCGTGTTGACGACTCATTGAATTGAAATATTAGGAATCATTGAAATAAATGTGTTAGGATGTGTTTGACGTTGAGAATTTTATAGTGGTCTTCACCACTTCATCAGTCGCCATTATGAACCCTGTTACCACTCTCTTCGCGCCAAGTACCCGCTAGATGCGTAAAAATGTGTGACACCCATATTTTAATGTAAAATTCAAGAAAAAGAAGAATATTACAGACATGACTGTATGGGCTAAATTACTTTGCCTTCCCTGAAAATGGGAGAACTTATTAAAAAAACATATTCAACTGGTATGCTTAATCCACTTACCTATGTTATGCGTCATCTAGATGTAAGACATCGAAAACCCGTATGTCTAATGGAGCAGAGCCCGCAATATGTCCCAGTTTATAATGCTCAGAAACCCATTCACGAGCCGACCCGCCAACAAAGCGCCGACCCCGGCTTTGAATATCAGGGTTCATTCTGAACGTATCGGAGCCCTAGGCGTAGCGGATAGGTCGTAGAGACCGATCACCGATAAATTACCCATTATGGTGCCGTTGACAAAATTTAAAGTCGCAACTAGACTGTAATGGATTCTGTGGTTGCTGACAAAAGCGACTCACCTCGCAAAAAATTTTGGGAATCATTTCCTGCGAGAAACTGCCTATGATAATCCGGGTATCCAGCTCCTGTAACAAAAAGAACATTCCAATAGAATATTCCGAATATAATACAAAGTCGTCTAAAGCGGTTAAGATTTTCAATATTCATATCTTGTTTTTATATTTATAAACAAAATTGCAGGGTTAAAACAGAGATGAGGAATGGGCAGCAGCGTTCCTCTTATACCACTTAGCAATGTACTACGACTTTCGTGCCCGGTAAATGGCAATAGGATCGCCACCAATTACATGGGACCTAACATAATTGGTGAAACGGTGTTAAATTCACCTCCTCACCACTTGTCACCATTTCGGGGATAGAGGCGTGATTTAGGTATGTATATGAAGATTGCACTCGGCTATACAATTTCCCAACTTTATTCTTACTCTTGTATAAGAGTAAAAGTAATAAAATAAGTATTATAACTTAAGCTCTAGGCTAGACAACCATCGTGCCCGTGAAAATATTAGCATCATCAACATACCTAATTAGGTTTCGCCGTTATCTGTCTAAGTCAAACTAAGCACATACAACGTAAATAGCACTTAGTCACACTTTGTATAACTTAGATAGTGTAACTTTGCTAAATTACTAATAGAGAAAAGTGTTTTTATAAAGCTTGGACGCACAATAGAACGGTGGGGACGAAAAATGAGAAATTTAATTTAATTAGTGTAGATTTATGACATCGCAATTTAATTGATTAGTATTTTTTTGTAATGTTCCTTAATACTAATGTTATTAAATCAAATTATTATTAACAAAGGTTATCATCACCTGCCCTTTAATGTATCTTCCCTATGGATGGAAGAATATAGGCAGAATGCGCATGGCAACATGACATGGTTGGCTAACCCTGGAGGATGTGTGATAACTTTGTAACTGTTATAATAACGATGCCATAGGCTGGCTATTGCATACTTAAGCCTGAATCTGATTGATGTGACTGGGATGGCACTCAATCAATAAGCAATTAGCAATCAGCTTGCCTGTGCCACATGCATCTGTTCCAAGGGCCATGGTTAGCATGATTACGCAGATGGGTTGACATTTTGATGTCAATTCAAGTAAGTGTGTATACCGACAAATACTTTAGGCAAAAATAACTCCTATTACAGTTACGTGAGTTTCCTTTTCGATCGCTTGTTTATCCTTAGAAGTAAAAAGTTAAGCGGGGAATTCACTACACAGACATGCCCGCCAGACATGCCCGCGCGGACCTCTGACTGACTGACTGTGACGGTCCTACACTGGGCAAACATCGCAAAAACCTAATAGAAGCGAGGTCCGGCGGGCATGTCTGCAGGCATGTCCGCCGTATGTTTGTGTAGTGAATTCCCCGCTTTGAGATACATGCCATACTGGCTTGGAGGCGGAAAAATCTCTTAACCCATCGCCAATCCGCACTGGGCTAGATGGTGAGCGTATGACCCATTCTCCCTATATTGTTATAAGGCCTGTGCCCCAGCAGTGGGACATTAAAGGGCTGGTGAAGGATGATGATCACAAGATCATCTGCGTAATGTACCTAACATCACAACTGTAAACTTCTGCATTGTATACGGGTTTGCTCACGGACAATTGAAAAACTTTCTCATGAAGTTGTAGTTGCATCAAATGGGTCACCCACCAGTCCGACTTTCTGCGTCCGTAATAAAGTTCGCTTTTGCAAAACAACCGTTACACTTGACCTGTCGCCAATTGTACATACATAGAAAGCATTCAACGTCTGATTTGTAATAGGAACACTAGTAGCTAGAACAATGCTTCCCTGTCAGATGGGGCCATGCGAGTTTCATTAAACTAGAATCATGCTTAAGCTGAAGCTACTGGAAACGGAACAGCAAATCATGTTCCAGTGAGGCGAGGGTCGGACTTAGGGTCAGTCTGGACTGGTTGTTAAATTACACACGTACATACATTAATCACGCCTATACCCCCAAAGGGGTAGGCATAGGTGAATAAACACCCACTTTTCGCCAATTAATTTAGGTTTGATGTCATGGTCATCTATCAGGCACATAATTGCTGTAGGTATATTGCTAGGTGGTATAAGAGGAATGCAGCTGCCCATTACTCATTGCAGTCTTTACTCTTAGTCGCCTTGTGCGACACCCAAGGGGGAGATGGGGGTGGTGATAATTGTATTCTGCTCTGGCATCACCACACGGCCTGAATTAAATTCTTTTTGTAAGCCCTGAGGGTGCCTCTAAAGGACCGGAGCTCGGCTCAGGCGTGCCCTCTAGTGGAGGGAGGCTGATGTGCCCTTAGACACACATAATAAGTACGATTACTGCTATTACATACATAATACATGATTACACATAGTAGTCGGTTAATTTCAACGCAGCAGTAAATTTCCACCCATTTTTTAATAATGTTAGGTCCCATGTATGTAATTGCAATCTATCAGGGTACGTAAATCGCTTGCTTAGTGATAAGGGGGATGCTGCTGCCTGTTTTTCATCGCTGTCTTAACCCTTTGTCTTAGTATTTCAAGCCTTTCTTAAGCTGACCGCCATGCTTACCGTATGAATACTCAATATAATTACATCCATCCATCATACTAAGTGAGAGGTATGAAAAATACCTATGACAGTCATAATAATTAATTATTCCCAAACTCAAGAAGCCCCTTTTCAACATTTTAATTAGCTATAACGTAAAGAATATATTAATTCGGGAAACGTTTATTTCTTTTTAATTAGAAAGCAGTTCTTGTGTTCTCAGTCCGTCCCTGGGAGACGTAAAACAAAAGAGATACTTTCTTTGTTTGAACTCGAACACAATAGGAAGGTAGGGACACAATTAACTCTAAAAACTCGGTTGCGGTAAAGATTTATGTGATGTGTTCTCTTGTTATTGTAAAAAGGGAGACTTTAGATGCTGTCTTCAGGTATTAATGAGTTTTCTCTATTATTAAACAGTACCTATACCGTATACTATAAGTTGTTTATTTCGGACGTGGAACTGTGTGCGAGAAGAAAAGTGTGACATTGACACTGAAAAGAGTGGCAGTTACTCAACTAATGACTAATTGCCACTCAACCTTAAGAAGAAGAAAGTTGTTTGGTAAGCACACTTTTCTGAACAGCCAGTAAGAAGGGGATGACCTAGAAGGATAATTCAGTTTTGAACTATGATAGTTAATATTGAGTGACGTGGGCTGGATTGATTAATGTGGATTGACAGTCGTCAAATAGCATTCAATCAAATACACAGACAAACAAAGACTACCTACATTCCAAATTTGCATCCAATAAGAGAGAGAGAGAGACGTTGCCAGTAGTTAATTTATTGGGAACTCTAGATCAACAAAGTTGATCTAGAGCTTCCCAAAAATAGTTCACAGGCACAAGTTTGACACCGCTCCAATCAAAAAAATATTTACGTTCTCAAAACCACTGCATTGGGAACTCTAGATCAACTTTGTTGACAAAAATAGTTCACAGGCACAAGTTTGAAACCACTCCAAACAAAATATAGATCTTCGATTTATCATTAAAATCTCTACCATTAAAAGCGATTGCAAATACTCACAATGAAATATGCACGTTCTCCAAATCACTGACACCGAGCACACAATCTACTTGGGTTTTAAATTATAAAATAGCATAACTTAATTACACACAAACCGAATAATTGAATAACTCTCACGAATTACTTCAGTTCAAATGAACAAACGCAGCCAATCAATCAAATGTACTTAGCTCAATAATTGTATTTTTCGTTCACGGTCAAAAATTATGGTTCTCTTTGTCGAGATCCTCATAGAACCCTTCATCAGGTCTATAGACATCTTATGACACATGAATTACTCAATACAAATATTTCGTTAGGTACTGACAAAACCCAGCCGCATATCGTAATAACTATATATTTTTCTTTCATGTTCAATGCACTGTTTTCCCTTCGTTGGGTTAGAGTTTCTCTTTATCGAGATTAACTCTTCACACCACATAGCAACACGAATTACTTTATACCATTATTACGACACGTCCAACTAGCGGCTAGCGATCGCTTAAATACTTACTAATTTAACTATGAAATGAATTTTCGATGGAGAATAATGTTTATTGTACACCAAGAGCTAAGCGCAATTTAGTTAGTTTGTCAGTACTGTGATTGGGTATTTTTATATTTTAAAGCATCGTGCTAGCTTGTTCTGGACGCATAGCGTAAGCATAAGCGTATAATGCTGATTTTAAGTAATGAGTTCGTGATAAACAACGGTGTCCATTTCGTTAATATTCGATAAATGCTTTGCTTGCACTTGCTACATCTATTAGTTTAGAGTAATAATTATATTAAAGTTACCTACAGTCGAATATTTAAATATGTATCCAAAGCTAGATAATAATATAACTAATTTGAAATAGCCTCAATTAATTTGTAATCAATCAACGCTATAATTCTTTGTAAATGCTTAATGTGTTATAATAACACAGCGATAAGAACTATACTCCATATACTATTTTTGATAAATTTACATGTTTATATACACTCTCGAAATGTTATGTGTTCTTTTAAAGCTCAATAAAGATGTATCCTTACATCAAGAAACCACTATCAAAAAGGCTTTGACTTGCTCAGGAACATTTAATGATGCTACTACAAAATGGTTACATTATTTTATACTTTTGAAATGGTCATGTATTAAAATACTCGACTGTACATAAAATAATATTTGAATAAAGTAATGACAAGACCATTTATATTGGACGACAATACACGATACGATTTCTACACGAAATAGTAGTTGGACTGCTAATTACATACAATGTAAGATGAAAAGGAGATATGAATTTTCTAAAATAGGTTAAAAACTGAAAAAATTACTGCATTTACACAAAATTATAGAGGTAATTGATTGTAAATTTAATGATGCTACTACAAAATGGTTACATTATTTTATACCTTCGAAATGGACGCGTATAAAATACTCGACTGTACATAATATAATATTTAAATAAAGTAATGACAAGACCATTAACATAGGACAACAATAACACCATACGATTTTTACACACAATCGTAGGACTGCTAGTTGCATACAATGTGAGATGATAGAAGATATTTTCTGAAATAGGTTAAAAAGTGAAAATCGCAATGTTTCAATGCATTTGCAGATATATATTTTTAAAAGACTCCTTTTAAAAGATAAGTTGTTTGTAGGTTTATCAGTTAAAATACAAATATTTTTTAAAGAATTCCTTTAGACTAAGTTTAGTGTAAGACTAGTTTCCCCAGTTTAACCAGAGTCTGTTCGCGTTACCTATATGTAAAGTCGTGTCGGTATCGTATCGTTTAATTTAAAAACCCTCAATGGATTATAATTGATTTCAAATTACCTATTACTTTGGTGAAAAACAATTATCTCAAATTTCAAGT
Source organism: Cataclysta lemnata (assembly GCA_963931975.1). Taxonomy (NCBI): domain Eukaryota; kingdom Metazoa; phylum Arthropoda; class Insecta; order Lepidoptera; family Crambidae; genus Cataclysta; species Cataclysta lemnata. Next base: position 2,033,821 of record OZ008346.1, on the reverse strand, counting down.
AATTTGAGCGATGTGTTTTTCACCAAATCAATTTCACAATTTATTGAGTGGAAATTAATAAAAAAATGCTGACTAAGTTAGTTACATGTGTGTGAAAAACTTAAATGTGGTATGTAAAGTGTATCTATGAAATTAGTATATAAATTAATTTTCCCAAATATGCCATCAAATACTTTAGATACATCGTCGAGTTGTCGTCCCTACGCTCCGTGCAAGTGCTACTCTAAGTGATACCCACTCTTCTCATCGTGAGCTACCGCTGCGTTGATATAATGTATGTAAGTTTGTTTTATTCTTGTAAGAAATGTTATCAGTCTGTCTGCCGCACTCAGAGACGTTAATTAACGTTAATGAGTACTTAATGTAAAAAATGATAATTCAAAACTAGTCGTTATTCTTGCCGCGTATATGATCAAGATTTAAATTATTTTTCGATACCAAGTTTGCATTGATCACAACCAAGTTTGATTAAACTCAGTTTCTATGAGAGACGGTGAAATCGGTCCTAAATTGCGTTAATGTCTCTACAATATAGTAATTTTTTGATCGTCGCGCAGATATAATTGATGTATGTTAAATTGACTTTATTTCGCACTTACAGGTCTGAGTCACAGTACAAGAAACATAACACCACTCCCATTTCTGGTGCTGCTTCTTTATTTGACGAGTCTGAAGGAGACCACTCATCAGAGAACGAAGCAGTTCCTTGGTAAATTATTTTAAATTTATAGATTTTAGTCACTTTACTATACAAAATATAGGCTTCTTTTACAAGTATCTTTTTCTTCCAGCCCGCCCAAGAAAATAAAAAAACAATCCAAACCGATAAAAAAGCTGGACTGTAAGAAAACATCATCTAGGTATGTTTTAATTAAATGTTGTTATAAATCTTACATCTTACATGCTTATCGCAGATTATATGTATATTTTCAAAGTCATTCAAAGCTATCCGTTATTATATTTATTACAGAATTAGATGACTAGATCTATTTATCAATACATACTTCAGACCATTTCTACGCCGAATTGTATCCGCATCTACTCCACTGGTTTTACTGTAATTCAATTTTAAAAAAATATTTGCATTAACTTATAAAATTAGATTTTTATGAACTGTATACCAAATTTCATCAATTTAAATTCAAATATTGGAGTGTTTAGGTATCGATTTTTATAGAAGTTAATGTTAATATTGATTATAAAATATTTATATTTTCAGTGACTTCTCTTCAAAGTCTGCTGGCAGCAACTCTATCATAGCGGACTTATTTGGTGCCGAGGCGCAGCCGCCAAGCATCAGTTCCAGCCAACCAACACCGCTGTGGTCTTCGTTGGCGCAGCGAGTTGCGGGCGGTGCGCTGCGGCAGGTCGAACTGATAGACGACGGCGAGCTATTCTTCGACGTGAGGGTCTATAATACCGCCGATATTATAAACCTAGATTCTCGTAATCGGGCGGACAAGTGGTCTGCTCAACTACGCCTACGAGTTGTCTCCAACGATCCCCTCTGGAGCCAAATAAAGAAGATTTACGCAGAGGGGAAAAAACGCTTCGTAAAAGAAGCAATTTTTTACGGGGACAAAGCTGCAATCAAATAATGATAGTAAAGTTAGTTAATTAATAACAATTATTATAAAATAAAAACATTTAATGGACCTATTATACTTTATTTACATATAACAATTAATTCACGAAACAATAAATAGCTACTAATGTTAATTGTCTTAAAAAATTTTCCCACTATTACAAACATTAAAAAGTATATAACTAATAGCCAACATTTAATCACTTATATAATTTTTAAATATTTTCTATAAAGCTTAACATATTCAATCTTTAAATTAATGTACCTATGTAAATAAGTTTCATTCTTGGATAAAGATTGGCATTATTACATTTAGTAATAATGCCAAACAGCAAATAGTAATGTATGGGAATTGAAGAGTCAATTTCAGTAAAATTTCAGTAATATCCATAATTTCAAAGATACGAGAAAAAAGTGTCTATTTAGTTATTTTCATAATTTGGAAGTATAATATTTTCTATACTGCATAAATAAATATTTAAACTATTAATCATGGGAAAAAAAACTATCTACTGTTCCATTTGTGAAAAATCTATTCCAAGTAAAACTTTCCCCGGTCACTTGCGAAGTATAGTACATAAAAACAATAGCGTAGTTTATATTGATCAAGGTATAGAGAAAATTAGTTCAGCATTCAAAAGTCGCATAGCCTCATATCGTGTGCGCGAAGGACACGAACTAGACAGCGTTGTTCCTAATTCACCGAGTCTCTACATTAATTCTATTGCTTCGCGATTGCAAGCGTTAATTGAATCGGCTCTTACTAATCACGTGAACTTAAAAGTGAATTTCGAACTTTTTACTCAAGTACTTTTACCTAAAGATGACAACATATCAACCAAATCATTTACAACACAAAACATTCCGCTGCATCAAAATTATAGTTTTCATGATTTAATTGAAACAATTTCTGAAATCTTTTCTAAAAAGATAGATGAATTCCAGGATAAAGGTAGCGGCTGGTCAATATTGCGTTTTGTTTATCTCGAAGTAAATATTAATAGATTCACACCTTTAAAAGGGTCTAGCTATATAGAATTACCAAAATCTGTTATTGCAAAACGATCTTGTGTAAACATAAAAAATGATGACGAATATTGTTTCGCGTGGACTGTAATAGCTGCTTTATACCCGACCAGAAACAACGTAAGCCGAGTGACTTCTTATCCTCACTTTAATACTATATTAAATTTGAATGGTATGTCATTTCCAGTGTCATTTAACGATATAAAAATATTTGAAAAACTTAATAGTAACATTAGTGTAAACATTTATGGCTTGGATAGTAAAAATAAAATTACTGGCCCCTTATACAAAACCGCACTTAGAAAACGCACTCACGTTAACATGCTTTTTTTGCAGGATGGGGGTAAGTCTCATTACTGCTTAATAAAAAATTTTACTAAATTAGTTAGAAAACAGATTAGTAAACACCACGGTAAAATATTTTTCTGTGATGATTGTTTGTTGTTTTTTCATTCAAGTTTAAAATATGAAAATCATGATTGCTGTGGTGTAGCAACAATTTTACCTGAAAAAGGTTCTTTGCTCCAGTTTAAAAATTTTCATTGTAAACAATATATACCTTTTGTAATATATGCTGACTTTGAAACATTATTACAACCATGCGATGAAAGTCAGGGTATTCATACAATAAACATTCAACGACACATTCCAGCTGCGTTTGCGTATTATATCGTATGTAATTACGACAGTTCTCTTAATCATTTGAAAACATACCGTGGTTCTGATTGTGCCTCTAAATTTGTAGAATTTTTACAAAAAGACGTTAAAAGAATTTATTCCATAATTAAATCAGCTTCACAAAATCCTGTCCCTATCATTTTTAACGATGTTGATTCGCACAGTTTCAGTAGTGCGGAATACTGTTGTATATGTTCAAATTTGTTAGTTAATGATAAAGTAAAAGATCATTGTCACTTTACGGGGACTTACAGAGGCGCTGCTCATGCATATTGTAATCTTCAGTTTCGAATACCTAAATTTGTTCCAATTTTTTTCCACAACTTGGCAGGTTATGACTGTCATTTATTTATTCGTGAATTAAGCACTATCCCTGGTCCTATTAAAGTTATTCCAAAAAGCAAGGAAAATTACATCGCCTTCACAAAATTTATTCCTATTTCAGACGATGAATTTGTTGCGATACGTTTTGTTGATTCATTTAAATTTCTGGGAACTAGCTTAGAACAATTAGCCAGAAATCTTAATCAAAATGATTTCATACATTTAAAGCAAAATTGTAGTACCCATCAAAATTTTTTATTGTTATGTCGAAAAGGTATATATCCATATGAATATATGACTAGGTGGGATATTTATGATGAAACAAATTTACCATCTATCGATAAATTTTACAGTAAACTTACAAATGAAACTATTAGCTTTTGTGATTATGAACATGCCTTGAATGTGTGGAGAACTTTCAACATTAAAAATTTGGGGGAATATACGGACTTGTATGTTAAAAGTGATGTTTTAATACTAGCAGATATATTTGAAAAATTTCGTAGAACTTGTAAAGCAAATTATGACTTAGACCCTTGTTTCTATCTTACAAGTCCCGCTCTTTCGTTCGACGCTTTTCTTTTAAAGACAAAAGTTAAATTAGAGCTTATATCAGACCTAGAGATTCTACGTTTAATACAACGAGGCCTAAGGGGTGGTATATGTCTTCTTAGTAAAAGATATGCTCGTTCTAATAACAAACACCAATCTAATTTTGATTCAACTAAACCATCGAATTATTTAGTATATTTAGATTGTAATAACTTATACGGATATGCTATGTGTGGTTTTTTACCATATGCCGATTTCAGATTACTTGACGCGGAGGAATGTAATCAGCTCGATGTACTAAATATTCCCAATGATAATCCCTATGGGTTCATTATTGAGGTTGACCTCGAGTACCCTGAAGAATTGCACGATTTACATAACGATTTTCCGTTTTGCGCCCAAAACTTTGTCCCACCGGGTTCCAAACATAAAAAACTGGTTCCTAATTTATTTAATAAATATAGATACGTCATTCACTATGTTCACTTGAAAAAATTCATAGAGGCATTACATTCAAACAAAGTCCTTTTTTAAAGGAATACATCGATTTGAATACAGAATTAAGAAAAAAGGCTGATTCCGTGTTTGAGCAAGATTTTTTTAAGCTCTTAAATAATAGCATTTTTGGTAAAACATTAGAAGATACTGAGCGTAGAGTAGATGTAAAACTTGTGAATATTTGGCATGATGATCGTAATAAAACTAAAAAGTACACTTCTGCTGAACAACTGATCGCTCGCCCAAACTTCCACAGTACAACTGTGTTTGATGAAAATTTGGTAGCTATACAATTAAAAAAAGAAAAAGTGACTTTGAATAAACCAATATACATTGGATTTTCAGTTTTGGAATTGTCAAAAAGTCACATGTTTGACTTCCACTATTCGGTAATGAAAAAACATTACAACGAAAAATTGAATCTTTGCTATACAGATACTGACAGCTTGTTATATTCCATACAAACAAACGATTTCTATCATGATATGAAAGATAAGTTTTCGAGTTATTTCGACACAAGCAATTACCCCAGTAATAACTGTTTTGGAATCATTCCAAAAAACAAGAAAATTCCTGGTATGTTTAAAGATGAATTAGGAGGTAAAATTCTACTAGAATTTGTAGGACTGCGTTCAAAATTATACAGCATCAAAACAAGTGACCACGAGATAAAAAAAGCAAAGGGAATAAAAAAACCTGTGACCAAATCACTGAAATTTTCAGATTATGTAAATGTTCTATCGACAGGACAAGAGCTTAGAGGTAAAAATGTTCTTTTCAAAACAATCAAACATGAAATCTTTACTAGAGAACAGAATAAAGTGGCACTGTCTAGAAAAGATGACAAACGACTTATCTTAGGTGATAATGTATCAACTATGTCGTGGGGACATTATTCAATAACTATATAGGTTACACGAACAGTAGATAGTTTTAATATTAGGAATAATATTTTTTACCATTTAATCTTTATACAGATAATTTGTGTAATAAAGCTATAATTAAACTATAATTTAGTTTTAGTCTTACAGATATTAATGCACTTTTTATGTTATCATTTGTGTTCTATTATATTTTAACCTTAGTTTTACATTTACTTTATATTTTTAGTACAATAAATTATAAGTGAATAAAAAATAAGTCCATTAACTTTGATGTTTCATTTTAACCCTCCACAATATCCTCAACATAAGTTTAGATTATCATAATTATTTGTTAATATAAAATAGAAAGATTTGTACAATACATTTCTGTACCTTTATATATCATTAGATAATATTAAATAAAAACATAGACTTCATATTCGTAAAATCAAATCAATATATTATTATACGTGTATGCAATACATTGTCATACGAATGTGATCAGACTTGTCAGGACTTGTAGGAATTATTAGGTTAAACATTTTGGTATGTTACATAATCACATACCTGAAATAGATAATATTAAATGAAAATATATGGTGCACAAATTAGTAGATATATCAAACGACAGGAAAAAACAAGTTTTGCAATATGCAGATACTGCAAAACGTGACACTCGTGTTGCATTGAGGTCACAAGAGAGCGGGAGGGGCGATCGTGCATTTATCAACCGATCATGTCATTCTTCATTTCGTATTTAAACTTAAGATATTGCACATGCCGGACGGTCTGGTACGCAAATTGCAGTCAAATTACAATCTACAATATCTTCATCTCAATGGTATCAGCAATGGTAAGTAATATATTACATATTATTTTACTAAATAGTTTTTATTTCAGCAAATGTATTTATTTTTCTATACTTCAGAACTATTATCTATATTTATATTTTTATATTTCAGAACCCAGCATCAGCTACATTCACATTACCTTCGAGCGAAGAGTGTGTGGAAAATCTTAGTGGTGTTGATGATGAGCTATTACAGTGTGCGCAAGACCCACTAGAAGGATTCACAGAAGAATTTTTTAAGAACCAACCACAAATATTACCAAGCATTAAAAAAGATCGACGATCTATCAAGAAAAAGAATCGTTCTCACGAAGAGTGTTTGGAAAAATTGAATGTTATAGACGATGAGCTATTACAGTGCGCACAAGACCCACTAGAAGGATTCACAGAAGAATTTTTTAAAAACCAACCACAAATATTACCAAGCACTAAGAAAGATCGACGACCTATCAAGAAAAGGAATCATTCTCGATGTAATTGCAAATGTTCGTTTCTCAACCAAACCGCACGAATGCCATCTTTTGTAGTCAATGGTCCACCCAGTCAAGGAATTCGAGTGATTAAAATACAAGTACTACATATGAATGAAACTGAAAAACTAAGTAATTATGTTCATGATAGTGATATCTTCCTAAGTGCTCAATACGTTGTCAAGAATATTGGTGATGATATACTAGATCAAACAGAAAGGGTTATAAATAATATATCAAAAAAAATCTGTGGTTATAGTTATAGTTCTTTTTAAAATATTAATTTTGTTAATTTTATACTTGTAAATTGAATATTAATAACTTAATAAATATTAACTTATATAACAGTCTTTATTATTACCCTGACTTAATCAAACTGAATACTTTTTATTATTATGTTAGATAGGTAAATAGGCAAATAAAAGAGATAAGTAATAATGTATTTTTTATTTATAAATACAAAAATGTACAAGAAAAAAACGATTAAAACAAAAGAAAATGTTACAAAGTTAACAAAAAATTTAATTTTTAAAACAAATTTACATTATTTAGGGAACACCATTTTTTTATACATAGAACATTTTTTAATGCACATATTTTTTTATGACTGAAACAATTATAAATAAAAACATCTTTACAATAAAGTTCGTTTAGAGTTTTTAAATTAGGAAGCTCTAAATAACTTATATCTAACACATTATTATGACCGCATAAATCTTGTACCCACTTCACTTTTTCTTCACCTTTTACAAAATTTTGTCGGTCTTTCAGGTAAGGTTTGATAAATCTGCGAAATTCTCGAAAATCTATATACCCATCTCGCCACTTGTAGCCGTAATTACTTTCTATCCACCTGACATGTTTTCTTTCTTCATCCGTTAATGTGGAGTATGAGTAGGGTGGTTTTATTAAAAATGTATGTGTATGCTCTTGAGTGGCTATTGCCAATTCTTTAACTATAAATTCATTGTTATAATTTTTGAATCCTTGCAAGTCTACTATAATCGAATTGCAATTCATGATAACTTCCTTACAATGTTGCTTAAAGGTTTGTATTCAAACACACAATCGTTTAAAATTAAGCAGTACGCTGCTGTCTTGTCAGGAAAATCTTGTTCTGCTTCGAGTTCAACTCTCACATCAACCGAACCTTTTAATGTTTCTTGTTGACGAGAACAATCAATAACAAATAATGGAGCAATATCTCTAAATTCTTTCATACTTAACAAAGGTTCTGATCGACGTCCGTAATAAGACTGCTGAAATCGTGTGTATTGTTCGTATATTAAGGAAATTTTTTCTTCTGAAAAACTAATGTTCAATCCCTCATATGGGTAGTATAACGAGTTTAAAAATACTCTCACGTCACGTATATTGCAATGGTCAAACTCTGCCATAGACATGTCTGCCTGGTGTTTACGGTTGGTTTGTAATGCAATTACAACAAATCTTGGTTTTTCTATATGCGACGATGTTTTTATTGACCAAGTATGTTTACGTGTTTGAGGCAGTAAAGGATATTCATATAAGTCCCAATTTCGATAGGATAAGGTTATAGCTCGGTCCTTTTCTAAGTACTTCAATAAATTAATTCTTTCACGATCTGATACTTTGATATGTGGCACCCGCCAAATTATTTTACTTATCAAGATATCTTCCACAACTTCACCACTATTCAATAGAAGCGCATTGAGATTTGTATTATTTCGCAACAGTACCAATTCGTGTTTACAATTCATTATTATTTTTTCATAATCTTCCGCAAAACCTAATATTTTATTTAACGGTATTGAAGCAGAGAATGTACCGTTGCTAACATTTGTGGTGGACCAGCCCCAAACTTTGGAAGATTTTGCCTCATTTTCATTTAATGATAAATAAGATTTTATCGTAGTAGTAATACCAGCATTTTTAATTTTATCAATTTCAATACCATTTAGCTCATATCTTATATCTTGAAATAGAAAGAGCACTGGATTATTAACAAAGCGTACTGTTGATATTTTTTCTTTAGTAGTACTATTGTAAGCAATTACTTTGCCCTCAATATACAACGTACTAAGAGAAGGCAACACGTATAAGTCTTGTTGGTTAATAGGAATCCGTATTTCGTCATTTTGATTAAAGCTTGTTACATACGGTTTATATGAATGGTATTCATAACTTTCGATGCTGTTATCATAAGGTGTTGATTGGGATATATTTAAAATACTCATTTTAATAGACCCAATATCCTTAGGAATTCTATGTTATTCTTTGAGAGTTTTTTCTTTATATAAAGAGGTGTTTCTTTATCAATGGTTTTTTTGAAACTAACTGGAGTACACAAAAAAGTATAGTTTTTATTGAAATTCAACATTGTTTCTTCTTTTTGAAATGTAAATATAATTGTACTTCTTCACCACGTAAATTAATCTCTTTATTTTCAGAATCCAACAATTTTATGGTGATCGCGCTTATTGAGTTTTGATTAACAGGAAAATAGATTAGGTTTTTAGGTATTTCAATCATTCGATAACCAGGTGGCACGTTTGGTACAAATTCATAAATTATATGACTAGCTTTTCCATTCACATAGGATCCGCTTACTACGTCACATTCGATCCGTACAATGGTTGTTGATAAAATACTAACTGGGTATGGAGACTCGCTTTTTATATTAGCTTGAATAGTTTCCGCGCCGAAACCTAAAATTTTTCCTAATGACCCATTTTTATCAAAATTTACATTCTCAGAACAAAAAATATTCGTCTTTAGTGTGTTATTATTGCAAGACAACTTTAAAACACAATTTTTTATATTTGATCTTAAGTAATCGCAAATGTCTTGAAGTTCATAAGACCCTTCTGGAATTTCGACGACTTGATTGTCTCCATAGTAAAATTTATTATTTTTCTCATCTATGTTAGGAATTGAATTAAAAGTAGAAAAGCACAAAAGTCCGCATTCATATTCACCACATAATTCTAAGGTTGGGGTGTAATTTGTTGTTAAGGTGGCTCCTCTACCAGTTATTGATACAGTGAAAGACATTTTTCTACTGACAAACATCTTTATTTTGTTCCTTATATAAATGTTTGTTCCAAAAGCGTTTCAAAAATTTTAAGCTAAGATGTCCACAGTTTACAGTTCCAAAGTTTTGACGTTGTCTATAATTATAATTTATCGGTGTATTCCTTAAATAATGTACTAACTCTAATGGTGGTTTCAAATTACCAAAACTATCGAAATATTCAGCGTAATTGTTCAACTTAACGTAAGCTACCCAGTGAGTTCCAGGATTATCAGAACTGTCCAAATTTAGAATTGCGCATTCTATCCTTTTAGGATGTAATGGTAAAGTATTCCTCATAAAAACACCACGGAAATATGGAATATCCCTCGCGTACTCTAATATATCCAAATTAGTAAGTGCTCGTCTGGGTAGCTGCTTAATTAGTTTTTTGAAGGATTCAAATATATACCAGCTCCGTTTTTGTAAGGTTTAACATACAATCCTTTTCCAAGTGCGATTGATTCCATCATCTTATTATGTCTTTCAGCTTCTTGAAAGCTTTTTTGAGCTGCTTTAGAATCATTTACAGCTTTTGCTATACCTGCTGCACCCCCCGCCAATGAACCAAGAGCTGACAATCCAGCAAAGATTGGTATTAAAGGTAGGAAACCACCGCATTTTGGAATAGGTATACAGCGCGGCATACGTATCCCTTTTTTATTTGTAAATAGTTTCTTTGCTGCTGCTTGAGCATGTTTAATGGTAGTTTGATGATCCTTAGATTTTAGTTTTTTCAACTTTGATTGTATTTTTTTCACTACTCTCATAAAAGAACGTGCACCAGCGCCAGCTTTTAATTTTGCTTTCATTGCATTTTTGACAATCCATGAAGCAATCTTTTCTCCTCTTTTTGCATCTGGTGATTTTAATCTTCTTTTTGCCATATTTAAAAGTTCTTTATCAGCCTTATGTCGTACGCTCAAATCACTATTGTTGTAAGCAATATCGTGATACATACAAGCTTCATCTAATTTATTTATACCTCGATCGCCTCGTAGTAGACGTTTGTTAAGTTTTGTACCAGGCCCACAAAATTGATAACCTGGTAAGTGTAATTCAAAAGGTAGATTATTGATTAAGTTGTTGATAATACCACTTCCCTCTTTCATTGATATGGAATAAATGATATTATAAATGGTGAGTGGTTAATTTATATTATTATACAACAACATCACTTTTATTTATCCAACTATTCTCTTTGTCATTTAAGCCCAACCATTTGACAAAAAGAAAATTTCCTTTTCTTTTTATTATTTTCTCAATCAGATATGTATCGGGGCACTTTGTTTTTTGTAGTTCATAATTATAAAATGATCCCAAAATCCTTTGTTGATGACGATCTTCGATTTGATATGTCCACGGATTAGTAGGGTTAACTTTGACTATTGTAAATATTTCTGTGGACCAATTAGGCGTATAACCTTTTGCGAAATCTCCCTTATACTTACTAATACGTACATGATCGCCAACACGATAAGTGGGTTTCCTATTTTTTATTTTATTTTGTGCTTTATTGATATTACTTTTCACTATTATCTCATTCGACTTATTAACATTAATAGGTTTATACTTTGTTATTCTATGAACCGAGTTATTATATTGTCGTACAACAATGTCCAAGTTTTTTTCTAACCATTTATATTGGCCATGTAAACTAAACAGTTTGTATAGATGGTTTTTTAACGTTCTTATTACTCGCTCTACAATTGAGGCCTTTTTTACAGAATAGGTAGAATAAGGGTTTGTTTTATATTTATTCATAATCAGTTGGAAAGGTTTATTATAAAATTCTTTGCCTAAATCTGTTTGTAAATTTTGAGGTTTTCGTGATGAATTTCTTAAAATGTGCTCCATTGCCTTGGTAACACAATTTTTTGATTTTGACTGTAAAGGATGAGTCCACACATATTTTGATAAAGCATCAATAACCACAAGAATATATTTATTCCCCTTATTGACACTAGCATATTTTTGTACATCTATCAAATCAGCTTGCCACAAATCATCTATACCATTTATAACCGTACACCTACGAAGAAAATTTTTTCTTGCCGCTCTGTGGAGTTCATTTACTATGTCTTGTTTACTCATTTTGGTTAGGTTTTGCTTGAATCATACGATCTATTTCAGTTTTTGTGTAATATTTTGAACCCAGATTAGCTAAAGTAAGTTTTTCCAGATTGTTTAAATAAGCTTTAACATTACTGTGAACTTTTTTTATTTCAGCTCTCAAGTCTTCAATTTCTTTGTCGAGATATGTTTTGTTAACAGCTTCATCGTCCTGCTCAGGATATGGCAATCCTTTTAATCTTGATAATTTCAAATCGTAGGCTCCTGTTTCTGTTTTTACTAACGTTTCATTAAGGGTATCGATATAATCAGAAAATCGTAAACGCTTATGAACGTGGTGACCGAATTTGTCTATATTCATCGCACCCTTGAACGTTATGCTCTTGAATGCTATTAATAAACTGTTCAATTTATAAGCTGCATATTCTTTATATTTTTGTTGATGATGCCTGCTTCACTAAGTTCTTCAATAATTGCAATAATTTCATTGTCCAAGCCAGTGTTACCTGCATCTCGAGAAGCTAATAGTAATTTAAGTCGTTCTACTAACTCATTAGGATCATCCCAATAAATTAATTCAGTATTTTTCTTAACCTTTTTGTAAAGTTTAATACCTTCTCCACGAGGAATGCTCTCAGTATTTGTAGCACTTCTCGAAAAAATGAATAACGGTTTTATAATATGTACATATTTATATCCTTTATTGCTATTTATAGGTTTCTGTGGTTCATAATTTCTCCTGTGAGCATTGGTCTCTATCAGTAGTAATTTATAGTTCTGCAAGTCTTCGTCGCTGACGACATCTATATTTGGTTTTTTCTTAAATAAAAGTTCCACCAAACCAGGTGTCTTTTTTAGATCATGTTTTCCAATTCTTAAAGAGTAGTTGGAATCAAACACGCGTGTTTTACCAAGGAAAATCTTTCCTCGCTCATGTCTAATTCCAAATGGAATATCTTTCATAGCTTCAGATGATAAAGACCATGACAGTGCATAATTTGGTGAAGACTGCAGGGATTTAAATGAATCAGCGCTAACATCGTGTCCTATAGAAGGTGATATGGTTAAAGTTGTGTTGGAGTTTTTACATTCATTGTTATCGGACTCTTCCCCATAAAATGGTTTATCAAAATCTTCATTAGAAGAATACGACGCTTCACTCTCGTTAAACTTGATTTTTTTCGGTGATAGCTCTGGATCTACATTTTCTGCTTCATTTTTAATTGCATCTTTGTTAGCTAGTTGATTTAGAGGGTCAACAATAGGTTTCAAAATAGTATCTAAGACCATACTGTTTGTATTTTTTGCATCTTTTATCATTTCAACTTTCCTTTTGACAGCCATTGCTGATTTTACAATCTCTTTTTTTAATATTTTTTCCATTTTAGAAGAACTGTAGTCAGTTCAAAATCTATGGTGAAAATGTGGTGTTAGCAGTATAACATTCGTTTATTAATGTTAATCTAACACTATAAAAGTATCAAATTTCTTTCTGTAACATCCTTTATTTTTTTCACAATCCTTATTAATCACAACATAACTAAAGGGTTTATTCCAAACAGTTGAGCACAAATTACGAAATTGGTTCCATGACATATCAGAACCGACGTGCTCATCATACACATGTTTTAAGTTAATATCATCTTGTTTAAATAAAATAATAAGATTTGAATTATCTCTCACCAGTTGTTTGGGTATTTTTGTATACGTTTGATTAATATAAAAACAATCGATATTTTTATGACGCCCCATAGCAAAATAATCCCTAATATTATTTTGGTTTTCACATGCTACATCATCAAAAATAATAATTGAATTTGGTTGTGCTTCATGAGGACTTAAAATTTCACCATTACTATTGTATTTGTAAAATGACGTCCCATCTACCATATTCATAACTCTTTCTAGATATTTATACTTAGGTTGGTACAAGGACTTCGAATACACATACAGGTTATAAAAACGAGGACCATTTTCATGCAGCAATAAACTAATTACTAAGTTAGTCTTCCCACAATTGGATGGTCCACAAACAAGGCAACGTATGGTCTCAGGTAACAAGCTGCCGTGTCGTTTGGGTTTATTTGATGACGCAGGGCAAATGCACGGCAGCGTTAACGACTCTTTTTGTTTCTCAAATTTCATTATTATCTATAAATTAATTGACTTTAATGTCCCGTGGATTTAAATAAAATGACATGGTGTTGTATTGCATAAGTATTTAAACAAAATATATAAATATCATTTACTATCCAGGTGAGTTTACTCTAATATTTGGTTTGTGTGTAATTAAGTCATGCTATTTTATAATTTAAAACCCAAGTAGATTGTGTGCACGGTGGCAGTGGTTTTGAGAACGTGAATATTTTTTGATTGGAGCAGTTTCAAACTTGTGCCTGTGAACTATTTTTGGGAAGCTCTAGATCAACTTTGTTGATCTAGAGTTCCCAATAAATTAACTACTGTTGCCACCACTTTAAGTAAGTCCCTGAAACTAGAACGCTTTGAAAGCTGAAATCGGGTTTGAATTTATGCCGTAACTCAATTTTGGATTCCCGGCAAAATGTTACATTCACAAAATCACTTAATCGAATTCCGTGAGAAACCGAACAGGCGTCATGGCTGAGGCTACATAGAAAATAGTAAAAGGTGTTTGACGTGACGTGGAGACTAGTTCATAGGTCCATTTTTGCAAGTTGGTCCAAAATTATGCATTGGAAAAGTGATAATTTTCAATGATATACAAAATATTATACGAGATTATAGAAATATTATACAAAATATTAAGCGAGGAGCTCGCTAGCGCAGTGGCATAGCGCGCTTGGCTTGCGGTTGCGTAAACTAAGCAATATTCGCTCAGGCCGGTCATTGGATGGGTGACCAAAAATTTATTATCTCGAGTTCCTCCGTGCTTCGGAAGGCACGTTAAGACGGTGGTCCCGGCTGCATCTGCAGTCGTTAATACCCACCAACCCGCACTGGGCCAGCGTGGTGGGTTATGGCCCAATCTCCCCATATTCTTCCATCCATAGGGAAGGCCCGTGCCCCAGCAGTGGGGACATTAAAGGGCTGGTGATGATGATGACAAAATATTATGTTACGAACTCGTAAAACATGACATTTTCTATAGTTACGTTGTAATTTGTTGAGCAAATAAAATGACAAAACGCGGTGTTAACGATATCGTGACGTCACGCGGCGTTTGACCAAATGTGGCGGATTGATAAGTCTTGTATTTTTTTATAGTAAATATCAATTACAAGTATAATCTAAGGACAAGTGATTTTTATCGAATCTTCATTCATTTTTGAAATAAAACAACTTTTACGGATTAGACTCGCGTATGTTTAGATGTTTGGCATTATTATTTATTCCGACGTTTCGATCACTTTACAGCGGCTGATCGAAATGTCGGGATAAATAATAATGCCAAACATCTAATTATACGCGAGTATAATCCGTAAAAGTAGTTTTATTTCAAATGTGTAGTGCTCGTGCAAATATAAGAGAACAATTCATTCATTTTTGTTAGTGTCATCATCCCTATTCTGAAATTGCAAACCGCAAGTATACCGTCAACTGTTACTGTTAAATTAACAATCACTAGAAACAGTCCTGGTATGCTAAAAACCAAACGTGTAAAAAAATACACCGATAAAGCAACATATAGTAATGGTGCTTCTACACGGTGCATGTAGCTTGCGTATGTTAAAGCATCTGCGCGGGTTATATGCATCGTGTAAACGAGTCTAGCGAGTGTAGCGACTCGACGATGTCATGCACAAGTAACATGCGCCAATTGACAGAGTCCGCGCTATTCTTTATGCACTGATCAACTAACTTGAGCATGCTGCTTGCGCAAATAGCTCGCGCTTTTACTTGCTCCAGCTACTTGCACCATGTAGAATGCCACAGCACGGGCTTACAGAATGCAGGAGCGTGGCAGATCAACGGGCAAGGTTTCTCCGATCCCCGGAAGCCTGCAGCAGTCTATAAAGACTGCTAAGCTTTTGGGATAATCTGGAATGGTTGAAGTAGGACGATACAAGGAGACACGTACAATGGCCCAATCAGGGGGCTAAGTGCGGGAAAGGCCCAGATAAAGCTAAACTAAACTGCACCATGTAGAAGCACCATAAATCTATTCTGTGACGCTCTGAAACATTTGTTGCGGTGCTATCTGCCGGGCGATGTTTGCACGTTTTTTTCCCAAAGTGGGGAAGCAGTTTTTTCCATGTGGCTGGCTCTGCTGTGACGTTTCCTATTTCGCGATGCGGCTTTGTTCGTGGTTTGCCTTTAACACGGGTTTTTTCGAACAGTGGAATATATTTAGGCCTCTCAACACAAGAGCTTCGTCGCACATTGTGAAATTCTGAGCTTCCAACATAGATAGAATTGAGGTGAAGGTGAATGGCGTTCGTGACTGCCAAATTTTCTAAGGGGTTACTATGCAACTACTGCAACTATATCTTAATTTAATTATTGTAATTCCTTAGCCGGATCCAGGCGAGTGTAACGTGTAATGTAACACGAATTCTACGTTAGGACGGCACTACGAGCATTACATGTAACGCTTGTAGTGCTGTTAAAATTGGTCAATGTTTCTTTTTCTTCTTCTCCCTACTCTTAGTAGGATCGGCACAACATGTCTTCTTCTTCCACTCTCTTTTTTTAGACGTGAGCTCAGCATGAACTTCCCTCTTTCTATGTTTACAGCATGAACTTCCCTATTTCTATGTTTAATTGGTCTATGTTTACAGGGTGAAAAATTGTATTGATTTTTAATACCAAAATTTGCAGCAATTAAAAATTAAAGTCTGTGAAATTTAAAAGTGTATTGTGTGAATCACAATACACTTAATTTCAAAGACTTTTAGGCTTTGAATTTAAATCAGTACGGCTTGCTACATCAAACACTAAAAGTACCTACAGCCTACAGCAACTCGGCGAAATGAAAAAAGTCCGGATTAAGTTATCAAAAAGTGTTCTGCATAACAAAATGTAGGGCACTTAAGTTAAATTTAACAAGAGGCTTAGTCTGTGACATGTAAGACAAAGACCTCATTACGAATGCCGGAGAAACAGCGCTAATTTCCACTGGAGTTAAGTTGTACTGTTTTTAAACACTTTCAAGCTGAAAGCTAGAGCCTCTCGGACATTCTAAATTGAATTTAGCCCGCTGATTCTATAACAAAAATTTTCAAGTTTCGTTTCTATTCGTGAAAATTTACCCAAAGGTTTTGGTGTCAGGCAGGCGGCCGGTTGTAAAACCTAAGCCAAAACCTTGAGCGGTATGGATTGGAATGTTGTCATTCCAATCACTCTCTTCGTTCATCGAACTCTCGACATGGTCCGTTGCGTCGCTTTTCTATACATACATTCATCACTTTTTTACACCTTTACGGGGTGATGGATGATATGAATCAAAAGGGAGTGGATGGCTTGATTACGTCTGACCAATATGAATGGAAGAGGAAACATACTGCGCCGACCCCAGTAGACTGTGAACAGGGCAGGGAATTCGTGAATTTGATCGTACATTTTCAAGAAGAGTTATATGTGCATGAGAGAAATACCGAAGTAGCGATGGATGGATTGTGGAAGATGATAATGAGGAAGAGGGTGCATGCTGAGCTCACGTCTAATAGAGGAGAGTGGAAGAGAATTTTATTATAAAAATGTTAGAAAAATTATTACAAAGCAGATTGTGGTTAGTAAAAGTTCGAAAATTTATCCCGCATCATGACTATAATTTATTACAATTTTCTTCTCTATTTTTCTCTATCTTTTTTTTTGTAAATATGTACTCAAACTGTGAAGAAACGAAATGCATGTGACTAAAATGGTGATGAACATAAACGTCGAGGGACAGAGTGAATTACAGCTAACAGAAGTGAATGGAAGAAAAAAAAACACACGCCGCCGACTCCTAATGAAATATGATAAGGGCAAGATGATGATGATACGTGTGTATGTAAATGTGAGTGTTAATAACACTGTTGCCGTACATCATCACTAGCCCTTTAATGCCCCCACTGCTGTAGTACAAGCCTTTCCTATGGATGAAAGAATATAGGGAGATTGGGCCATAACCCACCACGCTGGCTCAGTGCTTGTTGGTGGGTATTCACGACTGTGTGACTGTAGATGCAGCCGGGACCAACGGCTTGGCGTGCCTTCCGAAGCCCGGAGGAACTCGAGATAATAAATGTTTGGACCGGCCTTCGCGAACATTGCTGAGTTTACACAATCGCAGGCCAAGTGCGCTATGCCACTGCGTTAGCGAGCTCCTCCTCTCTTTATCCCCCAAGGAGTACTGCTCCTCCGTTGCTGTACCCCTTGGGGGATAAAGAGGCGTAATTGACGTATGCGTGTACCTTAAGTTGCAACAGTTGCTCCTTGAAGTCCGACTCGGCGAAGGTGATGGACGCGGCGCAGGTGATGTTGGCCGCCTCCAGCTGGGTGACCAGCTCGTTCACGGCCAGCGAGTACACCTCCTCGTTCTGGGAGAACGCGGTCACGGTGTCCCAGCCGAATTGTCTGCGGATAGAATAGAATATATAAATAGAAATCTTTATTTGCTTTATTTGTGTTACATATTGATGGCAAACATAGGTTACATCGACCATCAGTAAAATACCTTAAGGCTGGAGTTCACCAATACGTAAAACAAGCGATTAAAAGATAACCGTAAGTTTTTGTCAGTTCTTTCATTCGATAATATGTCAAAAACCGACTGTGCAATAATAATCGCCTGTTAGTTGGTGAACTTGAGCCTAAATATAGTAGGCATGCAAATGTTTTTATAATATTTTTTTTAACAGAACAAACTCTAAAGCAATTATAATTGGTAAATTATACATTGGAAACAGTGCTACGGAGAATAGGTTATTTTCATTTAAATTGCTTTTCAATATAAATTGGATCTATCCGACTAGAAGAATTGAACAAAGATTTTGATTTAATGCACTCTAACACAAATATATATTGTATTTCAAAGATCAAGTGGATAATTGGATGGGTGCATAGGGGGTGGTGACGGCATAGCAGAATATAATAACTTATTACCACCCCCTATTCTCCCCACCGGTGTCGTATAAGGCGACTAACTGCCGCACTCAGAGACGTCAATTAATTTTAGTGAGTAATTTCAAAAATTTCCATTAAAAACTAGACCATAGACCCGGCAAGAATAGCGACTAGTTTTGAATTGTCATTTTTTGACGTTAAGTACTCATTAACGTTATTTGAAGTCCCTGAGTGCGGCAGAAAGGTACCTATATAGATATGATAATGGAGTGGTACTAGCTAAACCTGCCCCTCTAGCCAAGTGGCCAATCGAACGCATAGAATACAATATGTATGAAACTGATGTATTACAGAGCAAACAGTTAGTCAGTTTCATAATTTTATTTTCTATGCATTCAAATAGATAAGCCACTTGGGTAGGCCCTCAGGTACACCATCTAACGATGCTACGATTTGCGTGCCCGATAGATAGCAATAGGCTCGTGCCCTCCCACTGAATACCTTTGAAGTGTGGCAGTGTCAAACAGTGTGTGGTTGTTACGTTATAAAATGACAGATTGCCAATAAAATAAACAAGAAAAAGACGTAGAACAGTGTATTTTCTTTGTGTAAACGAAACGGTAGTTGCAATCAACTTCGAATGTCGCCGAGAACACCTACTCTATTCCTTTGAAAGCTTCGTTAAATCAGCCTATAAATGTGATCACTTCTTGAAGCTTATGTGACGCAGGGAATTTTCAGACAATAGCTTCATGCCCTTCACATTGAAATTGTCTCAAAACGCTACTCTAATATTCTGTGTTCACGTATAACCTTTGCTACAATGACATTCAAGTTTGATATTGGAATACCTAAGCGCTATTATAACTAATTGAGTGAGTTTCAAATATGGGTGTTCAATATTCATTATGCTGGATATAAGTGGACTTAGAACAAGAGGAATACTGAAGGTGAATGGATTCGTGAAAGACGGGTTGGCGGTTGTGGGCGAGGAATGGAGAAAAGTCATGTTGTCTGACCCTTAAATTGGGACAAGGGTCTGAAGAGGTAGATATAGGTACAGTTGGTGTCAAGTCAGACTTGAAATTAGAGTGTGTAATACATTTGAAATAAAACTAATTGCACAGATTTGACTTCGTATCTCCTTGTGACGACGGCCTAAGTAAAGTGACCGTACCGTCGGCTTAAATAATAAAAATGCTAAACATCTAAATATACGAGAGTCAAATCCGTAAAAGTTGTTGTATTTAAAATGTGTAGTGCTCGAGCAAATATACGTGAGTAATATACAGTACATAAAATAATTAAGGTTATTAGGCTCCATTTATCTCACCAAATCGAAAACAAACGGCATAACTCGAAAATGCTTGAAAACATTGTGTGTATTATTTTTGAAAGATATATAGGCTTTTGATTTGTGCCCCTTTTACATTTTGTTACCCCCATCTGTGTTACGTTTGCAGAGTCACAGCATTCGACAGACTGGCACTTCAGATTAATCCTAGCGAAGTAAATGAGTTTTAATCACATTTTAAGCTTGACAATCGCTAACGTTCCGCTACGTCAACACTTTAATGGATTTTCGTAAGCTCATTGAACGTGTTCTGCCCACATCGTTGTGGGAAATTGATTCGGAAACTCCAGAAGAGCAGGGTACACCCTGGAGTTAATTAAAAAATTTAATCTCACTCAAGATTCGACAATCTACTATGGCATCGGTATCGTAGAAGCTAAACGTAATAATCATGCTTCATCTTGATTTGACGACCTGTTTGTCGCAGGTTCAGATTTCTGACGGTCGGCCAAGAGGTCCCTGGTTCGAATCCTGAGAGTAGTAGTGTGTGCTGCATTGAATCACACACTGCTACTGTAGTTCGTAAAATAAGTCTTCCATCCATAAGGTCTGTGCCACAGCAGTGGGGACATTATGAGGCTAGAGATAATGATGACGATAATTTACGAATCACTTATATTTTAGAAACTATAAACAAAACTGCCCTATTTGAATGTCAGTAATTAAAAATGAACAGTTTAAACAGTACAGTGAATTATCAAAGAGACACAGACTTATTGTATAGTGCTATAATGTGAACAGTGATTTAGGATTTGTTTTGTACTGAAGACAATACCTACTACTACACGCTAAGTATAAATCTCAACTTGAAGTGTGAAAGGTTCCCATTCCGCCATCAAAACTATAAATACTTAACAGGTGAGGTTAGCCGAGAAAAAGGCAAGTGGCAAACTCTAAATCCCCGAATAATGTATAAGATTGCGGGAACTCGGAGAAAGCAGGCAGTTTGTAAATAAACGAGCAGCTAGGCTCCAAGTTTTAACTAGCATCTTATTTTTTATTTTATTGGTTTGCCAACAACTTATACCCCCGGTATTCTGTATTTGGGGGATACACTTATACAATATTAAGGCTGTAACTAAGTGCACAGTCAATTACAGGTAAACAACACGTCATTAAAATACAGTGAAGACACGTTACCGCCTCAAAAAGGCCTTTAAAAGTTAGTAATTTTTAGTCATGATGCGAGAATCGAACCCGCGTCGTCTGCGATCTGGGCAGCTTTGCCAAACAAAACATTATGGATCTTTTTCTTACCACCTTTTTATAATTATAATGTTCAAATTAAAATCAAATAGGTTCAATCACTAGTGTTGCCCAGTCATCAAGACCAAGACCGCCTAATTTTAGCAAGACCAAGACCCAGACTGACCGTACAAGATTTGAGCAAGAACAATAATAAATACATAAGTGTGTTCACACTCACACGTCTATCATATAGCCTAAAGTAAGTAGCCTAAGCACTTGTGCTATGGATACTAGATGGCGGACAAATTTTTAATATCATAATAATGGTTATTAAACGTTGAAAATATACACAGCCATGATTGGGCAGTTATATTTGTGTTTATCACAAAATTTGCCTCTTCCAGGATTCGAACATGGTACCTCTTGCGCAATACCCAGCAATCTGAGCATTCGACCAAGCCGGACGTCCTGTTACAATACTGAGCCTGCGAGACTCTTGCGTCTTGCAGTTAGGACTCACGGAATCACGATTCGATCTTACCTGATGAAGGCGATCCTGGCTGGATTGTGGGAGGAGTCCGGAGCGACTGTCCGACAGAACAGTGGGAACTCGGAGCGGTCGCTCAGAGCTGGTGACGTGGAGCCGAATGATACCTAAAGAAGAGGATATTTATTTAAACATGAGCAGCTCGCTAGGGCAGTGAAATATCTCGCTCTGCCTGCGATTGAGTAAACTAACCAATGTTCGCTAAGGCCGGTCATTGGGTAGGTAACCACATTTTTTTAATCTCGAGTTCCTTCGTGCTTTGGAAGAACTCGATCTCTCTCGAGGGTGTCGTACAAGGCGACTAAGGGTTAGAACAGCAATGAGCAATGGGCAGCAGCGTTCCTCTTACACCGCCTAGCAATGAACTGCGATTTGCGTGCCCGATATAATGGCAATAGGCTTGCCACCTATTACATGGACCCTATTACTGAACTCATTGGCGAAACGTGGATGTTAATTCACTGCTGCCTACCCCTTCGGTGATATATGTATGTATATATGAGGCGTAATTTGGTTATGAATGTATGTAAGAGGAGTTCGCTGGCGCAGTGGCATAGCGCGCTCGGCATGCGATTGCGTAAACTAACAAATGTTCGCTTAGTCTGGTCATTGGATGGGTGACCAAAAATTTATAATCTCGAGTTCGGCCCACTAAGCTCACCACGCTGGCCCAGTGGTGATTAGCGGCTATTACCGACTTTAAATGCAGGCGGAACAACGGCTTAACTTGCCTTCCGAAGCATGGAGGTACCTAGGTACTCGACATAAATATATTTTGGTCACCCATCCAATGACCGGCCTTAAGAAGATTGCTTATTTTGCGGAATCTGCGCAGTCGAGCTCCTCAATGTAACGAATAGTATTTACAGGTAACCTACACCATACATTATGTAATATATCCGTGTATGGATGGACTCCTTGAATACAGATATTCCCTTTTCTGTAACACAAAATACTATGCTTTACCTTAGATATGGCGAATCCCGCTTAGATCCCGCTTTTAGACAAATAAATATTATATTGGAAAACTTTCCCGTTTCCAGAGCGTTCGGGGTCGGTATAATATAAAAAAGTTCTATACTTCAATATCAATTACATAAAGAAATCGAATGAATACAAAAAAGTCGACTGCTTTGGTTTATGTGAAGCAAATTATTATTGCCGAATATACACATACATACATAAATCACACCTATATCCCCGAAGCGGTAGGCAGCGGTGAATTAATCTCCACGTTTCGCCAACTAGGTTGGGTCCCATGTAATAAGATTTTGGTGGTTAGAAATGTATTAGTTGAGCGGGTCAGGTGAGCCTTTTGCCATTTTATCGGGCATGCAAATCGTAGTACATTGCACGGTGTCGCGCGGCTTGATGACGTCTGACCGATATGAACGGAAGAGGAAACATACTGCGCTGATCCCAGATAGCCTAGGAACAGGGCAGGCAGAAGAAGAAGCAAATCGTAGTACACTGCTAGGTGGCATAAGAGGAACGCTGCTGCCCATTACTTATTGCTGTCTTTAACCCATAGTCGTCTTGTAAGACGCCCACGGAATAGATGGGGGTGGTGACGATTGTATTCTTTTATGTTTTCGTAATCTACAATGTACTATTCGATTTTAATTTTAACATTATATAAATGTTAGAAAAATTAGTACAAAGATTTTGGTGGTTAGAAAAAGAATGTTCGATTCCCGCCTCAAGATAATTTTGATAAAGATTATTTTTAATTTTTCGAAATTCTTTTTCTAACCACCAAAATCTTTGTACTACAATGTACTGTTAGTCCTATAATACGTTTATTTCTTCTTCTTTTATCATATTATTGTAGTAGTAGTGTAGTCATGTATTTGGAAATTATAGAAATGTTGATGATTACAGTTTACAGTTCCTCGCACCTCAAATCTCAGTGGAGTTTAGTATTCTGTGCCAAAGTTTCCAGCTTTATTTGAACTTGTAATGGTTAGTTGAGATCACTAGAACTTAGTTTCCATGTCGAATATGCTTACATGAACTTGACTTTGATGGTCAGGTTGTGGAATTGGTTAAGTTTTGACCTCTAGTGAATAGTTGGTTGAATCTTTACAGTCCCGGGTCGTGACTTTGATGAAGGGTGTCGTGATTATATTCAGAAATTATCTGTATGCTCAACCCCAATTTTTATGTCTCCAGTCTCCACTTTTGATTACAATACAAATAGCTTATTGCTTGCTACATTGATGTACATGGTAATTTTATTATATATATTATCCAAAAGCACTATCGATCATAATGTAGTCATCCCAATTACTCTCTCCGTTCATCTGTCTCTCGACATGGTCCTTTCCGTCTCTTTTCTATACATTCATTCATCACTATGACCAGTCCGGTGTTATGATCAAAAAGGAGTGGATGGTTTGATGACGTCTGATCGATATAAATGGAAGAGGAAACATACTGCGTCGACCCCAGATAAACTAGGAACAGGGCATGAAGAAGAAGTACATATGTTTTGTACAAACCTGAACAATGTTCCAGTAGGGCACAATCTTGGCTATGCTCTCGGTAACCTCGGAACACGCGGTCCCCAGCAGCATCACCATTCTTGACTCCCTCTCCGTGTACAGCGCGTGGAAGAAGCGGTCTACGCCCACGCCGGGGTCACACTGTCAGAAGAAGATAAAAAAATTATAGCAGAGAAAGAAAATCCCAGAAAAACCTGGAAAAACTTTACTTACTAATACACTCAAGACTTAGTTTTTGAAAGTTTTGCTGAACTCTTTTTATTTGTTATAACTCTTCTAGTCGTAGTGGCAGCGATGATGATTTTATGACAACTGACCGTGAAGTATGGACTACAAAAACTACAAAACTAGTTTTTTCTAACCACCTAAATCTTTCTACAAAACTAACTGCGCCATTCCCATGTTAATTTTTATTGATGATGATTATTTTTTATGCTAGACATGGACCTCTTGGCCTTCATGGGCCGAAGATGGAATCCAACTTCACCTGGAACCCTTACCACAGATGGGCTGGCTATCTTATCACAATTGTCGAAACTCAAAATATGCTGTACCATTATTATTTTACCATTTTTATAAGATAGCTTTATTTATTTTGTTAACAATGGCTGATTTTTGATAAGATTGTGGAAGCTAGCTACGCGGGAAGACTACTAGACCACGAGGAATTAAGGTCTCTGCATACGTGACGGGTTTTTATTTAACGGAACAGGAGGCCTACTCTAAAACCTCGAACGAATAACTCACATCTATCCGTCTTTCTCACGCCGCTGCGTGTTAAAATAAGAGCGACAAAGACGCAAAGATCGAACGAAATAAACTTCCAGAGTAACGTCTCAGGACACGAAGTTTTAGAAATATCGTTTCATACAAAATGTATGTACATGAAGGACAATTATGTCATGGAGTGAGACCAGAACGTAGCACTCACGGGGCGTTTGGAACGAGGCAGTCACGTCCCGTCCGAGGTCGTTACTTATGCATTAACCCTTAGGTACTTTTGCCGTCATCGAAGGAAGCAGCCAGGAAAGACAAGAGCTTCGATTAGCGAGAATTGGCGCTTAGATTCAAAGGCAAAGTTACAATATTACAACTACCAGATTTAAGGGAAGTTTACCTTTGTATCGTTCGTGATTAGGTGCAGCTTGTACCCGGGCAAGATGCCCCTCTTGTTGACGTGTTCGACGGCCAGCTTGGCCGCCACCAGTTCGGAGTTGCCGTCGGCTCTGGGCTGGTCCCCCACAGACAGTTCGAACAGACCCAGTATTGAGACCACGCGGTTGCTCGTGGACTTCGGGAGATCTGAAACAATCGACGCAAGCAACACTATTTACGATTTGATTTTTATTTGAACAGAACATGTAGCAGAAATATCGAACGCCCTGAACACTTGATACAAAGAATATTCTGATTAGACAGTCAAGTTCGAAAAATTATAGTCTTGATGCGGGAATCGAACCCGCGTCCTCTGCGATCTGGGTAGATGCCTATAGGTACCACTTGCCGAGTGGTCACCCGCATGTAGACTAAAATTTTTCTAACTTTTTCTAAGCACAATATTCTTTGGTACTGATTTCTAATATTTATATAATGCTTAAATTCAAATAATGATAGTTGTAGATTATATGATTATGAACGTGTACGTGAACAGCCGTGTGGTAACGGCAGAGTAGAATACAATTGTCACCACCCCCATCTCTCCCGCGTGTGTCGTAAAAGGCGACTAAGGGTTAAAACAGTGAAGAGGAATAAGCAATAGCGTTCCTCTTACCACCTAGCAATGTACGGCTACATCCGTGCCAGATAAATGACAATAGGCTCGGCACCCATGGGACCTAACATAATTGGCGAAACTTGGGTGTTAATTCAACTCTGCCTACCCATTCGGGGATAAATTGGCGTCATTTGTATATGTAGGTATATAAAACAATTTCTCTAGTCGGCACACAACACTTCGGGCCTATCGGAACTTTCACACAGTGCCTTTTCACGCCCGCACCGCATAAAGAAAAACAGAAAACTATTACGTATTCAGTGCAAACAACTTTTAATAAAGGCGGCCGTTCATATTTTTATGTTGGGCCGATAAAAAGCGAACCTTTTGTGTGTTTACGCACACTCTTGACCTGAGTATTCCAGTGAATTGCTAGGGAGATTAGTCGGGAAAAGTTTAGGGGTTCTCAGGGTACGTAATGGATCTTTTATGACGACGTTTTTCAGTTCATCTTGCGAGTTATTGAACGCGTTTAAGGGAATAGCATCACGATATGTTTTGATACCTAACTAAGGTACCTAACTAACATACGTAATTATATGGCCCAATTTCCCTATATTCTAACATCCATAGGGAAGGCCCGTGCCCCAGCAGTGGGGACATTAAAGGGCTGGTGATGATGATGAACTAACAAACATGGCAGTGTGGTGACGGTAGAGAAGAATACAATTATTATTGTCTCCACCCCTGTCTATCTCGTGGGTATCGTACAACGCGACTAACTGCCGCACTCAGAGATGTCAATTTATTAACTTTAATGAGTACTTAATGTCGAAAAATGTCAATAAAAACTAGACCATGGACCTTGGAAGAATGGCGACTAGTTTTGAATTGACATTTTTTTGTATTAAGTACTCATTAACGTAGTCTTCTATGCTGGCCTGGGAGCGAAGAAATAACATAGAATAGGCCAGCCCCGACTCATCCCATAGGTGTCGTAAAAGTCGACTAAGGGAGATTGCCCGGTGTAGACCAATAAGCACCTTGGGGCACCCGAATGGTGGAAGGCAAACCACCAACAATAGTATACCCAAAGAGGGTTGGTGTCAGGCAGGCGGCTGGCAGTAAAACCCAAGCCAAAACTTTGAGCAGTATGGATTGGAATGTTGTCATTCCAATCACTCTCTCCGTTCATCGATCTCTCGGCATGGTCCATTCCGTCTCTTTTCTATACATTCATTCATCACTAGCACCTTTACGGTGTGTTGGATGATATGAATCCAAAGGGAGTGGATGGCTTAATGACCCAGATAGACTGGGAACAGGGCAGGGAGAAGAAGAAGTACTCATTAACGTTAATTGAGCAGTAACTGCCGCACTCACATACATATAATACATACATACATAAATCACGCCTATATCCCCGAAGGGGTAGGCAGAGGTGAACTAGCACCCACGTTTCGCCAATTATGTTAGGTCCCATGTAATTGGTGGCGAGCCTATTCCCATTTATCGGGCACAAAAGTCGCTGTACGTTGCTATTGCTAGGTGGTATAAGAGGAACGCTGCTGCCCATTCCTAGTCATTGATTTATCCTTAGTCGCCTTGTACGACACCCACGAGAGAGATTTGGGGTGGTGACAATTGTATTCTACTCTGCCGTCACCACACGGCAATGCCGCACTCAACACTGCCGCACTCAGAGACGTCAAATAACGTTAATTAGTACTTAATGTCAAAAAATGACAATTCAAAACTAGTAGCTATTTTTGCCGGGTCTATGGTCTAGATGAGGTTTTTGACACGTCTCTGAGTGCGGCAGGAGTTATTAATTAGATTATATTAAAATAATAGTTATTTGTTGTACGTGAGTGCAAAGTTGTTTTTTAACCGCGTGCTCAATTTTGATGACCGAGCTAGCGAAGGATTCTAAAATTGAATCACGAGCGTAGCGAGTGATTCAAAAATTAGAATCCTGAGCGATAGCGAGGGAATCAAAAGAGCACAAGGTGAAAAATCTTTGCACTCGAGTGCAACACGTAACTTTTCATCCCCCCCAACGAGGAAATTGCAAAATACAAAAAAAAAAAATACAATCACAACAGTTTCTGTTTTCACCCAGAAACTTCTACAACACCCTCCCATTAACCCAAACACACTCTCAACACCCACCCAGAAACACCCACAACATTCACACCCATCCACTCAGACACACCCAAAAAACACCCATTCACCCAGAAACACCCACAAAACACCCATTCACCCAGAAAAATCCACAAAACACCCATTCACCCAGAAACACCCACAAAACACCCATTTACCCAGAAACACCCAAAAAACACCCATTCACCCAGAAACACACACAAAACACTCATTCACCCAGAAACACCCACAAAACACCCTTTCACCCAGAAACACCCACAAAAGACCCATTCACCCAGAAACACCCACAAAACACCCATTCACCCAGAAACACCCACAAAACACCGATTAACCCAGAAACACCCACAAAACACCCATTCACCCAGAATCACCTACAAAACACCCAAAAAACACTCAATCACCCAGAAACACCCACAATACTCACCCATCCATTCAGAAACACCCACAAAAACCCATTCACCCAGACACACCAACAAAACACCCATTCACCTAGACACACCCTCAAAACACCCATTCACCCAGACACACCTCCAACAGCCACCTATCCACCCAGCCACACCCGCAACATTCATCCAGACACACCTGTAAGTCCCTAATTGCTAGCGTAAACAAATCAAACAGACCTAAAAAGCTTTAAAATGCAAGCGTTGTAGACGATCAAAATGTTTAAAGCAAGATTGACGCCAAGCTGATTGACCGTCACGGAACTCCTAGGTTTTAACAAATTTATGACGTGAAAAGAAAATGGCGCGCGCAAAGCAAATTACAAAAAAAGTACACCAAGAAGGTTCCGAGTCTGAGTATTTAACAAATTAAAATAGGTTGCATGACAATTTCGGCACCATGGAGGTAGAAATAAATATGTATAATGATGTTTTGAATTCACAAACTCATTGCACACGATGTTCTAAATTCAAATTTACTTTAACCTCTAGAGGATAAAAACGGCTTTTGCACTCAGATATCGAAGAGCAAAAACGCTTTTTCCGAGATGGTGGGATGAAAAACAACTTTAACGGATAAGACTCGCGTATAATTTGGTGTTTGGCATATTAATTATTTAACCCGACGTTTCACTCACTTTACAGTGATTGAAACCAAATTATACGCGAGTCTTATCCGTAAAAGTTGTTTTATTTCAAATGTTAATTATAGAAATGGGCAGTAACGTTCTTTGTGCACCATGTATCAAATTACTGTGATTAAAAAAGCAATATGCTCGCACCCTATTTCATCGGACATGAAATAAGCTGGCGCAACGTGGGTGTTAAAACACCTCTGCCCATCCCTTAGGGGAGAAAGTCCCGAAGGGGTAAACTGGGGTGAACCAACACCCACGTTTTGCCAAATATGATAGGTGCCATGTAATAGGGGCTGAGCCTATTTAATAGTACCTAAATATACTTCTAGTAAATATTTCTTGCACTCTCGGCATACCAAACCGGCAATTCGAATTACAGCTTACCGACTGTATTATGATCTTAAAACAGACTTAATTGAACTTACAAATTTGCAAACGGGTACTTTTAATTATAACCATATTATTTCTGCAAATAGCCTCCAAAATCGCGGCCCTTGATAGAAATTAATTGGAATAATTCTAATGTTGTCATAGGATTCCGAGAAAATTCAGTTCGGAAATGTTGATTCTTGAAGAGAAATCGTTCAATTTATAAATGTAAGCTTGCGTTCAGAGTCGAAGGAGAGGAAGACTCAAGAAGAGATTGATGCATTGTGGAATGGAGAATATGATAGTGAGAGGAGTGGATGAGAAATCGGTGAAAGATAGAGAGGAGTGGAAGAAGAAAAGGCAGGAAGAAGAAGAAGAGTCTTGGCTATCATCTGTATTGTGAACCATCATCCATCACCTACTGTAGTAAAATAGGGGAGTAAAATAGGGAGTGCGCAGCATGCCACAGTCTGTAATGATACGTCTCCCAAACCCGCCCACGCCCCGATCCGCAACGACGCGCCGACCCTGCCGCGTTCAATACCAAGATGATACTAAACGCACCAGAGCCCAACGTTCCGCTAGCAGAACGGCACGCAAGTAGGCTGTAGAGAAACCCACCATTGTTAACGAGTTATGACATTGCAGGTACATTGTGAATTATGCACCAAATACAATCCCACAACTCGCCAATCACATAAACCGAAACATGCCGCGCACTACCAATCAACCCCCCAACCCCCAACCTACCTATACGGACACACAAGTTTTCAATATCTAGCGAAAAATCTACGCCATCCGTTCGTAAGCTACCGGGAGGCCCTGTTCTGAGAATCGACAAGGGTAAAAGAAGACCAATAATGTAACTTGTTCACCAAATAAAACTATTAATGTTGCTTCTACTAACCATGTTCAAGATTGTAATCGGAAAGAACATGCGATAATTTCCGAGAAGTGATGCGAACATTTTAAGCTCTCCATTTCAAGACAAACGAACCAATAACTCGAAAGACTTGAACAGACATCTATGTCACACCTGGGCCCGTAGCCAAGTGGCAATCGTTTCATAACGATAACGTGGCGAAGTTCGTCACGATCGGCCATATAACTTTGGTATATACAGCGTCTTAGCTTGCGCTACCAACATAACTAGAAACTTACGAAGACGATTTTGGTCACGTGATTTCACGACAACTTACATCAAATCCCCTACCATTTTGCTTTATCGAACTCCGTTATCTTTGTCCCCCTGACCGGACTACGCGCACGAAAAATCCCACTTCCTGGTTAGGGGGTGACCTATTAGTAGGTAGATTATATACCAAGGGCGATAAAAGAAAGGATGTCTCAGATCGCATTTTAAAAGCCCTCTCCTACAGCTCCGGCGTCAGATACTTGCGATCTGAGACATTCTTTGTTTTTTACAATCTCCTATTACAGCAGCGCTAAAAGGAAGGACTCTTTATTACATTCCGTTAAAAAGGGACGCAGCGAGATTTGGTTCCGGAAAAAGCGAGACGGGGGCAAGGTAGGTAAGTATTAAAGTATAAAAATGCAATATCCCGTTTTGAGTGTGAAATTTAACAACTTTAAAATGTCTCGTTAAAAGCTCTCCCGTTGTTCATAAATCTCCGCAGTCTCCCGGCTTAATGGGCGAGGACTGATTTTGTAGTGTTTAAAAATTAATTGCTTCAATTACTCAGCGGAATGGAAGCGGAGACGGGGTACCAACACTGTCTTTTATCGTCCCCACGGACTTTGTCTGCGACTAATTAAT
The DNA here is from genome assembly GCA_963931975.1 of Cataclysta lemnata. Classification (NCBI taxonomy): domain Eukaryota; kingdom Metazoa; phylum Arthropoda; class Insecta; order Lepidoptera; family Crambidae; genus Cataclysta; species Cataclysta lemnata. The sequence continues at coordinate 2,002,124 of OZ008346.1, read as the reverse complement.
GTTTTAGAACCAGTAATGGTCCTGTTCACCGGCGTGTTACGGTAAAACTACAACCACAACTACAACCACAGAACAGTAAAAGAGGTTTCTCTGTTCCGTGACCAAAACCACTGCTGGGAAGATAAAGAAGGCTTTTGTCTTTTCGAACCAATTTGCACTCAACATACTGAATTATAAACAAAAATGAAAGTGTAGCCCACACTTTTAAGATAATGATGATTGTATTATTGTTGAATTGATGGCAATAGACTCGCCACTTATTAGGTACAGTCAACAGCACATCAGGTTACTACAAACTGTCAAATATTTCCAATGAATTTTGAACTTTATAATAAGGATGTTAAGGTTGAAAATTTATTGGTGAAATTTGACAGATTGTAGTTACCCGATGTGCTGTTGAATGTGACCTCAAATAATTAGCGAAACGTGGATGTTATTCGCCTCTGCCTACCCTTTCGCCGAAAAATAGATGTGATCTATGTATGTTACATAACTAAGAACACGCGGCAATAATATTATAGTGATAGGTATGCGACCTGATAGAATAACCCCCGAATACAGAAGCTCTAATCAAAGTTTGAGACCTGCTTAGCATTTAATTATTGTCAAGATTGACGTTTTTCCATACAAATTCTGACAGGTACTGTCCACTTAACTTGATAAGCAGTCCCCAAAATTTGAGTAGCGTTTCTGTATTCGGGGGTAGACGTTCCAGAGAGCAGAAAGCAAGAAATAATATAGCCATTTATCGTGTTTCGGTGTTCATGCTAGCCAAGCTGAAGAGAAGCTCGAGAGCGCTTGACTGGTCTGTAATTGCGTAAACTAAACTACATATTGTAATAAGATAGTCAGCCCTTCTGAGATTGAGGGTTCCAGGTGTAGCCCGATTCCATTTTCGGCCCTTATCATCACTCTCCATCAGGTGAGAAGAAGGCCATGAGCTTCCCTGTTTAGCAGCATAAAAAACAACGTTCGCTAAAGGGCTCGTGGTGATGCGACCCGAGAACCAACAGACATATTAAGGGGCGAGCTGAAAATGGTTAAAACCATTATTTCCGACGCTCGAAAACAAACCCTCGGCTCGTAATTGGTAGTCGACACGGTTTACGTTTTGCTCGCGTGTGATACGTCAGCGAGTGTGAGCTTGTGTCTGTGTAAGAATTAAGAAGAGTTTATTTCCCGCTCCGACTCCGATCTCTCTACGGTAGCTGGACTCTGGATAAGCCTACATACACACATACATAAATCACGCCTATATCCCCGAAGGGGTAGGCAAAGGTGAACTAGCACCCGCGTTTCGCCAATTATGTTTGTTCCCATGTAATAGGTGGCGAGCCTATTGCCATTTATCAGGCACAAAAGTCGCAGTACATAGCTAGGTGGTACAAGAGGAACGCTGCTGCCCATTCCTCATCCATCACTGTTTTATCCTTAGTCGCCTTGTACGACACCCACGGGAGAGATTTGGGGTGGTGACATTTGTATTCTACTTTGCCATCACCACACGGCGGTCACAATTAAGAAGAGTTTATTTCCCGATCTCTTTACGGTAGCTGGACTCTGGAGAAACCTGCCGTACGGAAACCCTTCAGGCAGTGATTGAATTTGGCATTCGAGGATCCACCAAGGCTTTTGTCTTCCGTAAAATCCTGTAGCTGTAAATGAACTTGAGCCAACAGCCTCTGGTGCAAAATCTGTACTAATATTATAAAGCTGAAGAGTTTGTTTGTTTGGTTGGTTAAACGCGCTAGTCTCAGAAAGTACTGGTTCAAGTTGAAATAGTAGATTTTCCATCAAGTGCACAAAACGGATCATTTTTGTCCGAGACTTTTAGCGGCCCGAGCCGAAGGCGAGGGCTGATAGTAATGTCGAGGATAAAAATGGTTTTGTGGACGAGTTAGAAACTCTGCTTTTCACTTCGATTGCGAGGAAATAAACAGTAATTTATCTTAACATTTCTTAAAATCCAAACTAAAATTAGTACAGTGTTGAATACTTAATTCAAAACTTGAAATTGTTTTTCCCATTGATATTAGGCTTGGGCTGCAGACCTATACAGCCAAGTATAAATTTAAGTTTGAAATAATAATTTTCTTAAATTAATTTAATACTTACCGTACCTACTTGAATTAAAATTTTAATATCTTTTATGTCTTAAAAAACACATAAGGCAAATAAATATAAGTAAATATCAAAAAATAACATATTCTATGTCTGAATTTCTTATTGAGTGTGGCTGCATAGCTCATTTTCTTTGCCTTAATATAGATACTTTTATGATTAGATACGTTAATGCTCTAGAGCACAAAATTCGATTTTGTGCAGCCTATATCCTGCACAAACAAGCACTTTCAGAGCAAGAGAAGTGAAAAATTATTTTTCATACCACCATCTCGGAAAAAGCGTTTTTGCTCTTCGATATCTGAGTGCAAAAGCAGTTTTTATCCTCTAGAGGTTAAAGTAAATTTGAATTTAGAACATCGTGTGCAATGAGTTTGTGAATTCAAAACATCATTATACATATTTATTTCTACCTCCATGGTGCCGAAATTGTCATGCAACCTATTTTAATTTGTTAAAAACTCAGACTCGGAACCTTCTTGGTGTACTTATTATGTAATTTGCTTTGCGCGCGCCATTTTCTTTTCACGTCATAAATTTGTTAAAACCTAGGAGTTCCGTGACGGTCAATCAGCTTGGCGTCAATCTTGCTTTAAACATTTTGATCGTCTACAACGCTTGCTTGATGCTTGAGTCAAGCATTTAAAAGCTTTTTAGGTCTGTTTGATTTGTTTACGCTAGCAACGAAACAAAAACATACAGAAAATCAACGTGCTTGATTCAAGCTGATTGACCGTCTCGGAACTCCATTAGGGACGGTAATTTTTATTAGGTACTTACAGGTGTGTCTGGATGAATGTTGCGGGTGTGGCTGGGTGGATGGGTGGCTGTTGGAGGTGTGTCTGGGTGAATGGGTGTTTTGAGGGTGTGTCTAGGTAAATGGGTGTTTTGTGGGTGTGCCTGGGTGAATGGGTTTTTGTGGGTGTGTCTGAATGGATGGGTGAGTATTGTGGGTGTGACTGGGTGGATGTTGTGGGTGTCTGAATGGATGTGGTGGGTGTGTCTGGGTGACTAGGTATTTTGTGGGTTGACTGGTGAATTGCCTCACGGCGGATCCCAGACTCTCCCCGCTTGAAGGGCTAGGGGAACACCGGAGTGGTTTAGTGGGTATTCCCGACTCGAAAGAGTCGGGCGAGCCCCACACACGTCAGCCGCCTAGCTAGCGGCTGATATGGTGCCGAACGCAGTCCCTCCGTAAAAAAAAAAAAAAAAAAAAAAAAGGTATTTTGTGGGTGTTTCTGGGTGGTCGGGTGTTTTTTTGGGTGTGATTAGGTGTTTGTGGGTGTTTCAGGGTGATTGAGTGTTTTTTGGGTATGATTGGGTGTTTTGTAGGTGTTTCTGGGTGAATGGGTGTTTTGTGGGTGTTTCTGGGTGAATGGGTGTTTTGCGGGTGTTTCTGAGTGAATAGGTGTTTTGTGGGTGTTTCTGGGTGAATGGGTGTTTTGTGTGTGTTTCTGGGTGAATGGGTGTTTTTTGGGTGTTTCTGGGTAAATGGGTGTTTTGTGGGTGTTTCTGGGTGAATGGGTGTTTTGTGGGTGTTTCTGGGTGAATGGGTGTTTTGCGGGTGTTTCTGAGTGAATGGGTGTTTTGTGGGTGTTTCTGGGTGAATGGGTGTTTTGTGTGTGTTTCTGGGTGAATGGGTGTTTTTTGGATGTTTCTGGGTAAATGGGTGTTTTGTGGGTGTTTCTGGATGAATGGGTGTTTGGTGTGTGTTTCTGGGTGAATGGGTGTTTTGTGGGTGTTTCTGGGTGAATGGGTTTTTTTGGGTGTGTCTGAGTGGATGGGTGTGTATTGCGAGTGTGAATGTTGTGGGTGTTTCTGGGTGGGTGTTGAGACTGTGTTTGGGTTAATGGGAGGGTGTTGTGGAAGTTTCTGGGTGAAAACAGAAACTGTTGTGATTGTATTTTTTTTTGTATTTTGCAATTTCCTCGTTGGGGGGGGTGAAAAGTTACGTGTTGCACTCGAGTGCAAAGATTTTTCACTTTGTGCTCTTTTGATTCCCTCGCTATCGCTCAGGATTCTAATTTTTGAATCACTCGCTACGCTCGTGATTCAATTTTAGAATCCTTCGCTAGCTCGGTCATCAAAATTGAGCACGCGGTTAAAAAACAACTTTGCACTCACGTACAACAAATAACTATTTTACTTCTCATGCTCTGAAAGTGCTTATTATAACACAATAAGAAATTCAGATATAGAATTTGTTATTTTATTATTTACTTAAATTTATTTGCCTAATGTGTTTTTAAGGCATAAAAGATATTAAAATTTTAATTCAAGCAGGTACGGTAGGTTAATCAATTAATTTAAAAAAAATATTATTTCTAAATTAATTTTATACTTGGCTGTATAGGTCTGCATCCCAAGCCTAGTAGATCAAAGGGAAGAACAATTTCCTTCAGTATTCAAAACTGTACTAATTTTAGTTTGAATTTCAAGAAATGTTATGATAAACTACTGTTTTATTTCCTCGCAAACGAAGTGAAAAGCAGAGTTTCTAACTCGTCCACAAAACCATTTTTATCCTCGACATTACTATCAGACCTCGCCTTCGGCTCGGGCTGCTAAAAGTCTCGGACAAAAATGATTCGTTTTGTGCACTTGATGGAAAATCTACTATTTCATCCCACCATCTCGGAAAAGGCGTTTTTGCTCTTCGATATCTGAGTGCAAAAGCCGTTTTTATAATTAGAGGATAAAGTAAATTTGAATTTAGAACATCGTGTGCAATGAGTTTGTGAATTCAAAACATCATTATACCTATTTATTTCGACCTCCATGGTGCCGAAATTATCATGCAACCTATTTTAATTTGTTAAAAACTCAGACTCGGAACCTTCTTGGTGTACTTTTTTTGTAATTTGCTTTGCGCGCGCCATTTTCTTTTCACGTCATAAATTTTTTAAAACCTTGGAGTTCCGTGACGGTCAATCAGCTTGGCGTCAATCTTGCTTTAAACATTTTGATCGTCTACAATGCTTGCATGATGCTTGAGTCAAGCATTTAAAAGCTTTTTAGGTTTGTTTGATTTGTTTACGCTAGCAACGGAACAAAAACATACAGAAAATCAACGTGCTTGACTCAAGCTGATTGACCGTTTCGGAACTCCATTAGGGACGGTAACTTTTATTAGGTACTTACATGTGTGTCTGGATAAATTTTGCGGGTATGGCTTGGTGGATGGGTGGGTGTTGGAGGTGTGTCTGGGTGAATGGGTGTTTTGTGGATGTTTCTGGACGAATGGGTGTTTTGTGGGTGTTTCTGGGTGAATGGGTGATTTGTGTGTGTTTCTGGGTGAATGGGTGTTTTTTTGGGTGTTTCGGGGTAAATTGGTGTTTTGTGGGTGTTTCTGGGTGAATGGGTGTTTTGTGGGTGTTTCTGGGTGAATAGGTATTTTGTGGGTGTTTCTGGGTGAATGGGTGTTTTTTGGGTGTGTCTGAGGGGATGGGTGTGTATTGCGGGTGTGAATGTTGTGGGCGTTTCTGGGAGGGTGTTGTGGAAGTTTCTGTGTGAAAATAGAAACTGTTGTGATTGTATTTTTTTTTGTATTTTGCAATTTCCTCGTTGGGGGGGATGAAAAGTTACGTGTTGCACTCGAGTGCAAAGATTTTTCACCTTGTGCTCTTTTGATTCCCTCGCTAATTTTAGAATCCTTCGCTAGCCCGGTCATCAAAATTGACCACGCGGTTAAAAAACAACTTTGCACTCACGTACAACAAATAACTATTTGTGTTGGATAGTCCATTTATTGAGGACGGCTATAGGCTATACAACAACCGACATTAATGCGAGCGAAGCCGCGGGCGACCACTAGTAATATTATAATCATAAGACACTTCGCTTTTACTATTGCGCCAAGAGGACATACTGTCGTAAAACAAGAAAGCTGTCCGCGATTCCGTAGCAAAATGATAAGTGAGCTCTCACGAAAACAGTAACAAGAACTATTTCTGTATAATTTTATTGCAAGCGGGCGAGTAAGGAGGGTCGTTGTCGTCCTAATCCCGCGCAGTTATACGTATTCAGCGGCTGAAGCGCTTAATTAATAGCGCTATTTTATTGGTTTAGCGATGTAGCTGCGAACTGTCTGGCGATCGATTCGAATCTCGAGGTAGCGTACTTCGCATATCGTCATTTTAAATGCATTACAAGGGGAAAGTGGTCCAAATCTACAGGCTGAATTCCAAACCAAACGAAAAAATTCTACAGGATATTTTAACCGTTTATAGTTAGATAGTTATAATAACATTTAGAATCGTAATGAAACATTAATATCATTTGAAAGTGCACACCTGTAACAGGAAGGATCACTGTCATCATCATCACCAGCACTTTAATGTCACCACTGCTAGAAATCTTACTTTCACCATCATCATCACCACTAGCCGTTTAGCCACTGAGATTGGTGATTTATTATTTCAAGGTCCTCCGTGCTTAGGTAGGTACGTTGAATCATCATTGGTCCCGGGTGCATCTGCAGTATAACGTGCCTTAACTTGCCATAATAACATATTTTTGGTCATTCATCCAATAAGCAGCCTAAGCGAACATTGCTTATTGTTTACGGAATTGTGTTGTATTGTAATATTAAAAGTTAAATCGTAATCAGAATATCTAGTACCTAACAACATTACACGAAGCGTAACGATTCAAACGCTTAATCCGTATGGATTAATTAATTATTATGCGAATAACATGAATATTCATCACTTCAACTGAACGATCCCACAACGGAACACACGCCGAAAATTTCTGATTTAAATATTTTATTATGAGTTATAACAATTATGTAATTTTGAACTGGGATTTTATTATTCTGTAAAGTTACTGTTATAAAAGGATTTATTATTTTGGTATTTAATTGAACACAACACGTTGTGTGGTGACGGCAGAGCAGAATACAATTGTCACCACACCAATCTCTCCCGCGGATGTCGTACAAGGCGACTGTACAATACAGATTACAGAAACAGAAACGCTACTTAAATTTTGAGCAATGCTTATAAATTTAAGTGAACAATACCTGTCAGAATTGATATGGAAAAACGTCAAATATCACAATACTTAAATGATAAGCAGGACTCAGACTTAGACAAAATTGCATTTTGCACTGCCGGCACCACATGGTCGGAAAGGCTTTTTGGTTAAGATTTCTATATTATTATTATTATTGTTATAGTAGATTTTCCATCAAGTGCACAAAACGAATCATTTTTGTCCGAGACTTTTAGCAGCCCGAGCCGAAGGCGAGGGCTGATAGTAATGTCGAGGATAAAAATCGTTTTGTGGACGAGTTAGAAACTCTGCTTTTCACTTCGATTGCGAGGAAATAAAACAGTAGTTTATCATAACATTTCTTAAAATTCAAATTAAAATTAGTACAGTTTTGGATACCGAAGGAAAAGTTTTTCCCAGTGATATTAGGTTTGGGCTGCAGACCTATACAGCCAAGTATTAAATTAATTTTCAAATAATAATTTTCGTAAATTAATTTAATAACCTACCGTACCTACTTGAATTAAAATTTGAATATCTTTTATATCTTAGAAAACACATTAGGCAAATAAATTTGAGTATATTTAAAAAAATAACAAATTCTATCACTGAATTTCTCATTGTGTTTGGCTGCATAGCTCATTTTCTTTGCCTTAATATAGACACATTTATAAGTAGATACGTTAATGCTCTAGAGCACAAAATTCGATTTTGTGCAGCCTATATCCTGCACAAATGAGCACTTTCAGAGCATGAGAAGTGAAAAAATATTTATTTCCTTAAACACAGTGACGCGATAAAAAAATATGATGCAAAATTGGAGGCTCATCAGATGAAATTTAAATAAAAAACTGCGCATGATGCTAGTGTTTAACTGGATCTTTTCATATGGAATTTTACGGTTGGATACACTTGCACACGATACACGCTTCGCTGGAAATACATATGCAAACCCTTTATGGGTATCCATCCCTTCACCAGATTTAAGATTACTTCCTGGGCATGGAAGGGATTAAGGTGTTAATTTTGTGTTATAGCTTGATTTCATTTAGAACGACTGTACAATTGAAAGCGGAGGTGTTCTATCGGAATGCTTAAATGGTCGGAGGAACTATTGTGAGGCATTTGCCTTGATATAGCTACGAACAAGCATCAGAATGCAAAATGTTTACTTACAGATTTCAGAATAATAACAACGTCATCAGGGTATCATGTCGCAGCTTTAATAATAAACTGAAATAATGCAAAATTCAAGATTGTTCTGAAAACGCGTTCAAAGTTTTGGGAGTATGACCCGGGGGCCAACCGCCTAACTCGATTGCTAAAGCAAAAGCTATAGTTTATGACGTCATGCTGTCATTTCGCACCAAATGTACCTAAACTATTAGCGATAGCTTTGAATGAATGATCACCGAATGATTTTGTATGAATTTGCAACAAAATCCGTACTGCTTTAAAATCCAAGATGGCTGCTATAGCCGTAAGCAGTGCATTGCTAAATAGCTATCATCAGCAATCGAGTAAGGCGGTAGGCCCCCCGGTCTACGTTTTTGAAAACTAAAGAAGGAGAAATACGATATAAAGATTTTAGTTGTAAGAGCACTTGTAAGACTGATAGTATTCATTTCGCGGTTTTAATGCGTTTTATGATAAAAAGTCAAAATCCAGTTTTTTTTACTTATTTCGGTTTATTATTAAAGGTGCGATGTGTTTTGAAATAAGAATGTTCATAATGCTATGTTCGCAAAGGCCTAAGTTCAAAACATTTTTACTGAATCCACCTTGCTTCGTAGGTACTTAAGCCGCTGATCTCATCTGCATCAGCTTTATGAATGAATGAAAACAGTTTATTCAGTGCTTCACATATAAACATACCAACAAACAATATATAAGAAATAACAGAAGGAGAAGCACCAAAAAGGTCACCGCTCAGTATTACGTCTGGCACCTGAATAAGTGCCAAGACACTGGTTTTCTGCGGGGAGCCTGTGGAGGGCGCAACTCTGTACAACACATTACAGCATTATATAAACTAAGAATAACAATGCCATAGGTACAATAAACACGCTTCAACAAGACACTCATAAAAGCTAGAATTTACATTTAATTTAAATCGACGTAAATATAATCATGACTTTCTTCGTTAATATCCACATCTGAATGATGGGTTATGGCCCCATCTTTTATATATTCTTCCACGCATAGACTTTTGTAGTGCAGACATCTAAAGGCTTAAGCCGATAAATTACTTGTCTAATAGTTACCTACTCTCGAAAAATAAGTACCGAGTTGGATCCATGGATTGGTCTCTAGCCGCGTTATGTAGGTATATCTTCCACCCGAAACCCACATCTAAGATTTATGGCCAGTAGCCAATGACTACTCAGCTAATTGCTCAGACAGAAACTAGATACAAGAATAAAGAATAAAGATAATAAATACTTTTTTCTATGGCAGAGTAGATAATTAAACGCAGACAACTTCTGTTTCTGATGTCAGAATATTGAGTTTAGGCGCATATACATATAACGCGATCTCGGTATTGGAAATTCAAATCAGAGGCTTATTTGCATAGTAAGTGGACATTTGTAGACGTTACAACAATAATGTTAGTGCTTACAATATGGTAATTGTGATGTAGAATCTTATATTATGTTCATTACCTATAAGACATCTCGTGTATATGTCGCAAGTAGATATTCTTATTGGTAATTTCTTTTATTTACTTAATTTACTTATTGGTAATGTAGCCGCGTGGTGACGGCAGAGTAAAATACAATTGTCACCACCCCAAATCTTTCCTGTGGGTGTCGTACAAGGCGACTAAGGATAAATATGAATATGATTAGGAATGGGCAGCAGCGTTCCTCTTATACCACCGAGGCTAGCAATGTACTGCGACTTTTGTGCCCGATAAATGGCAATAGGCTCGCCACCTATTACATGGGACATATTTGGCGAAACGTGGGTGCTAGTTCACCTCTGCCTACCCCTTTGGGGATATAGGAGTGATTTATGTATGTATGTATGTAATTTCTTTTAAATCTGCTTATTATAGAACCACCTTGAGACCAGTAGCATAGAAGCGAGCAAAGCTCCACTGCTTTACAAGTGAATTAAAACTCATTTTTTCAATTTTCCTATCTTCCAAGTAACGAACTGCTTAAAATATCTAACAGCTCTTTTGATTCTGGTAACGGGAAGGAACCACTACATCTGATTAATCGTAATTCATTATTCAGCAGGCTAGTAATAAGCGAAGACAGTATAGGTAGTTGAAAAACTTTTGACTAGAACAGCTCCAGCAATACGAGTTAATTTTTTGCTGTTTTTTAGCTAAAATCTCCATTCATAAGTAGGTATAAGTTTTCACTGCCTCCGTGGCCTTGTGGTTCGCTCACCGGAATCAAGATCCAGAGGTCTCGGGTTCGACCCCCCCTGGACAGTACGTATTAATTTGCACTTGGACTTTTCCCCTGGCTAGCTACCACCATGTTATCAAAATTTGTCGCCATAATAATAATGTTAACAGCATTATTAATTGTGTTCCGATAATTTGTAATAAGATAACCAGCCCCTCTGTGGTTGAGGGTTCGATTCCATGTTCGGCTCTTATCACTTACCAGCAGTTGAGATGAAGGCCAAGAGCTTCCTTGTCTAGCATAAGAAAGTACCCGTACTAGACTCATGGTTTTATTTATATGTATTTGACACATGGTTTTTTTACAGTTAGTGGAAGGTAGTCTAACATGTTATTCATTGTACAGGCATCCGCGCGTCAGGCTACTACAAAAAGTCATAAAGCACAAAATCGATTGATAATTCTCTCAATCGATTTTGTGCTTTAATACTAACTACTTAGGTTGAAAACCGACTGAAGAAATTTTATTGTTTAAGGTAGTGTAAAGTGCCGTTGATTTCGGTTACACTTTGCTGATTTCACAAAACCTACCCTACGGTGGTTTATTTGGACATTCGGGGGATATGAGGCAAAAACGAAAGCTGTGTCTACAATTAGTCAGCTGTTGAGTAATTGTATCTTCGTCCTACTAGCAAATATATTACGTACAATCGTTGCTACGACTAATCAGAACTTTTCAAATATTAGAATAGACTTTATTTGTTACCAGATAAGAGTGAATTTTGCCTTTCGGCTATGTATTGTGTAACAGATCTAGATCTCACATTAAATATCTACTTAATTTGTCAAACTATAAACAGAAGCAATATTTCAAGCAAGTAATTTGTGTTACAATTCGAACCTTAAACAGTTGATTATTATTATGTTTTGGTTTGTTATAGTAATTGGCAGTGTTGTCATTAAAATGAGTAATTAGTTATTTTGGTAATAGTGACTAATGTAGTATTAGGTCAGCCATTTTCATTTCATTATTCTGAAATAATAACAACGTAACGTAAGTCAGGACTTTGTCCCACAGGGGTAGGCAGATATCACTTCGATCCTACGATCGTGACATAATATTCCATTCGCTTCATCCAATCTCATTAATGTCCTCATCCATACACGTCTGTTTCAGGTACTCTTGCCCTGGCCCATAATAATAATAATAAGATTAAATAATTTCAAGAGATGAACTCATTAAATATTTAGAAACATTCTGCAGGGATGCAAATTTCAATTGTATCTCTTTTGTAATTAAGAAGTGGTTGTATATCATCAAATTATATTAAACTAATAGTCTCCCGCTGATTCGCTTTCGTTATTGTCGGTTATCTTATAGCCTAAAGCCTTCCTCGATATATGGACTATCCAACAAAAAAAAAAATTCAATTTAAATCTGTTATTCCTAAGAATAGCGATTTCAACCAAACAAACTCTTCATAATATTAGTACAGATGTAGTTGAATATGCATGTAACTATTCTGCTTCAATGCCTGAACGCCAGACGTCGACGTCCGTTAACCAAATACCCAATAACAATTGATTCCTCGGAAATTGACGGTGCAATGAATGCTATTGCAACTCCTTCGCAGAGATATGATCAGAATGCTGGTATGCTTGACTGAACAGGTCTTGACACCTCGCGTTTCCAATTTAATGAAATTAGAAACGGCTACAAGCGTTCTGTTGGTAGCTAGATACTTCAACATACCAAAATGTCAAATATTAAAGTTGAAAACTCATTGATGTTTCTCCTATACTTTCAGACTTAAGCAACCATGACTCGAGAATAAAAGATGTTCAAGATCGTGACACAAGTATTTGATTTGATGACAATATTATTAGGATTCGGATCCGAGACCTCTAGAAGTTTTAAAACCAGGGAGATAAAAATTATTATTAGAATTCTTTAACACACAGTCACACACGTGTTCCAGTCAAGAACTAACGAAAGTTCTAGACAAGCCAAGGTCTTTAAGTAATGTGTATAGGGATTTAGCTGGTACACCCTTCTCGCCCACCTCAACAGCATGCAAGCCATCTAATATTCTTAACAAAATCGTCGTTGTCAAACCAAAATCTGCTATGTGTACTTTTTTAAGATTCCAACATTTTGACCTTGACGGGACGTCTACTGCTCTTTCTATCGTATGAAAAAAACTGCTATGTGCTTATGAGCAATATTTTTCGAACTACGACCTTTTAATAAAATATGCTATGTAGAGCAGCGGCTGTAAATTTGCTGTTCAAACTCAAAGTCTGTTAGAAATCAGAAAAATAAACTAGTTATGGCACAGAGCAATGATTTTTTTATTACGAAATCTGAAACGACATTGGAGTGTCCCGAGCAGGAATCACACCCACGTCACACGGTGTGAACATGAATGGATTCATCCGTCAATATTGAAGTGCGGTCTGATGTATGTATTTCCGTTTTGGTTATTTCGGCTTCCTGTTTGTGACGGAGTGCTTATGTTACATGAAATCGGCCAACGGATTATGCGACATTATAATATACCTTCAGTTTATGTTTTACTAGTGGTCGCCCGCGGCTTCGCTTTAATTATAGTAGCCTATAGCTTTCTTCGTTAGATGGACTATCAAACATAATAGTTATTTGTTGTACGTTTTGATGACCGAGCTAGCGAAGGATTTAAAAAAATTAGAATCCTGAGCGATAGCAAGGGAATTAAAAGAGCACAAGGTGAAAAATCTTTGCACTCGAGTGCAACACGTAACTTTTCATCCCCCCCAACGAGGAAATTGCAAAATACAAAAAAAAATACAATCACAACAGTTTCTGTTTTCACCCAGAAACTTCCACAACACCCTCCCATTAACCCAAACACACTCTCAACACCCACCCAGAAACACCCACAACATTCACACCCGCAATACACACCCATCCACTCAGACATACCCAAAAAACACCCATTCACCCAGAAACACCCAAAAAAAAAAACCCATTCACCCAGAAACACCCACAAAACACCCATTCACCCAGAAACACCTACAAAATACCCAATCACACCCAAAAAACACTCAATCGCCCAGAAACACCCACAAAACACTTAATCACACCCAATCACCCAGAAACACCAACAATACTCACCCATCCATTCTGATACTTTTTCCGAGATGGTGGGATGAAAAAGAATTTTTCAATTTATTCACCAACCAAACAAACTCTTCAGCTTTATATTATTAAGGGTCTGTTTCACAATCGACAAGTAAGTTCTAAGTAGCTTACTTCGCAGATCATTTGACAGTTGTAATATGAAATATATGTCAATTGATCTGCAAAGTAAGCTACTTCGAACTTACTTTTCGATTGTGAAACAGGCCCTAAGTATAGTATTCGTCCATCAATATCGCCAGCTCTTAAAGGCTTGACGTTGATTGTGTTTAAGCTCCCATATCTTCGGTGTTACTATAAAAAAGCAAGCTTAATGTAAGTAAAAAGCATTCTTTCGTGCTATAACGGAACAGATTTATTTTTATGCCGTGTGGTGACGGCAGAGTAGAATACAATTGTCATCACTCCAAATTTCTCCCGTGGGTGTCGACTAAGGATAAATCAGTGATGAGGAATGGGCAGCAGCGTTCCTCTTATACCACCTAGCAATAGTACTGCAAATTTTGTGCCCGATAAATGGCAATTGGCTCGCCACCTACATATTATGATCTAATATAATTGGCGTACGTAACGTGGGTGCTAGTTCACGTCTGCCTACCCGTTCAGGGATGTAGGCGTGATTTATGTATGTTATGTATGTATGTACTTATTAAATGTATTTATTATGTGTATTTATTATTCCGTTGCAATAAAAAATGCGGCAATGTTGCAATATAAAACTAACAGATTATATTATCTTTGTTCAAATCAAATGAGTCCACAGTTCCTAGCGGACCGATGTTCATGAATAATTGATTGAATTTCAGCGCGTTCCGATTAGATCGAGTGTTCAGTTCATCTTTGATTGGTATCGCCATGTTAATTAATGTCTGATTGAAGACATTACAATCCTCTTTGGAACTTTAATGAGTTATTCACTCGACTAGTCAACTTCAAGTAAGAGTTGATGAGTAGTGATGAGCTTTAGTTATAGACGCTTATCGTCCTTAACTTAGAGAGTTTATTGGCGGGAAATAACCCGAATCAGTTTTGAGTGACTAACCACCGCACTCAGAGACGTCAATTAACTTTAATGAGTATTTAATGTCATAATTTTTCATTTAAATCTAGACCATAAACAAAACTAGTCGCTATTCTTGCCGAGTCGGCAAGAATAGCGACTAGTTTTGAATTGTCATTTTTTGACGTTAAGTACTCATTAACGTTATTTGACGTCTCTGAGTGTGGCAGTAAATCAAAATTGTTCAAATACAAGTAAGCAGGCATTGTTTAATTTCAATAAAATTGTGTTTCACAATTTGACCTATACGGCGAATACATTGAAACTTTAGTATCCTTCCTAGCAACATTTAGAGGGCATTTGTTTAGAAAATATTGCTATCATCATCATGATCATCACCAGCCCTTTAATGTGGTAAAGCCCTATAATTAACCCAAACGAAATTAAAATTGCCACTATTGGGTACAATACTCTGCTTCTTCTCGCTGCCCTGTACCCAGTCTATCTGGGGTCGGCGCAGTATGTTTCCTCTTCCATTCATATCGGTCAGACTTCATCGAGCCATCCACTCCCTTTTGATTCATATCATTCATCACACCGTAAAGGATGTCATGAATGAATGTATAGAAAAGAGACGGAACGGACCATGTCGAGAGACCGATGAACGGAGACAGTGATTGGAATGACAACATTCCAATCCATACTGCTCACGTTTTGGCTTAGGTTAATACAGCCGGCCGCCTGCCTGACACCAACCCTCTTTGGGTATGCTATTGTTGGTGGTTTGCCCTCCTCCATTCGGGTGCCCCAATGTGCGTATTGGTCTACACCGGGCAATCTTACAATGGGCCTTATAAGAAGACTCAAAGGCACTCAAAGGGCAATGGAGAGGGCTATGCTCGGTGTTTCCCTGCGTGATCATATCAGAAATGATAAGATCCGCAGAAGAACTAAGGTCACCGACATAGCCCGAAGAATTGCGGACCTTAAGTGGCAGTGGGCAGGGCACATTGCGAGGAGGACTGACGGCCGTTGGGGCGGAAAGGTCCTCGAATGGCGGCCACGCACCGGGAGACGCAGCGTTGGAAGGCCCCCACAAGGTGGACCGACGATCTGGTGAAGTTCGCGGGAAGCCGTTGGATGCGGGCAGCGCTGGACCGACTGGTTTGGAGATCCTTGGGAGAGGCCTATGCCCAACAGTGGGCGTCTCTCGGCTGAATGATGATGGGCAATCTCCCTTAGTCGACTTTTACGACACCCATGGGATGAGACGGGCTGGCCTATTCTACGTTATTTGTTCGCTCCCAGGCTAGCACAGAAGACCAAGATAGAAGACCAAGGGTACAATACTCTGCCAGAGTGTTAATCGACCCTAGTAAAAAAATCAGAAAAGAAAATATCTCACATTTTTCTAGCTAGACCCTTTCATTGCCTTCCGTCAATAGAGAATTCTACAACACAAGAATCCAATCACTAAAGAATCAAGCGCCATAATATTCGCCAACAAAAATACTTTTTGTTAGTTCCTCTAGCTTGCCTGGGTAAGGGACAATTACAGTAAAAGCTTTGACAATAATAATTATTGTGCCCGTAATAACAAGCAACTGGTTACACAGTCTATTTATTGATATTTCTCAAAGGCTTGCCCATTAGTGAAATAAATTTCAGGGAATGTAATTGGAGCAAGTGCTTTAAGTGTTATTGTTGTGTTTGAAGGTAAAATGTTTATGTGCCGTATGGTGACGACAGAGAAGAACAATATACAGTGCAAAAACAAGAACATTACAATACAATGCAAGACAAACACTTTATTGCACAAGAAAACCTAAATAAAGGAAATAACAAATTTTACAATTATAGCACAAGACACTGCTCGACAGCAATTTCTTCCAGACAACCTTATGAGGAAATGACGAGACAATATAAATAAATAAAGATACAATAGAATTGTCACAACACCTGCATATCTCGCAGTCGTCGTACAGGGCGACTATATAAGAGTTCGTTCTTGGTGGACTATCTAGTAAATTACTGATATTAATATTACTGGCGGGTGGCAATAGGCTTGCCTCCTATTAATAAAATATAAATATAAGAGAAGTTGCCAAAAATTTACATTTGTTTAATTTAGTTTTATGAATATAGCACGTTATGTTCAAGTTTCCTTGACTAACGTGCTACATTGTGTTTCCTCGCGGCTGATTGCTTCTGCACCAAACATCAACTCCATTATGGCGTTTCTTTAGCGGCTCGGTATTTAGAGCGTTCAACTTTTGCTATTAAGTTCACAAAACCAAAGCGAGAGTATACAGTGTTCCCCACCAAAGTTGCCACAGTCTATATTGAGCGACTGAACAAATTATTTCAGAGAGCACATTGCTGCTTCTTCCAAGTTTAAATTGATTTCTAACTAATTAAAAAATGTGTGGTGTACTCGCGTGGTTTGGTCCGTAGAAGAAATGAATGAAAGGAGAATTTGAATAGCTGTTACTATTAAACCTATTACTATTAATACAATGTTATGACGGAACCTAACTATTACTTTTAGAATACTTTATTACTTTCGGATATTGCATCATCATATTAAACATTTCATATTAAAAAGGGCCAAGGCCAAGAATACCTGAAACCGACGTGCATGCATGAAGACAATACTGAGATTAGATGAAGTGAAATCCCCAAATCTCTCCCGTGGGTGTCGTACAAGGCGACTAAGGATAAATCAGTGATAAGGAATGGGCAGCAGCGTTTCTCGTATACCACCTACCAATAGTACTGCGACTTGTGCCCAATAAATGGCAATAGCTAATAATTGGCGATACGTGGGTGCTAGTTCACCTCTGCCTACCCCTTCGGGGATATAGGCGTGATTTATGTATGTATGTATGAAAGAAGTATGTATGGATCGTAGCAAGTGGAAAGAAAATGATTTCTGCCTACCACTATGGGAGAGAGGCGTGATGTATGTAAAATAATAACGGAATACTTTCACTTTATTTTTAATATGTCACTGAAGTTACCAGTTTCAACTTTCAAGAATACAATACAGTAGAAAATACACAATCTAGACAAATAACGAAGGAAAAACATGATGAAAGGTTTTTAATTACCTACGGTGAAGGTTAAAATTGCCTCCTGACATTTATTTTCGGCTTTTTAATATCCAGATGCGAATAACAACGTCAAATTGTAGCAGCTACGACATAGCGCTACACAAACAAAGTGTCGAGGGAATGAGAAATGGTTGATTGACGATAACAGTACAAACAAATGAGACGGACCGTACCTAAATCAAAATGAGATGTTTAACTACTTACCGTCTGTAAAGGCCGGTCTCGGTGTCTGCAGTGCTCTTCTAATTGAAGGAACATGAGATGATGAGAGGTTACCGTAAGGAAAGACTAATGATTCATTAGAGAATCTCCTCCGCATCGTGCCGCGAGATTTCATGAGTCCTTCAGTTTCGTTATCATAAGGACCATAATATAATGTGTCATTAAAAATGAAATTTAAGTCCTCCGAATCAAAGCTCAATTCTGGTTGTTCAGTTGAATGTTTTAATACAATGTTTTTGTTAACCGTCGTGAAGAAATCATGGAATATTTTCGTTCTAGTTGCGTCGTCTATTTTTAGTTTTTCCATTGAGCTCTTTTCGTTTTCTATTTGAAGATGTATTATGGAGCTATTTATATTTCTGGCGTTTTTACTTAAATTATCATATACAAAATAATCATCAATAGTTTCAAATGTATGATTATCACCAGTTTCTGCAGTAACGTTGCTTTTTCTTCTGAACCTATCTAACAGAGATTGATATTGCTTTATATTTATTTCCTCATTACTCCTACGGCCATGTTGGAAGTGTTTTTCGACTTTTGTTTCAGGGTAGTCTAAGTCGAAATTACTCTGGTACTGGGTTATATTTTCGATCGTCATTTGTGTTCTCGTGACAGATGCGGAGAGAAGAACAATGAAAAAGGGGAGGGGATAGGGTATGCTCAAGGTTGGCGCGTAGAGGGATGTGCTGTGGAAATGGGAGGAGCAGAGACACGACGGACCCCTCATGCCAGGCCGGCACTAGACCGCCGACTAACCTGAAAAGAAAAAAGAGATATAAATATACAAATCGCATGCATTTTGCTGCTGCAATGCCGGAAATAATAATGCAGGTATTTTATCTGTTCTGTGGTCAAAACGTGATATTAACAGATTTTGAACTTTATCGATAACTACAATTGTAGTGGCCATTCTATTCGAACGCATAGAAAACAAATGTTTCATACATTTGTTTTACACTGTGACACTGACGTATTACAGAGGAAACAAAACGTCAGTTTCATACTTTTGTATTCTATGCGTTCGAATAGAAAATCCACTTGGCTAGGCCCTCAGGACAATTAATAATATATGTTTAGTATTGCATGGATGAATTTCAGTGCCAACTTCTTCATATAAACTACTAAGGATCAAATCCATATTTCTGTTTATAATATTATGAGGCACAGATTTTATGATAAAGGCAACTGGAATCACCCGAGGTACCTATATTGAGTCCGCGTTGAATATTCAAACGATATGTCAGTGGGAGGGTTTTAATTCATGCGGACAGTTCACGAGGGGTGGATGAAAGTCCATTAAGACCTCAAAATATCAAAGAAGAAATTGTATTCATTATTTAAATTGTATGCGTGCTATATGTTTTATTCAAATTCTAGAAAGCAGTTAGGATTACACGGAGGTTGGTTCCTATTTAAAACAAAGAATAAGACTGAAAAGAAGTAAGTTGTTGGGTGTTAATACACCTCTGCCTGCGCCTTCGAGAATATGTTTTATTGTGTGAATGATGAAACAAGACACCCCTTAAACACTGTTTTGTAATAACACCGATTGTGTTTCAAGAGTAATCCCAAAATACAAATATTGTTCCGAAAAAGATCACAGTATCTTTGGAATCAATCAAACTAAGTTGCGATTCGGGTCAAGAGTTCGGCTTTCACCTTCCGTTGTATACCAAGTGCCAATTAACTAGAATTCTGTCGCTTACAAAAGTCGCAATTCAAATCGGAACAAGCAGCATTGTGCCAACGCCGTCCGATTTCCTACCTTTTGTGTCTCACTTCAAAGACTAGATTAGTTTAATTATGTCCGAACGAATGGGCCTAAGAACTTTGAGCCGGTTTTTTCCAGATTATTGTCCTGAGTATGAATGCCAATATTGGCGGAAATGCTGAGGTATAATCTGGATTGAAAACATCAAAAGCTACTTGAAGTATTATAGTAGGTATACATACAAAGGCACTCTGTGTACTCGTAATTCAAAGTGGTCTGCTGCATTATTGGATGGTATAAAACTGGATATTTAAAAATTTCCTCAGTAATACACACACACACACACACACACACACACACATAAATCACGCCTGTATCCCCGAAGGAGTAGGCAGAGGTGAACTAGCACCCGCGTTTCGCTAATTATGTTAGGTCCCATGTAATGTAAATAGGTGGCGAGCCTATTGCCATTTATCGGGCACAAAAGTCGCAGTAGGTACATTGCTAGGTGGTATAAGAGGAACGCTGCTGCCCATTCTTCATCACTGATTTATCCTTAGTCGCCTTGTACGACACCCACGGGAGATATTTGGGGTGGTGACAATTGTATTATACTCTGCCGTCACCACACGGCACGGCAGTAATATACAATTTTAGGAAAACTTGAAGGAATTTGCTTCTACGGTCGTGCAACAAAATTAAATGCGTCGATTTATCACTAAACATTATCATCAGCCTTTTAATGTCCCCACTAATAGAGTACGGGTCTTCCCTATGGATGAAAGAATGTAGGGAGAATGGGCCATAACCCACCACGCACGCCCAGATTAGTGGATTTTACACTAAACAATGGTCATTAATAATTAAGGGATTGATTACATCACATGAGCAGCCCGGCCCGTTAAAATCCGACTGCTGTCACCACAATACAGGCCTTAAAATAATCTGATACAGTTTCCTCTTCCATTATTATAGACCAGAGTCTTTTGATTCATATCTTCCACCACACTGGAAAGGTGTTAGCGATGGATAAATGTTTTTATACAAGTGATGGAACCATGTCGTGAGACCGATGAACGATGAATCTAGCTAAGTCTCTAAAAATCTCTACCTAAACCTCAAAAACTCTGCCCAACTTTCAAAACCTCTCTACGTAACTCCCAAAAACTCTAGCTAACCCTCAAAAACTATGTAACCCCCAAAAACTCTACCTAACTCTCACTCCACCTACAAAACATTCAAGTGCCGCATTAAAATATAATAATACACCAACCATTATTTTCAGCTCGACAAAATCGTAGGACGGAATTTGGAATTGAAGTTGAACGCTAACAAGAGATACTCCACTCCAATCGGAGCCGATATGAACGGTTGTTTGCGCAATTTATACAAACACGCCTCCCGGCGTCGCTTG
The DNA here is from genome assembly GCA_963931975.1 of Cataclysta lemnata. NCBI lineage: Eukaryota > Metazoa > Arthropoda > Insecta > Lepidoptera > Crambidae > Cataclysta > Cataclysta lemnata. The sequence goes on along the minus strand of OZ008346.1, from coordinate 1,981,006 downwards.
TTCCGGACAAACGCTTCGGAAGCCAATGCTGTTCCGCCATTGTCTTACGGAGTCTATTTGCCGTGTGAGCAAATGAAAAAGAAATTACTCTTATGCTGAATTAAACTGTTTACATCAGGAACAAGCATCTTAAGGCCGGAGATTTTGTAAACACTCTTTCGTTTTCACAGTCAAATGAATATTTCTTGTGAAAAAACGTTGAACAGATCAAAATTAAATGAATAAAAATTGTGCAATACATAAAAATCTCATGTCCTGGAGTTTGTAAAAAACGCCTCGTTTGTAAAAAACCAAAAGTTATTAAATTTTTTGTGTATATAATACATATTTGGTAGGTCTGTAGACTATTTTTTATACCCCTAGGTGATAAGCCGCGTGGTGACGGCAGAGTAGAATACAATGTTTGTCACCACCCCAAATCTCTCTCGTGGGTGTCGTAAAGGCGACTAAGGATAAAACAGTGATGAGGAATCGACAGCAGCGTTCCTTTAATACTACCTAGCGATAGTACTGCGACTTTTGTGCTCGATAAATGGCAATAGGCTCGCCACCTATTACATGGAACCTAACATAATTGGCGAAACGTGGGTGCTAGTTCACCTCTGGCTGCCCCTTCTGGGATATGGGCGTGATTTATGTATGTATGTAGGTGATAAGAGCAAACAAGATCAGCTGGATCAGCTAGTTATTATTATAATATTATTGATTAGATTAGGATAATTATAGTGGTATAGAAAGAGATGACTGACGGGCAACAGATAGATGGCAATTGGCTCGCTACCATTACATACGACCTAACATAATTGGTGAAACTTGGGTGTTAATTCACTACTGCATACCCAAAATCATCACCAGCCCTTTAATGTGCCTTACTTAGTTTACGCAATCGCAGGCCAAGCACGCTATATAATGTTACAGCACTAGCGAGCTACCCCTTTAAATACCCCTTTGGGGATAAATGGGCGTGATTTATGTATGGAGGAAATGATAGATCCTGTGCCACCGGCAGCTGACACTTCAAAATTAGCCATAATCAATGTCATTGAACTGTAAAATGAAGTGAAAAATCCTTAATGTCCCTTTGCCTTCCCCATCACGGACAAGTGGCCAATTTTGAACTTTAACCGTTTGTAATACGATTTACTTCACATCGCGACGAGTGATTCTCATTCATTTCAGGGGTTGATTTGGAAGATTTGTCTGGTACCTTTCAATTCGTTTATTTTGTGATTACGTACCAATTTGAAAGAACGTTCATCTTTTTGATTGAAATAGTAATTTTAGAAGACTCTTGTACTTAATCAATAGCCGTGTGGTGACGGCAGAGCAGAATACTATTGTCACCACCTCCATCTCTCCCCTGGGTGTCTTACAAGGCGCCTAAGGGTAGAGACAGTGATGAGTAATGGGCATCAGCATTCCTCTTATACAGTGTGTCCCTGGATAAAGTGCAATCCCGCAAGGGGGTGAAACTAGATCATAAATTATCGACAAAAAACATCGAAAAACAATTTTCAAAAATTATTGCAATTTTTTAATAATTTATTAAGATATTTATAACTATCCGTGAACTCTATGTACAAAAAACTCGATTCTTAAAAATGTAGTGGTACTATTTATGTTAAATAAAAACAATAATTATGTCAAATACTTTGTGTTCATGTTAAACTAACATATATTATAACCAACAAAACATTTAATATCGGGTCATAAATTTAATTTTTTGCACTTTTTCAAGCTATATTTTTCAATAAAACTTAAATTTCTTAAAATAAGTCCATATTGTCATAACATTTAATGAGTTATTATTATTCTCTATCATATTAGCTTTCAAATAGAAAAAAATGTAGACTCGTTACTTAAATAACAACTTGGATGCACATTTTTAAAGTTGACTATGATTATTAAAAACGACAATGATTAGTCACGTAATACTCTTTTTTTTCTATTGTTTTCGCTCGGCTTGTTCTGTTTTTAGAGAATAAAGGACAGGGAAGGGTTCAAAACAGTTAGGAAGGGTTTTGATTTAATTCGATTGATTTGACAGCTATATAGTGCAAATGGAAAGCAAATGGAAAAAAGTAATCTCTGCCTACCCCTGTGGGAGAAAGGCGTGACATAAGTATGTATAGAAAACAAGCATACATACATAATCCACGGCTATTGATCCCATAAGTCCATGTGGTAATTGCATTCTGCTCTGCCGTCACCACAAGGCTGTGTTACTTGGCAGATCATTTGACAGTTGTAATATGAAATTTATATCTATTGAACTGCCAAGTAAGCTACTCAGAATTCACTTGTCAATTGTGAAACAGGCCCTACGTAAAAGATTTGTTATTAAAGTAGTGATGTTAGAATTCAGTGTTGAGTGCAAATGGCTTTGACCGGAGCCTGCTCTGTGCACTGATTGGTCAAAGGCCTGTCCGACGGATAATTAGATTTGTAAGCGAATTGCCGAACTGCAAAACGTACAAGACGTAATTTAGATGTACGATTGACATACCTTGATTCTGCTGATATTAACTTGATATTCGAAGCCAAAACCTTGAGCAGATTGGAATGTTGTCATTCCAATCACTCCGTTCATTGGTCTCTCGACATGGTCCTTTCCATTTCTTTTCTATACCTACATAGATACATACATACTACTAAGTGTCTTGGTTGGCCGAGCGGTTAGGCACCTGCCCGGATTGCAGTGGACGCGGGTTCGATTCCGGCATCATGACCATAATTTTTCGAACCCTTACTAACCACCAAAATCTTCATATAATAGAAATTACTTAAAAGATAATTGAAACATTTATTTTAAATATTAAAAATAAAACATATCAACTATTTGCCAAATAATATGTAAATGAAAAGCTAGAAGTTAGAAAATTAATTCTCGTACAAACTCCAAAATGTATGCTCTTCCAATGTTTGCTTGAGCTGCTTAGTAATTCATATCGACGCTAAGCTTTTTAGGGTTCAGTTGGGTCAAAGAAGGAGCTTTCATCAATACGTAATTACGGACAAACGCTATTTAGATTCATGTTAATAAGTCCAGTCAGGACCCACCCTTGTCAAAACTGAAATGGTTAATCTGTTTCAGCAGTACACGTTATTTTTTTTTTTATTCGATTTTAATTTTAACATTATATAAATGTTAGAAAAATTAGTACAAAGATTTTGGTGGTTAGAAAAAGAATTAAGAAAGACAGTGTCTTGGGTGGCCGAGCGGTCAGCCACATGCCCGGATAGCAGCGGACACGGATTCGATTCCCGCCTCAAGATTATAATTTTTCGAAATTCTTTTTCTAACCACCAAGATCTTTGTATTTTATTTTTTATTTTATTACGCATTAATACGCAAACGTGAGCGCAGTGGCATAGCGCGCTTGGCCTGCGATTGCATAAACTAAGCAATTTTCAGTAAGGTCGGTCATTGGATGGGTGACCAAAAATGTATGATCCCATTTGAACATTATACAAATGTTAGAAAAATTTGTACAAAAAATATTGTGGTAAGAAAAGGTAGAAAATTACGTCTTGATGCGGGAATCGAACTCATTATAATGCCTTGCAGAGGACGCGGGTTCGATCCCTCCCGCCTCAAGACTTTAAGGGCCGATTTCACCGTCTCTCATAGAAACTGAGTTTAATAAAACTTGGTTTTGATTAATGCAAACTATGTAGCGGAACTCAGTTTAGAGCATAAACCGAGTTCAACTACAACTAATCGAGGTGAAATCCTAAATATTTTTCTAACCATAATATTGTTTGCGCATTAGGCAGCCAAGACTGGCCTAGATATCGTTGGCAACCTTAGAAAGCACACAACGAAAATTTAACCCGCGCAATTATCATGTTACATAAATTGGAATTTAGCAAGGAGCATACATACACAATATACCTACATGTATACATAATCACGCCTATATCCCCGATAGGGTAAGCAGAAGTGAATTAAACACCTACTTTTCGCCGATTAAGTCAGGTCCCATATAGGTGGGGAGCCTATTGCCATCTGTAGCGGCTACGTCAGAGCGCTACGTAAACAAAGTGTCGAGTAACCGAGAAATGGTTGATCAGCAAAAAGTACGACAGCTCACGATAACAATGGAGTCAAACCAATTGTAGACCTAGTGACTGTTGTGTTAAGGGAGAACGAGAATAGCAAGTCCTGAATCACGATTACAAAGTTTCTGGAGGAACTCAGAATATATACAAGATCCGACGAAGTACAGTCGGACCGCGGTCCCCGAGTGCACACCTGGCTCGGAGGAAGATCTTCTCTTTTTCGCTGAGTATGCGGCGACTTTACCGCATACCCACACCATCTATCAGGCACATAAATCGCAGTAAATTGCCAGGTGGTATAAGAGAAATTCTGCAGCCCATTCACTCATCGCTGCCTTTACCTTGTACGGCACCCACGGAAGAGATGGGGGCGGTGACAATTGTATTCACCGCTCACCGCGGGGAGCAGCTTTTATTTAATAAAGGACTCACGGACTGTAGAGAGTAATTCGAAAAATACATTACGCCGTAAGTACTTTAATAGGAACATATAACACAAGACCCAACATTAAAATTCATTATGCGACCCACTACGGTTTGCACATACGCCGTACAAAAATACGCGTTTTCTCTTGACACGCCGAAATGACTCTTTCTCTTAATTAATTCGCATGAAGGTGAGAGATTTGCGTGACGTCATATTATTGTAGAATACGCGTACGAGAGTCGCGTTTCGGTCCGCTGATTTGACATCCAATTTGCGGCTCCGCATTATTATTCAAAGGCGTGACAGGTGGGATGGAAGCATCATTTTATGTTTGCTATTCAGTGTTCTTGTGATCAATACTCAAAGACGGGGAAAGCTGCTGCATATTACTCGTCACTGTCTTGACCTTTAGTCACCACGGCAAGGACCAACGTGCGCTTCGAATTTCCTTTTCAGTGACTTACTGCCGCACTCAGAGACGTCAATTAACTTGAATGAGTACTTAATGTCAAAAAAATCATTTAAATTTAGCCCGTAGACTCAAGAATAACGACTACTGTTTTGTACTTCGGTAAGATTATAATAATTATAATGTTGAAACCCGCCGTAAGTTGACACCTCTGTCTAACATAAACAAGCAGATTTTTTTAAATGTTTACGTAAAGAAAGCAAGCACCAAAGTTATAAAACACATGCAAAACGGCACATAAAAACAGACACGAACACGAAAACGTGACGTCATTAAAAAAATTGGCTGCTAGAACTTTTAACAGTATTCATTTTGTAACGAATGTGTGTTACGGATTCTGACTGCTAACTAACGAGAGGGTTTCCTATTTTAATTAGGGTAAGGGGGGGGATGTAAGGCCTAAGCGCGATGATTGATTGCATAATAATTTATAAATGATAAAAACAAAATCGTTATAACAATATGATTCTATTAAGAATGGATAGAAAATATTATACAACGTGATCATGTGGCTTACAAAAACCTGAGAAACCCATCGAAAGTGTGATTCAGAACGATTCAACGCCATCTATTGATGACATTTGGCACTAACGAAAAGCCAACAAAATCTTTACTGGATCTCACTTATAATGGTTCAGTACCCATTGGCTTCCAAGATTCGACCCAAAAGCAAAAAGTGCCCATATTTGGACCTCAGGTCAAAATGAAGACCAAAAAAAAATGTTGGAGAATTTTCAAAAACTCTGTTAGAATAAACGCCTCAATTGAGAATCTATACTAAGTAATATTATAAAGCTAAAGAGTATGTTTCGTTGGTTGGATAAACGCGCTAATCTCAAAACAACTTTTTGTGTTGTGTTGCATAGTCCATTTATTCAGGAAGGCTAATAGGCTATAGAAACAACAGACATTAACGCGAGCGGAGCCGCGGGCGACCACTAGTATAATAATAGGTAAGGCGTAGCTGTGAATATGGCGTATTATGAATGGAGTGTAACAATAATAATTAATTATGAAGACTTCCATGACCTGTGAAAGGGCGTTGAGTGGATTTGAGAAGAGCTCGGAACAATTGCGGCTATTTTTAGCTCGCCCCAGACTAAGTCGAGTTTCCGTTGTCCGCGTATAACTTGTCTTATTTGATAAAACGTCTAAGCTGAGTAGTTTTACTGAAAATTGTGCCACAAAACAGAGGTCAAGAATGTTTCGAAAAATGTCTTTACCTCTTTTTTGACTCCCTCCCTAGTCCAACCGGAAGATTTTCTAACAATTTTATATGACAAAGCAAATAAGTTTTCAATAATTTTATTATTCCTGTGAACCGGGCAACCGTTATATTGTTATGACTAGTGGTCGCCCGCGGCTTCGCTCGCGTTAATGTCGGTTTTTATTATAGCCTTCCCCGATAAATGGACTATCCAACCCAAAAAAAAATTTTCAATTTCAATCAGTAGTTTCTGAGATTAGCGCGTTTAACCAACCAACCAAACAAAAAACAAACAAACAAACTCTTCAACTTTATAGTATTAGTATAGATAAACACAATTCCAAATAAATTGGACTGAAGATGGATTTAAATGTTTCGTTCGGATTATACAGATCCTTATCTTTATAGCTCTAAATAAAGTTAGTTAAAAGTTAGAGGCTCGATAGAAGGGCAAGAAAGGGTAACGTAGGCAGTAGGCTTTTCCTAATCAGGCTCGAGGGTCAAGACGAAATGAACGCTCAGAAAGATATCGATCATCAGATTTGTGAGTAAAATTGGTTGTGAATGGGTTTTCTCAGAATTGTATTATATATTGTATTCTGCTTGTCCGTGTGGACAGCAGCGTTCTTGTTATACCATCAAGCAACATAGGTACTACGATTTGATGTGGTATGTGGCCGATGGATGACTCGCTGTTATCAATTACACGGGACCTAAGATAGAAAAATTTCGAAAAATTGTCTGTCCTGACCTTATGCGGGAATCGAAACACCGTCCTCTGCCTAAATCCTAACTAAATATCTAACATTTATAATTATATTCAAATAAAAATCAATATAATCATAATTAGTTAGTTTATTTTGGGTGTTAATACAATTGAAAATACACTTTTGCATACCACTTCGAGGATAAATAGGAGTGATATAAAAATTACAAAGTGTTTTGTGCCAAAATATATGTTGCTGCGTCAAAGTATTAAAAATCACAGTATACTTCGAACAGTTATCCCCAGCTATGTTATCCTCCTTTCTATTTCTATTGAACATTCTAAACGATCTTGGTTCCCTTTCGCACTCAGCTGTAATGGTAAGTCAATAGGTATGCAGCTGTTCTGATCCAAAGCAAAATCGAGTAAGGTTTGGAACATTTTGCTGGTGAAAATTTATAAGGCCGTACTCAATTTGAGTTATGAGAACAGAATAACACAACGAGGTTACTGATAAATTAATAAGGCTTTCATGGAGTAGCTCGAGGCTCTTTACCAAGCGCGCTTGGCCTACAATTGTGTAAACTAAGCAATTTTCGGTAAGTCCAACTATAATATGGTGACCAAAATTTATTAGTCGTACTTAACTGTCATTTTTCCGATATTATGTAAACAATAATACGAATATAAAAATGGGTACTATAATATATTTTTTTAATTATATTATTTAAATATATATTTTTTCAAAGTCGCGTATCGTATTGATATTCCGAAGTGGATGATGTCTTTCACAATAGATCTTTTTTATTTTATATGTATTTCGTAGATTAAGAAACATATCAAAATTGTTTTACTGCCGCACTCAGAGACGTCAAATAACGTTAATGAGTACTTAGCGTCAAAAAATGACAATTCAAAACTAGTCGCTATTTTTACCGCGTCTATGGTCTAGATTAGAAAGAAAATTTTGGTCATTAAATACTCATTAAAGTTAATTGACGTCTCTGAGTGCGGCAGTTAGTCTCTCTTTATAACCGCTGGAGTAGGTATATACCTTGTTTACAGAATACGTCATACTTATGATTTTCTACTGGATTAAAAAGCCATATAATTTCATTTATTATATGGCAACTGAAATTGATTGTTACACATTCAAGTAGACGGAGCGCCTAGTCGTTAAATAAATGTTATTACGCCATAAAAACAACAACTTCATTCAACGTAAAAGCAATTAGAAGATCCATATCGCATTCGAGGAGCCATTGTGGTTATATACGAACTCCAAAAAAACAAACATTAACAAGCATGATTTGAATTAAAATGTACAATCAACAGCACGTCAGACTACCACAAAATGATTTTGTGCTCTAACTTGGCAATCCAAGTTAAGGTTGACAATCGATTAAAGAAATTTGACTGTTTTGGGTAGTCTGAACTGTACCTAAACAGGGTTGGTGTCAGGCCACTTGTAAAACATTAGCCAAAACTTTGAGCAGTGTCGATTGTATTGTTTTATATGTGACTTACTGCCGCACTCAGACGCGTCAATTAACATTAATGTGCACTTAATGTCAAAAAAATAATTTAAACCTGGACCATAGACTCGGCAAGAATAGCGACTAAGTAGTTTTTAATTGTCATTTTTTGTATTAAGTACTCATTAACGTTAATCGACGTCTTTGAGTGCAGCAGTTATAGTTTAAAGTAACACGTTTTTTTTATTATTCACAACAACAAAGTCGCTTTTCATTGGGGACAGAAGTAGGTTTTTTTATATAATCGCCATCCCTATAATGTCCCCACTGCTGTTGGATGTAAAACACAGGGAGAATGGTTTAACCAACAAATACAGGTACTTGAAACTTCATTATAAACAAAACATTAGTGTGTGTATTTGGTAAGCTGAAAATAGCAAGAGCTTTTAATAGAAGCTTCAATTCCTCTCCTTTTCATAGATCTATCACGAAAAATCGTAAACCAGATCGGTTACGTCATAGCTGTCGGTATATGTTACCAGATAGTTATCTCCGATACACCAAGTCATGTTTCCTTTGAAGGTGTCATATTAATGAAAGCTATATATTTACTGTTTTTCAAGTCCACAGCCCTGTCTTCTAGGCTGGCTTGGGAGCGAAAAAATAACGTAGACTGTCGATTCACCCCAGGGGTGCCGTAAAAGTAGACTAAGGGAGATTGCCCGGTGTAGACTAATAAGCACCTTGGGGCACCTGAATCGTGGAGGGCAAACCACCAACAACAGCATCCCCAAAGAGGGTTGGTGTAAAGCGAGCGGCCGGCTGTAAAACCTAAGCCAAAACCTTGAGCAGTACGGATTGGAATGTTGTCATTACAATCACTCACTCCGTTCATCGGACTCTCGACATGGTCCGTTCCGTCTCTTTTCTATGCATTCATTCATCACTAGCACCTTTCCGGTGTGATGGATGATATGCATCAAAAGAGAGTGGATGGCTTGATGACGTCTGACCGATATGAATGGAAGAGGAAACATACTGCGCCGACCCCAGATAGACTGGGAACAGGGCAGGGGAAGAAGATTATACCAAGGTGATAAAGCAAAGAATGTCTCAGATCCGAGCTGAAGGCGAGGGCGATAAATATGCGATCTGGGGCTTTTTTTTTATCGCCCGAGTTAAGATCACAGTTTTAATTCACTCCCTGTCCAGGACGTGGGATTTTCCGTACGCGTAACGGGCGGAAAAGTCCACGTCAGGTGTGACATAAAAACTATTGCTGTAAAACTTGAATATCAACACATGGCAATACATTTCATAAGATTAAATGACCAGCAACGTACTATGTTGCTGGTACAAGTCTGCAGTCCGCAGATATAAAGCTTTTATTGGTTTTTCAAGGGATTACGATCACAATGTCAGTTCCACTGCCAAGTAAGGACAATTGAGCGATTTATAGGTAGTAAAATTAAATACACATCAGCGTTACGACCGCATAACCCTTTACTGTTATTACAATAATAATATAATAGTGATCCGAGTAGATAATGTGAAATTTCTCATAAAAATATGGTTTGTCCATACAATTTAAACCACTATTTAAACATTTTAGCTTTCTTTAAATTATTCCTCAACGTAAAGATTCCAGCATCAGGACAATATTTTTTTTTTAAATCTATCTAACCTTCGTTTCTTTACAATCTTTTTTGTACATACATCTACAATACAAAACACGCATTTATCCCCGAAGGGGTAGGCAGAGGTGAACTAGCACCCACGTTTCGCCAATTATGTTAAGTCCCATGTAATAGGTGGCGAGCCTATTGCCATTTATCGGGCACAAAAAGTAGCAGTATATTGCTAGGTGGTATAAGAGTAACGCTGCTGCCCATTCCTCATCACTGATTTATCCTTAGTTGCGTTGTACGACACCCACGGGAGAGATTTGGGGTTGTGACAATTGTATTCTACTCTGCCGTCACCACACGGCAGATTTTTTTATATAATAATAAATTATTATAGTGATGAAATAAAAATCGATATAATAATGATTCTTCAACGTTTTAAATTGCGATATTTGCAGGAAAATACAATGCACGACCGCATCTTCGACCATTTAAAGCGATAAAAAAATAAAATTTTACTTATCTCGTTTCGGTGGTCATGCAAGCTGGGCGGTCTAACCAAGTGGCTTATCTATTCGAACGCATAGAAAACAAAAGTATTAAACTGACGTTTTATTTTCTCTGTAATAAGTCAGTTTCATACAATTGTATCCTATGCGTTCATATAGGTTGGCCCCTTGGCTAGGCCTGCATGTAACAGAGATGCGTATGTTAAGATGGATGTGTGGTGTGACAAGGAATGAGTATATCAGGGGAAGTTTGAAAGTAGCGCCAGTGACAGAGAGACTGCGGAGTAATAGACTGGGATGGTCTGGTCATGTTATGCGAAGAGATGAAAGCTATGTTGGCAGAAGAATGTAAGGCATGACCATGGAAGGACGTAAAAGGAGAGGATGACCAAAGAAGAGATGGATGGACCGTGTAAAGGAGGACATGATAGCCAGAGGAGTGGATGAGAAATTGGTGAAGGATCGAAAGGAGTGGAAGAAGAAGACACGTTGTGCCGTCCCCGCCTAGAGGGGATCCGGGCAGGAAAAAGAAGGCTGGCCTAGGCCCGCAGGGCTGGATCAGTTGCCCTAGCCAAGTTGCCAATATATTCGAACGCACAGAAAACAAAGTATAAAACTGGCGTATTACAGAGGAAACGAAACGTCAGTTTCATATTTTTGTAGTATATGCGTTCGAATATTTACTCCGAGGTTCGAATAGAAAAGCCACTTGGCAAGGCCCTTAGGTATAGAATATATTGCCTATTCTCGCAATAGACTATCAAGTTGACCTCTTTAAAGTGTCCACGATTCCGCAGTGGATATTTATTTGACCAATAATAGGACTCCGGAGAAGATAGGTTCGCTACAACAAGATTTTGGCTTGGTATCAGTTGGATAGATATATTGATTGCACTTCTGAATCCATTCGTGGTTTTGTTACTTGAATCCATTACTGGAAATAGTGATTGATCTCTATTCGCTTTGACACCACTTTGAATATTATCATGTCGTGTGGCGTGGTGACGAGGGATCTCTCCCGGTGGTGTCGTAGAAGTCGACTAAGGGCCGATTTCACCGTCTCTCATAGAAACTGAGTTTAATAAAACTGGTTTTGATTAATGCAAACTATGTAGCGGAACTCAGTTTAGAGCATAAACCGAGTTCAACTACAACTGATCGCGTTTAATTCTGCGGTGAAATCGGCCCTAAGAGAGATTGGGGCACCCGAATGGTGCAAACCAACTACCAAAAGATGGTTGGTGTCAGGCCGGCTGAAAAACCAAAACCTAAACTTAGAGCAGTTTGGATTATAAATGTTGTCATATCAACTTTCCGTTCATCGTCTCTGGACGTGGTCCTTTCCGTCACGTTTCTTTTATTCATCACTAGCCAGTATGTCATTTTTACGTTTTTGTACAAGCCCTGAATCCACCTCAGCCCAGCTCTTCGTGGACAAAACGGCGTGATTTAGGCCTGCACATAATTATGCCACAGTTCAACTTATATCTCAGATGTACGGAGAATTGGCTAGTGCCAATTCGAAATTCGCCACCTGGCGCCCTAGCTGAGTTGTCTAGCGGCTTAGTCGGGATTAGAGAAGGAAAGCCTCCAGCGGGCGCAATTATACCGACACTGTTCACCCCTCAAAGCGAAACGCGAACACGGTGCTTAGCTGCTGAAATAGAGACCAGTTTTAAAATAGACACGAACCAGTACTATGCTTAGAAGTCTGTATTATTATGTATATGCTCAGAAGTAAGTCGAAACTACCCAAAGCACCCCATTTACAGGGAAGGCCCTTCATCAAACAAGAATTTAATTAATTGCAATCGAGTATTGTCAGCAATAAAGTACGTAAAGTGAAGCACTTTAATGTCCCCAAAGTTTGGGGCACAGGCTTCCCTTGTGAAGCTAGATTACAGGGAGAATATGGCATAGGCAACTACGCTGGTTTACGCTGGCCTAGTGCGGTTCCACTGATAGGTATGGCATGCCTACAAAGTCCTAGTGGTCAATTTTATTTATTTATTTATTGCAACACAAATATACACAAAAACATTTTTTATATAATCAATTATAGCAAGTTAAAAAAGAAGTAAAAAAGTCAAATCCTGACAAACAAAAGAGAAACCTATTATTTATACGACAGCCCCAGACATATTTAAAGTTTATCGCCTTTTTAAAATGCCAACTTGGAGCCGCCCGGTGCCCCGTTGACAGCACGCCAATTACGAGACAGCGTTCGAACCTAAATTAGGGCCCTTCTGGGTACGCACCGGCGAAAGCGTCAAATCGCCGCTTAATAATCTGTCATGGCTTGCTAGCGACCTGGAGGTCTACTCTGAAACTCCGAATCATTAACTCACATCTAACCGTGTTTCTCATGCCACTGCCTGCTATAATAAGAGCGACAAAGACGCAAAGACTCGATCGAATGAAATAAACTTCCAGATTGACGCCTCTGAAACTTAATTCGCCCTCCGAGGCTCCAAGTTCAGGGTCGAGAACTAAGACCGGTTAGACACTAATTGAGTTTCGAAACGATATGAAAAGCTAAAGGTTACTGAGTTTTCTGTTGATCTGTTTATTTTCTTTAATGGTCCGACGAAAGGTGAACAGATTTTGGAGGTGCTAATTAATTTTAAAACCTAACAGCCGTATTCAGAGACTTGACTTTAAATTAATGGATTCATTAACGTGATTTTTGTTAATTCAAAACTAGTCGCTAATTTTGTCATTTGTTTTGTATTACTTATTAACGTAAATTTATAATGTTTATTTATACTAATAATTGTTAATTATTGACGTCTCTGAGTAGGTACGACTGTAAGGCTCTACCTAGGTCACATGTCCTATAGACTGTGTAGTGGCTACATAATAACACTACATAAAAAGAACTAAATAACTATTGCATCTGGCAGCAGTCCGAATATATACAAGACAAAGTACCTACAGGGAATTTTGATTACGGAGTACCTATACCTGGACCAGATCTTCTATTGTTTTACAACCGGCCGCCTGCCTGACACCAACCCTCTTTGGGTGCAAATGATATTAAATGTGATGAAAATATTATTCGTTTCATATTTCTGCGAATATTTACGATTAGGTTAGGCGAATACTTTTTTTTTGTCTTATTTTCGGATACCTAATTATTTGTTAACATGATAAGAAGAACTATAAGGCAATAAAATTATGACCTACATTTCTTCCAAAGTATTGTCATGAATTACGCTCTAGGCAGTGCTACCAAGAAATCCAAAAATACAACTTAATACTAATAATAATAATGATCAATTTATAATATCACATGTAGCCAATTTAGCTTTTCAGCTTACAACAATAAAACACTGAATTGAACAACGACTCAATACGTTACTGATGGTAATAGGAATAATACGATTTCTCAGAAACTCGATACTGAAGCCACGAACATTTATTTGTTATAGAAAATTACCTAACTAAGTCAAAAGAATAAATATAATTGAACATATTATAATTTTTGGTATAGAGAAAAACATTTGTCAATTCAACAAAACAGGCAGTGTAATTTTTATTCCTATCATATTTGCACATTTTGTGTCTAACCAGCCACAGTTCAAAGTTGAGTAACGATGGTGTGATTGGTGATCGAATGAATTGTCACCACCCGTAGTCTCTCCTGCGGGTGTCATATAAGGTTACCTACTATCGTTGTAGTTATAATGCAATCGTTAACGTTACAATTAAAATTTAAAAATCCGTAGAAAAACATGGGAGGCAATAATTGTTCAATACGTCTTTTTGAAACGCAGACTCTTCAATGGCAAGCGCTTTAGTGCAGAATTCTGTTCAAGACGTTTGGAGTGTCAAGGGAATTCCGCCCAAAACATTCTTCTGAACGTCGATTCTCCGCCTGACACAGTCCGAATCTCTCAGGCGGTACGCAGAAATGTAGAAGAAATCTTTTACGTGACAAACAGTGGATACTGTAAATGATCGATATTTGCTGCTTTTTTCTGCAGAATATACTTACGTAAGATAAATTATAATAATATTATTGATGAGATAAAGATACTATTACCATTGAACCACTTCAGCTCGCAATAGATGTCACTTCATTCGGTCTACTGTCGCCATTTTACATAGATACCTGCGTAAAACACGCCTATATTTTATTCACGAGAAGGTTGGCAGAGGTGAATTAAAAGTAACACCCGCACATTTGGAAAATAATTATGTGAGCTAGCCTATTGCCATGGATGCAAGTAAATGACAGTAGGATATTCCTAGCTGCTATAGAACGCTGCTGCCCAATCTTCGTGATTGTTTAACTCTTAAGTCGTACGACACCCAACGGATTGATTTGGGGTGATGAAAATTATTGTATTATGCTCAGCCGCCACCACATGGCACCGCCATTTTGATTTTAATTAAATATTATTCCTTGTAAGTATGATTCAGCTTGCAAACATTTTTGATTGGTTCGAGAGGCACATTGCTCTATTAACCGGGTTCAGTCAACATGGCACCAATTAACATAAAATCCGGATCAGCATTTCGCTTAAACGCTTACTGCTTACTAATAGTAGAATTGGCAGCGACTGGTTTACTGTTCAAATGTATTCAGTCTGCAATTGCATTTCCCTTCGTTGACTGTTTGGGTGTAACGATATCGTTAGTGATATTATCTGAACTGAAACAGACATAAGATAACGATTATTTGCATCAATTGGCATCGATTTTAGGCCTTATCCTAGATTTATATCATCGTATTCATCACCAGACCTTTAACGTTCCCACTGCTGGGGCTCTGGATCTTCCTATGCATACATTACATACATACATAAATCACGCCTTTATCCCCGAAAGGGTAGGTGAGAGGTGAACTAGCATCCACGTTTCGCCAATTATGTTAGGTACCATGTAATAGGTGGCGAGCCTATTGCCATTTATCGGGCACAAAAGTCGCAGCAGCGTTCCTCTTATATCACCTATTGCTAGGTGATATAAGAGGAACGCTGCTGCCCATTCCTCATCGCTGATTTATTCTTAGTCGCCGGCACCCACGGGAGAGATTTGGGGTGGTGACAATTGTATTCTACTCTGCCGTCACCACACGGCCTATGGATGGAATAATATAGAGAGAATGAGCTATAACCCAACTGGGCTACAGTGCGGATTGGTGAGTATCACATCAACGGCTTAACGTGCCTTCGGAAGCATGGAGGAACTCGAAACAGTAAATTTTTAGTTACCCATCTAATGACCGATCTTAACGTATTAGAAATAGAAATTTATTTCTACATTGCGAGGGTACCTGTTGGCTTACAAAGTGAAGTGTAAAGGTTAGAAGAATTTCGGCAAATTAATTAGTGTCTTGGGTGGCCGAGCGGTCAGGCACCTGCCCGGATAGCAGCGGAAGCGGGTTCGATTCCCGCCTCATGATCATAATTTTTCGAAATTCTTTTTCTAACCACCAAAATCTGTGTACATTTTTTTCTAACATTTACATAATGTTAAAATTAAAATCGAATAGTTAACGTATTTTCTTAGTTTAGCGCAGGTCGAGCGCGCTATGCCACTGCGCTACTAAGCGCCTACGTCCTAGTGATTCTACCATCATCATCACCAGCCCTTTAATGTCCCCACTGCTGGGGCACAGGCCTTCCCCATGGATGGAAGAATATAGGGAGATTCTATAGTGATTCTATATTTTAACTTAATTTATGAAAGGTAGCTACTACCTACAGTTATTATTCGATAGAAGACCTTAAGCAATTCGACCCTTATACTAGCAATTCACATCAATATCACAGGTAATACAATTTTCTCAGAATCCGAAAATAGTATCGTTTCCTCAATATCGCGAGAGCTTAAAATTGGATAGCTTGTTTGGCTTTTATATTCTAAATTGAAGCTTAGTAGGACAGTTTGAGAGGTCCACGCAATCTCTCGGGGGTCGTATGCTTGTAATAGGAAGAATCGGTTAGTTCGGCGAGAAAATTAACTCGATAATCGATATGCTTTCCGAACCACCTTACTTTCGCTGTGGTTCGAATAATATAATCAGTATGAAGCTGCTCTAGAATGCGCTGTTTTATACCTAGTAGGTGTTGTTGACACCTAGTTAACTTAACTATTAGTTAAGTAGCGGCAGACAAACATGTATCACGGTAATACTATCTACATAAATCAGTATTGTAACTCTGCTTCTGGAGCTTAGCACTTACAGCGTTGTGCCCGTTGGATGGCAACAGGCTCACCTCTACGACATGGGACCTGAAATAGCTGGCTAAACGTAGCCCGGGAAGCTAAACAGGCGTGATTTTAGTACGTATAATACCGCCACTTACACGAAAAGCTGAGCAAGGACCCGTTCTAAGTGGTCTCTTAAAACTCCCCAAAAATACACTTACCTCGCACAATTCCCACCGAATCACATTCCGGTACGCTTAATTTGAATGCTCAGGAATTTCACATTGCCAAGTTCAGAGCTGGAGTAATGGAAAGTGAAATCGTTGGTAAGGGCAATTATCTCGCGAGATTACTGTTGCTAGTAATAATCTAAGATGAGAGAAGTACACGGCTGGAGATCTTTTTGTGTGAAAGGTAATAATATTCTTTGGTACAAAGAATATTGTGATTAGTAAAAGTCCGAAAAATTATAGGCTTGATGCGGGAATCGGGAATCCTCTTCGAAGTCAAAGTCAAAGACAAAATTAATTCATTCATATCTGGTATGATTACAATACACTTATGAATAGTCAAGACGCTAGATACCGAAAACCCGTGTGGCCAAGAAAAAATAGGGGAGTGCGCAGCATACCTCAGTCTGTAATGATAGGTCTTCCGAACCCGCCCATGCCCCGATCCGCAACGAAGCGCCGACCCCGACGCGTTCAATACCAAGATGATACTAAACGCATCAGAGCCCAACGCTCCGCTAGCAGAACGGCACGCAAGTAGGCTGTAGAGAAACTCACCATTGTCAACGAGTTATGACATTGCAGGTACATTATAAATTATGCACCAAATACAATCCCACAACTCGCCAATCACATAAACCGAAACATGCCGCGCACTATCAATCAACGGGCATGCCTGTACCACTCGTCCAAACAAGATTCCGACTTTTTCTAACCACAATAGTCGTTGTAATAATTTTTCTAACATTTTATAATGTTAAAATTAAAATCAAAATAGTTATAATATTCATTGTTGGGCCGCGTGCTGACGGCATGCGGCAGAGAAAAGTACAATTGTCACATCCCTACCGAAATAAAAGTGCAACATTTAGAAATTGCATTAGTTTGTTTTGCCGTGCGGTGACGGCAGAGCAGAATACAATTGTCACCACTCCCATCTCTCCCGTGGGTGTCATACAAAGCGACTTAGGTTTTAAACAGTGGTGAGCAATTTGAGCCCACCTAGCAACATACTGCGATTTAGGTGTCCGATATAATGGCCTTAGGTTTGCCCCATATTAGGAACATGGGTTCGAAAATAGTTGGAGTTAAACATGGGTGTTAATATGCCTCTGCCTACCACTTCGGGGATATGTAGTCGTGATGCATGTACGACATTGTGACAAGGTACTTACTAAAATGTTGTAATTAAGAGGTGTGCTAAATTAATAATACTTGCCAGTGATAAACTCCATCATGAAAATAGATGAAATTGCAAGTAATAAACTCGAAAAAAAGGTTCATTCGATATTTATTCGCTCCTTAAAAACAAAAGGGATACAATTCAATATTGCAATTGAATTCCGGCAACAGTTTAATCTTATAGTCATAAATTTAGAACACACATTGTCTCTAAGTACTTCCGAGTTACGCCCCTCTTGTATTAAATGAAATGTTTCAATGATTACATTGCAACAGTAATGGCGTCAAGTTATTACCGTAAACTGTCACAATCAATTTTGTATTTCGAGTATTTCGAATAATTTACAGAATATATCAGTCTTGTATAAACTGATTTGCTGTTGACAGCACACTACCAAAACTTGGTCTGGGAGAGATTCATTCCGTTAGGTTTGTAAAAATGTTACTAAATAATTTTAACCTGGGATCCAACGGAAATTGAAACAATAAATCCAACCCTTTGCGAAGCATTTAAAAAGTAATGGTTAAGATTTTACGTGAGTGGCTTACGGATTTTTTTTCTACTAAGACTTTTAAAGTACCCAATATACTGTTTTAATACTGACATACTGAATATAGTCTTCAACACCCCGTGGGTGTCGTATGTGACGACTAAAAGAGTGGTGAGTAAAGTACCCATAACGGCTCTGAGTTTCTCTCATCTATTATATGCGAATAGTTTTAGTTGGGTTCTTTTGTTTGTTCTACCAATAGAACATCTAGGATCTTCTTCTCCCTGCCCTGTTCCCCATATATCTGGGGTCGGCGCAGTATGTTTCCTATTCCATTCATATCGGTCAGACGTCATCAAACGATCCACTCCCTTTTGATTCATATCATCCATCACCGTAAAGGTGCTAGTGATGAATGAATGTATAGAAAAGAGACGGGACGGACCATGTCGAGAGACCGATGAACGGGAAGAGTGATTGGAATGACAATATTCCAATCCATACTGCTCAAGGTTTTGGCTTAGGTTTTACACCCGGCCGCCTGCCTGGCACCAACCCTCTTTGGGTATGCTGTTGTTGGTGGTTTGCCCTCCACCATTCGGGTGCCCCAAGGTGCTTATTGGTCTACACCGGGCAATTTTCTTAGTCGGCTTTTACGACACCCATGGGATGAGTCGGGGCTGGCCTATTCTACGTTATTTGTTCGCTCCCAGGCCAGCATAGAAGGCAATAGAACATCTAGTATAATAAAATATAATTAATTAGTACTTGTTATGTTGATAAATGTTAAGATAAATTTGATTTGATAAATGTTAAGAAAACAATACCTATTTTTCTACGAATAGAATAGCAAAATAATTAAAACAACTTTTACGGATTAGACTCGCCTATATATTTTATTTAGATATTAAGCATTTTTATTATTTCACCCAACGCCACTTAACAGCGTATAAATAAATAGAGTGTAATTATTAATAAGTGTTCTCTATTTATTTATAAGTAATTTTATAGTTTTAAGAACGGCAATCAAAGTCGCGGTCTATGAGCTATTATTTTTATTTTATGGAGTCTCTAAAATGAGATATGAACTAATAGAGACCCGAAGATCGATTACTATACCATATTTTATATGTATAGTTGATAAACATTCTGCCAAGTTCGCAAGAGAGGCTTGTATCTTACAAACTTGTGTTGGACAACTCATCTTGGAAATTGAATTTCGAGCCGATAGACCCTTAGGCGACCCGTAAGCAATCAATCTCGATCGCGATCCGCGATCAACTCTATGATCACGATCCAGATTGATTGTGTACGAAGTAGATTGGCGGCTCGTAAACACAGAATCTGGATCGTGATCATTAACTTTGATCGCGGATCACGATCGAGATCGACTGTGTACGGGCTGTGTACCCTTTAAATAGGGTGGGTTACTAAGCACGAGCGACAGGTTGACCACACACACAAAATGTGGTGATCAACACTGCGACAGTTTTGTAGTAAAAGGAGTTTGAAGGAGGAAAAAGTGTTTTTGTGAAGCAGTTTTCGTGTGTTTTGTAAAAAGGTTAAATGCGGTGTTTTTGTGAAACAGTTGTTGGGTTTTAGTAAAAAGCTTAAATTAAGTTTTTTTAGTGAGATTTTTTTTTGTATTTTAGCAAAAAGGTTAAATATTTATTTATGTGGAACAGTTTTTGTGTTATAGGCGGCGTGCGGTGTGCACATTGTCAATCTCGACCGCGCTCTACGATCAATGTCAAAGATCATGATCTAGATTGATTGTGTACGAAGTAGATTGGGGGCCTGTACACAGTCAATCTGGATCGTGATCATCGATTTTGATCGTGGATCGCGATGGAGATTGACTGTATATGGATCGCCTTAGTCAAAAAGATTAAATGAGCCAAACTTTTACATTAAGCGAATGAATATGCTGCAATGTAAGTAAGTACCTACGTTCAAACGGTCTTGAGCTGTTTACTAGAGTATGTTTTCAGGCAAGTGTAGGTACATAATGTACCGAAGAGTTTATTACTTGGTTAGCCAAATGTGCACCAAGTTAACCAAATAACGACGCTGTTCAGGTTGTGGTGTTGGAGTAGACTAACAGACTGAACGATTTCTCTGCATATTCGTAAAGAAATCTCTTTAATACACATTTTACATATGCCGTACTATAATAATTATTTACCATCAAACTGTAGATATATTTTATAACTCATAAAACTTAATGTTCTCTTATATTTGCACGAGCACTACACATTTGAAACAAAACAACTTTTACGGATTAGACTCGCGTATATTTAGATGTTTGGCATTATTATTTATCCCGACGTTTCGATCACTTTACAGCGGCCGTGGTCACGGGTGACTAAAGATGACAGGTGTCTTCATCGTAAGTTATAATTAACTACCGTCAAATTATTTAATATTTATGTGGTCCGATTTAAGCAGACGGAGCTCACTGTGTCTATGGATTTGGCAGTATGAGGACGGTGTTGGGATTTAATTATCCTGATGATCGGGTCCCAAGCAGGTGGTATATTACAGCCATTGTCTCTATTGAAATTGGGGTATTTCTTTATTTCAATAGCTTCTCTTATCATTCTAGGTATGTAACGTTTCTCTTTTGCTAGAATTTGTGGCTTGTCAAATCTTATGTAATAATGGCTGGGTCCGTCAAAGGCATGTTCACATACTGCAGACTTTGTTTCGCGCTTGTGTTTGACATCAGCTATATGTTCTTTCACCCGGGTGCCTACACTACGTTTTGTTTGACCTATGTATGAGAGACCACAGTCACAATCTAACTTGTAAATTCCTGCATCTTGAAGTGGGATGTGACACTTTACAGGTCTTAGGAATTGGTTGATCTTCTTCAGCGGCTTGAAGTAGGTTTTGATTGAAGCACGCTTCAAGATGTTTCCAATTTTGTCAGTGGACACGTCGGATTACAATGCTAAAATAAACCACCTATTATCGGATGACAAGACCTATAAACATGTCAAATCTGACCCAACTAATAAAATAATAAAAAAGACCAGTGATCTTGTCAAAACTCACACCGAAGCATTGAATCTTGACGCTAATTATCTTATTCCTACATGCGCGAAACCCCCAAAACTGTATGGGTTGCCGAAAATACACAAAGATCACGCTCCGCTACGTCCTATAGTGAGCCAAATCGACTCACCAACTTATCGATTGGCCCAGCACGTAGCTAGGATACTTTCACCACTTAGAGGTAACACTGGAGCTCATGTGAAGGATTCTTACCATTTTGTTAGTGACATTAAAAACCTACATGTTACTGACAATGAAACCATGGTCAGTTTTGATATACAGTCTTTATTTACTTGCCTACCAGTCCAAGACTGTATTGATATCACTAAAAGAAAACTAGCACAAAATAACATGCCTATTGAATATGCAGATCTACTGGAACATTGTTTAACATCTGGTTATTTATTGTGGGATGGAGAATTTTATATACAAATAGATGGTGTAGCAATGGGTTCCCCTGTATCACCTTTAGTCGCAGACATTTTTATGGAGGACTTTGAGGAGAGGGCCCTGAGCACATCACCTGTAACACCTAGGTTCTACAAACGATATGTAGATGATACTTTCACAATACTACCAACTAACCAAATATCTGCCTTTTTACATCATCTAAATTCCATCCATCCTAAAATTCTATTTACTATGGAGTTGGAGGCTAATAATAAACTAGCTTTTCTAGACATCTTAATAATTAGAAATCCTGATCAAAGCTTGAGCCACACTGTGTATCGTAAAGCCACCCATACTGATAGGTACCTCATCAATGGTGACTCTCACCACCACCCATGTCAGCTATCTACCGTAGGCAAATCTTTGTTTCAGAGAGCACACGGCATCTGCGACAATAAACATCTGGCATGCGAACTTAATCATGTCAAGCAAGTACTGCGGAAAAACAAATTGCAAGTACCAACGGCCCCGTCGCAGAAGTCGAGTGAAGCCCGTCACAGTCGAACGTCAGCCTGCAATACTGCCATACTTGAAAGGTGTCACTGACAAAATTGGAAACATCTTGAAGCGTGCTTCAATCAAAACCTACTTCAAGCCGCTGAAGAAGATCAACCAATTCCTAAGACCTGTAAAGTGTCACATCCCACTTCAAGATGCAGGAATTTACAAGTTAGATTGTGACTGTGGTCTCTCATACATAGGTCAAACAAAACGTAGTGTAGGCACCCGGGTGAAAGAACATATAGCTGATGTCAAACACAAGCGCGAAACAAAGTCTGCAGTATGTGAACATGCCTTTGACGGACCCAGCCATTACATAAGATTTGACAAGCCACAAATTCTAGCAAAAGAGAAACGTTACATACCTAGAATGATAAGAGAAGCTATTGAAATAAAGAAATACCCCAATTTCAATAGAGACAATGGCTGGAATATACCACCTGCTTGGGACCCGATCATCAGGATAATTAAATCCCAACACCGTCCTCATACTGCCAAATCCATAGACACAGTGAGCTCCGTCTGCTTAAATCGGACCACATAAATATTAAATAATTTGACGGTAGTTAATTATAACTTACGATGAAGACACCTGTCATCTTTAGTCACCCGTGACCACGGCCGCTGTAAAGTGATCGAAACGTCGGGATAAATAATAATGCCAAACATCTAAATATACGCGAGTCTAATCCGTAAAAGTTGTTTTGTTTCAAACTCATAAAACTGTTTTGGAATTAACCTTTTTTTTCTTTTACTAGCATTCAAGATCTCATTCCTAGCTTTGGCTTTTTGTCGTAACAATAAGGATTATTATAACTTCGACACTTACCTACTACCTAGTTTAGAACTAACTGCCGCACTCAGAGACGTCAATTAACGATAATGAGTACTCAATGTCAAAAAAATGACAATACAAATATAGTCTCTCTGCTTGTCAGGTCTTTGGTCTAAATTTAAATGAAATTTTTGACATTAAGTACTCATTAAAGTTATTTGACGTCTCTGAGTGCGGCAATTAGTCAGTAAAACTCCTTGACATATATTATTTCATCAGTTTCCTGCTGATAATTACCTATAATGCCTGGATCATGTTAACACAAGGCTTGTTCTTATAGGCGGGCTATCAGAAAATAAATCGCTGGCAAATTTGAAAAACAATTTTACATTTTCCGCCTATAAAGATGCTAGTCGTGTTGCGAAATAAATTGCTTGCAAAAATATATTGTTACATCATAAACACATTCTGTAGAGAAATTACTTACAAAATAGAAACACCTTATCTCGGCGAAGGCGACAAGTCGTGGGCTGAGGAAAGGCTTCGTTGTATATTTATGTTCACAGTTAATAGAAAACTTGTATGCTGGCCTTGGAGGACTGCCATGTCGATCAACATACATACGTTTTACTAATTAAATTACGTCCAATGTAATAGGGGGTCAGTCTGACGGGCACGTCAGAACTTAATTTTTTGATACTTTGGAATAGATTATTGTAATTGTTTAATAATGTTTTCTTATATTTGCACGAGCACTACACATTTGAAATAAAACAACTTTTACGGATAAGACTCGCGTATAATTTGGTGTTTGGCATATTAATAACGGGGGTCCCCCCGTGACCACGGCCACTGTAAAGTGATCGAAACGTCGGGTTAAATAATTAATATGCCAAACACCAAATTATACGCGAGTCTTATCCGTAAAAGTTGTTTTATTTCAAATATTGTAATTGTTTATTATATTTTTATTTAATATATGCCCAATATTTTTATTGTATATTGTTGTCTCAATAAACGTTTTTTATTTTATGTTCCTCTTCTAATTTTCTAATAAAAAAAATATAGTCAATGTTACATGTTTATAATATAGCTTTTTATCTGTGAATTTTTTTTAATCGCTTCAGTGGTTTATGCGTGAATACGTAACAAACAAACAAACTCCCTTTTGCATTTATAATATTAGTTAGTATTAAGAAAACAGAAACCAATTCCCTTAACTTTATCTATTGTCTTCCTTAACTTACTCTTTGACTCAAACATCTTGTTTAAGCTAGTGATAAGACCGAGAAACTACCTTGTTTAGTAGTAAGACACTTCTATAGAGAACAGTGAAGTACATCAGGTCAATTAGGCATCGGTAATATGCTCTCAGAGTCTTACATAAGGATAAATTGAGTCAGTAATTAAAGCGTAGGTGAAGGAGACGACACGGTCTCATAATGCCCCACTTTGATAGCACTAGATGCTAATTTTACACCTTCGCGGGTATAATAACTTGAACAATATACATTAAGGAGTTTCGAATAATGTTACTTACTGCCGCACTCAGAGACGTCAAATAACCTTAATGAGTACTTAACGTCAAAAAATGACAATTCAAAACTAGTCGCTATTCTTGCCGGGTCTATGGTCTAGATTTGAATGAAAATTTTTGACATTAAATATTCATTAAAGTTAATTGACGTCTCTGAGTGCGGCAGTTAGATGTTAGTGGAGTGTAGATTGACAAAGATGGCGACAGTGGAATGGACGTGGCTTTGGTGACAATTGTTCATAGGGTTATTAAAATAGCAACAATTATACTATATCCCCGCACTATAAACAATACAATACAGAATTTAAATTTACATTTATGTAACAAAAAAATGCCCGCGGTAATTTTCAAAATAGTTTTTGATACTAAAACAGATAATAACAATTACAATTCTTACGATCGTTGTTTTCTGTTTTTAGCAACTAGAACTATCTTATGTATAAAGCATTACTTTTACTTCATTGAAATTAAATTAAATATTTAATGTCAATGAAGATCAACTTACAAAACACATTATATATATTAAGGTAATCGATTTCCTATGCCCCATATACCCCTTTAAAACTATTCCTCTATCTTGCTTCGTGTTGCATTTCGGATTGTCGTTTCAACTTGAGTTTATTTTCAATAACGGCAGGAAATGTGCCTCGACAGGTTCTGTCAGATTTCTGTGTTATTCAAAAGAGATTTTCTATACAGCAAATTCCAAGTTGAATTTTTGCGCTACGGCAGCGCTTTAGGAGACTTATTTCCGCAATAGACTTATCCTGCTCGGCACTTGGCAAAGCACAGTTAGTGTCAGGCATACACAGCAAATCAGGTTACCACAAAAATGTCGAAATTTCTCTATCGACTTTGTACTTTACTACCAACAAGTTGAGGTTGACAATCGATTGAAGAAATTCGATAATTTTGTATAGTCCGATGTGCTGTGGACTGTACCAACGGGTTGGCAGTGTTGCTCGCGTTTCTAACCCACCTGGAGCTTCTACTAAAACCAATTTCCGATGCTTGAGCAGAATTTCAATTGATTGAGTGTACGAAGCACTCCGTGGCCAACACGTCAATATAAAATATAACTTTTTATGCTATACAGGGAAGCTCTTGCCCTTCATCTCACCTGATGGTAAGTGACGATGAGGGCCGAAGATCCTGCTTCACCTGGAACCCTCAACCATACAGGGGCTGGCTATATTATCACACATTATCTGAACACAATACTATTTACATTATAATTATGGTGACGGATTTTGATAAGATGATGGTAGCTAGGCCAGGCGGACTTGAAAGAAGTCCTATCACCAACCAAAACTGTAACTAAATAAATAGCATCATAACCTAAACATCAAAATCTAGCATGGTTTGTTCACATCGAAACAATTGACGAAAGGAGAATGACAATAATTATGGTGGAAGGGAATGGAGAAATAGGCAGGGGAAGGCATAAGCGGATCTTTCTTGATCTAATTGAAAGTATATTAAAAAAGGGCTATGTCAAGAGTTACCAAAACCGACGGGTATGCGTAAAGACATTATTAATGAGATTGAATGAAGCGAAAAAAAAATTTCAGTTTTCGTAGCAAGAAGAATGAAAAAATGATCTCTGCCCAGCTATAAGGGGGGAAAGGAGTGACATATTCGATTTTAATTTTATAATATAAATGTTAGAAAAATTAGTACAAATAACCCAACGCACGGTATTTGAAAAATATCTGCTTTGGTGCTTTGGAATGTTTAAAATTTATTTCCACATTGCGATGGTACCCGTTGGCTTACAACGTGAAGTGGTTAGATTAGTTAGGTTAGAAGAATTTCCGCAAGTTAATTTGTGTCTTGGGTGGCCGAGCGGTCAGGCACCTGCCCGGATAGCAGCGGACGCGGGTTCGATTCCCGCTTCAAGATCATAATTTTTCGAAATTCTTTTTCTAACCACCAAAAATCTTTGGAGTGACATATGTATGTTAAATCTAGCGCAAAGCAGCTGAATGAATTTAGTCAAAGTTTCTAGTATTTAATCAGAGCTCATGTATGTAGGTATAAGTACTCTGTGCGAAACCTATCTCATCAAAGTCTGATAGGTGCACAAAGATTGGATATTACATTTTCTACCTTTATTGTAAGATATCTGTCTTGTCTCATGTCTTCTATGCTGGCCTGGGAGCGAACAAATAACGTAGAATAGGCCAGCCCCAACTCATCCCATGGGTGTCGTAAAAGTCGACTAAGGGAAATTGCCCGGTGCAGACCAATAAGCACCTTGGGGCACCCGAATGGTGGAGGGCAAACCACCAACAACAGCATACCCAAAGAGGGTTGGTGTCAGGCAGGCGGCCGGCTGTAAAACCTAAGCCAAAACCTTGAGCAGTATGGTTTGGAATGTTGTCATTCTAATCACTCTCTCCGTTCATGGGTCTCTCGACATGGTCCGTTCCGTCTCTTTTTTAGACATTCATTCATCACTAGCACCTTTACGGTGGGATGGATGATATGAATCAAAAGGGAGTGGATGGCTTGATGACGTCTGACATATGAATGGAAGAGGAAACATACTGCGCCGACCCCAGATAGACTGGGAACAGGGCAGGAAGAAGAAGATCTGTCTTGTCTCATCAATATCCATTTCGCATATGAAGACATAGAAAATCTATTTGCTCGGTCGGCATAGGCTTTTGGTTATATCGGAGGAAATTCTGCCCGTGCGAAATACTTTTACTAACGGTAGGAAATTACTTACATTTTAATAACTCTTTCACTTACTTACATTTTAATAACTCTTTCACTTACTTTAATAACTCTCTCTTATTAATGGGGATACATGGATTAGTGGTTCGCCCACCGGAATTAAGATCCTGAGGTTCCGGGTTCGATCCACAGGGGAGTACAAATTTGTGTTTGGTGGTAGGACTTTTTTCAAGTCCGCCTAGCCAGGCTACCAGCGTCTTATCAAAATCTGCCGCCAAATAATAACGTTAATAATAATAACAGCATTATTTCAACAATTGTGAAAAGATACTTTGTGCCGTGTGGTGACGGCAGAGTAGAATACAATTGGGGCGTGGGCGGGTTTGGGAGACCTATAATTACAGACTGAGGCATGCTGCGCACTCCACTGTTTTTTTTCTACTATTTTTTTTTCTTGGACACACGGGTTTACGGTATCTAGCGTCTTGACGATTCATAAGTGTATTGTAATCAAACCAGATATGAATAAATGAATTAAAAAAAAAAAAATTGTCACCACCCCAAATCTCTCCCGTGGGTGTCGTACAAGGCGACTAAGGATAAAATGAGGAATGGGCAGCAGCGTTCCTCTTATATCACCTTGCAATGTACTGCGACTTTTGTGCCCGATAAATGGCAATAGGCTCGCCACCTATTACATGGGACCTAACATAATTGGCGAAACGTGGGTGCTAATTCACCTCTGCCTACCCTTTCGGGGATATAGGCGTGATTTATGTATGTATGTATGTGATAAGATACTTATCGTCACTTATTTACAGGTATTCTACCTTTTTAGCATAAAAAAACGTAATTTTGCAAGCCACTTTGTAGGCGCTGCCTTTCCAGTGGTGGGCATATTACGAATATTATCCAATATTTTCAGCCAATCGGAAACTGAATTCCGTTACATACTCTCCTATTTCCAGAACTATTTGCTTTTTTCCGGCGAGCAATTGAATCGTTTGATGCAAGCAGTCCTCAGAATTCGAATAGTATTTGGCTTATATTTTTGCGGTGCCTTTTGTGTTGCCAATAATTAGCATGCCGATTCCCTTCAGGCGTAGCGTAATATTGTCGAGCAGCTTTCTTGTCGATTGTAGATTGTACATACCTACAACTTCCAGAGTGCCACTGGCAACGTAATTACATCACTACCATCCTTTTAATGTCCCCACTGCTAGGGCCTTCCATATAGATGGCAAGAATGTAGGGAGAATGTGCAGTCCATCTCGCTGGCCCAGTACGAATTAACGACTGTAGGTGCAGCTGGGACCAACGGCTTAACGTTCCCCAGCACAGAGGAGCTGGAGATAATAATTTTTGGTCACCCATCCAATGACCGGCCTAAACGAACATTGCTTAGTTTACGCAATCGCAGGCAGACTGCTATCGAGCTCCTCCTCCAGCCGTAGCAACACGTCACTGTCTAAACCACCAGCCTTGTACGACACCCACGGCAGAGATGGGGGTGGTGACAATTGTATTCTGCTCTGCCGTCACCATACGGCTATGCAATGGACTCTATTAAATTCTGCAAGTTGTAAGAATTCCCGTAAAACGCGTGCAAAGAGAATATTCCCTCACATTGAAATTAAAGCGTACTTACTGGAGAAATAAGTAAGATTTTCGTGAAATATTTACGAGTTTCGCATTAAAGGATACCCCAACCCAACCCGTCTAGGACTGGTGAGATTCTATTTCTGAAATACTTACGTCTCCTCGTATAAAGGCTCGTTACGTAGTAAGTCTTAGTCGGCTAAAGCGTTTCTCTGTTAAAGGATATCTCGAACGTACTTATTCACTTTGAAGCCATACACTTTTCTATGGAGACGGACAAAATCCTATTACCGAAAGGAATTGAGTTTCGCGCGTGCCGTGAGCAATAAAGCAAACGAAGCGTCTCGAAGATAAGATAATGTTCGTAGGTAGCTAAGAATACAAATCAATGATAAACAAAAAAAAACAAGTAAATACCTAAGTGATTCAAAGTCTTCTTCTCCTTGCCCTGTTCCCAGTCTATCTGGGGTCGGCGCAGTATGTTTCCTCTTACATTCATATCGGTCAACGTCATCAAGCCATCCACTCGCTTTTGATTCATATTTCATAATATCCAGAACACCGTAAAGGTGCTAGTTATTAATTAATTAATGAAAAGAGACGGAATGGACCATGTCGAGAGACCGATGAGCGGAGAGAGTGATTGGAATGACAACATTCCAATCCATAGTGCTCAAGGTTTTGGTTAGGTTAGGTTTTACAGCCGGCCGCCTGCCTGACACCAACCCTATTTTGGTATGCTGTTGTTGGTGGTTTGCACCATTCGGGTGCCCGGTACCGGTGCCGATCTACACCGGTTAATCATCATTAGTCGACTTTTATGACACCTATGGGATGAGTCGAGGCTGGCCTATTCGCTCCCAGACGAGTATAAGTGATTCAAAGTGATAGATTGTTAAACACTAAACACAAATTCAGCCGTATCTTTGCCGTGCAGTGCCGTTTGGTGACGGCAGAGTAGAATACATACAATTGTCACAACCCCCAATTTCTTCCGCAGTGGTCGAACAAGGCGACTAAGGGTTAAAACAGCTATGAGAAATGGGCAGCAGCGTTCTTCCTATTTACCACCTAGCAATATACTGCAATTTACGTGCCCAATAGAGCGCATAGCCTCGCCCCCTATTCGATAGATCGCGACAACCTAACTTATGTGGCAAAAAGTGGGTGTTTAATCACCTCTGCCTACCCCTTCGGGGATAATTGTTAAATAAAATGCAGCCGGTACAAATATCTTAATGATCCTTTCGAAGAACAGAGGAATTTTAAGTAATATCCATAATTTATGTCACTCACCCAAAGACCGGTTTTTGCGAACAATATTTGACTAACACAATCGCACAGATTGTGTAAAAAATACAGAGTTAGTTTTCATTTATGTCTATAAATAAAGATTGATTTATATTATTTTCATAAGATATAATATCCGTTACGCCAAATAAATCCTGGCCCTTCAAGTTATGGCCAGCGAACCGACGAGGGTCTATGCAAGAGATGAGAGGAATTGAGAAATGGATATTTGGAAAAATATATTAAAAGGGCCTGTTGGCCTGTTTCACAATCGACGGGTGAGTTCTGGATAGGTTACTTGGCAGATCATTTGACAAGTGTAATATGAAATATGGTAAAGTAATGTTATATGCAAATAAAAATTTGATTTGATATATGTCAATTGAACTGCCAAGTAAGTTATCGAGAACTTACCCGTCGATTGCATTACATCTTTGATAAATGGAGTATAGCCATCAATTTCCCGACCCTATACTGCTAGTACAGCAACTCTTTCACCCATGTTGTTAAATGCACGTGTTGTTACTGACATTTAAAATACATACACATACATACATTAATCACGCCTATATCCCCGAAGGGGTAGGCAGAGATGAACTAGCACCCACTTTTCACCAATTGTCAGGTCCCATGTAATGTAAGCGAGCCTATTGCCATTTATCGGCCACAAAAGTCGCAGTATATTGCTAGGTGGTAGGTATAACAGGAACGCTGCTGCCCATTCCTCATCACTGTTTTATCCTTAGTCGCCTTGTACGATACCCACGGGAGAGATTTGGGGTGGTGACAATTGTATTCTACTCTGCCGTCACCACACGGCAAACATTTAAAATGACAGTCTTTATATTATACCTATAAAAAAGATAGAGTACCGATTTAGTTATTCATTTTAAAAACGTGGTAGGTAATTTTATAATTTTTCTAATTTCTAACATCAACCAGTAGGTTTATTCGCTAACTATTTTTGACAGCTGAAAGTGATGATCACCGAACTATTTACTTATCCATTACTACTTTATATATATGACATGCATAATGCTATTGTGACACTTGTCCTGTGATAACAGCAATGTATTCGTAAATAGTTCGGTGATCATCACTTTCAACTGTCAAAAAAAGTTAGGGAATAGGCCTACAGGTTAAAAGTGAAAACTACTAATATTTTAAATTTAGTAATGGCAAGTTGTGATGCAAGAATTCTAAACCCTTTGTATACCTACTTCAACCCAGTTGTTTGGCCGAGTAGGTGATTGGTACATAAAACCGAGTATAACTCGGTACTCGGTTACTCGGTAGAAATTGTAACCCCTTATTGTAATGCATAATCCAGAATTACGACAGTGGAGCACCAGAACAGCGGAGGGTGATTAAATTTTCTTCACGACTGTGCCAGTGACAGCTGTCACTCGGTGTTGCCAGCCCACCGACATTATAAATACAGAGCCAAGCCGCATCAGCATTCGCAGCATGTGCGCACATTTTCGGAGACAGATGAGACGAGTCGCGCTGGCTATTACGGCTTCATACACAGTTATTGCCCGCTCCGTAATAGGCGTCGGCCATGTTAACAGGCTCGTATTTAGGTCGATACTCAGTCGAGTATCAGATATGATCCACATCAAGCCCAAACAAAAACTTGGCTCGCACCGAAACTGAAGAAATCCACTCTAGGGAAAGGACGAACGGGGATATCCAATGTGAAGGAAAGAAGAAACACACTGCTCAACTCCAGAGAACCTGGGAACAGGATAGGACGATGATTATGCTTTAAAACAGCATGACAATGCTGCAGAGAGTCGAGAGTAATATTGACTTCCATGATGGGCAAATACAGTCATGAGCACGTCAGACTACGAAACAACTGTCAGGTATCTGCAAACAATTCTCAACCTAAAACGTTTGACGTAAAGCGCAAACTGCTACATACATACATAAATCAGATGGCGAGCCTTTTGCCATATATCCACCACGTAAATCGCAGTTTGTGACTCATCACTGTCTTGACCTTTAGTCGCCTTGTACAACACCCGTGCTAGATGGGGGTGACAATTGTATTTCACTACACGGCTAAAAGCACAAACTGGATCGAAAAAAAAATACGTACCTATTGCGACATGTGCTAGTCACTGTACAAAATTGTAATGGCAATAGTAGGACCGAAAGAATCTAGAAAAGATTACGTAATGCTAAGCAGAAGCCTCTTATAACACGAAAAATATCAGCCAAGTTTTCGTTCTTGTAATTTCTGTGCCAAAACGAGTTTTATCAACACTGATGTGTTTCAGGAGGGTTTCGCCGAATATATTAATGCGTATTATGCTCATATAACTTTGGAAAAGTTCACAACTGTGTGCCAACATTAATTTCTAAGCGACTTATGTTTTACACTCATCATAATAAATGGAATTTGCGTCCGGAATCAAAGTATTTAAAACTCAATTACAACTTGAACGTAGCAAGAAAAGCAACGACAGAGAAAAGAGGAAAACATATTATTATTATAATAAAAATGAAGTCAGTAAAACTTCGAAAATAATAGTTTTATTGGTCGTGGAAGCTATTTATCAATGAGTGCTTTTAACGTTAAATAGCTTCCAATCATTGGAGACGGTTGTCTCTAAATACCATAATTATAATTATTACTAGACTAAGAAATACTATCAATTTTAATAAATAAATTATACTAATAACTAAACTATTGGATTTTAATTTTAACATTATATAAATGTAAAAAAATAGTACAAAGAAACCACCAAAATCTTTATGCTAATAACTACTTAAAATATTCAAAGCCACTTTTACGCACTCAGAGACGTCAAATAACGTTAATGAGAACTTAACGTCAAAAAATGACAATTCAAAACTAGTCGCTATTCTTGCCCGGTTATGGTCTAGATTTGAATGAAAATTTGACATTAAATTCTCATTAAAGTTAATTAACGTCTCTGAGTGCGGCAGTTAGTGCCTTATTTGTGATTTAGAAAATTATATTAGGTGGCGGATTTCGGTGCTTTATATCTTGGACCCCCCTGCGAGGACCCTAACACCGTTCCGTTACAGGCCTCAGCGAACATTGCTTTTAAGCAATCGCAGGCCGAGTGCGCTATGCCACTACTTTCTTAAAAGGTCTTTTATAATGTTTCTTTTTGCTCTGAAGCCCGCCCTGTCTCATTCACAGAGTGATTCTCCACCAGTGTATATTAGCCAAATAAAACGTCGCAAGGCCGCCCCTTACGCCCGACATTCACTATTCATACCTCTGTCGCCTGGGATTTACGCTTTATTCGATGGCTTAAGTCCTTTCTTATTGGCCGTACCATGGTTGTGCGCGGCGCAATATAAACTCCTGATTATTGGTGTATTTTATGTTTGTTCGTAAATGGCAAAGTTTATGTTATCTATTAATGTGATTGGCGGAGCTTTATGTTTGTGTAGGATTTCCGCAGTTTGGTCGGGCTGAAAATAAAACTTCGAGTGAAGATCATGCCATTTACTGCTTGTTATTTGCCGTATGGTGCCGTATGGAGAGCGGAATACAATTGTCACCACCCCCATCTTTCTCGCGGGTGACGTACAAAAGGCGACTAATGGTTAAAACAGCAATGAGTAATAGGCAGCAGCCTCTTAGACCACCTGGCAATGAACTGCGATTTATGTGCCCAAAAATGGCAATAGGCTCGCCACCACATGGGACCTAATCTAACTGTCGAAACGTGGATGTTAATTCACCTCTGCCTACCCCTAATTCTTTTATTTAACATAAAATCAACTTTGATAGCTGATAATAATAAAATAAATAAATATTAATTTATTGTTCCGCTTATGACCCGTTTGTTTTATCTCAATAGAGATATGCGAAAGTTTTGTCACGCAGGTAAAATTTGTTGGAGAAAACTTGCGTAGATTAAAAAAAAACGCTGTCAAACATGAAGATGATCATTGAAACCGTTCAAATATTCATACATTGAGTGCTTTGTCGATATGATTACGTTAGGAATCTTCGAAAAGTTGTTGTAGAAGAGGCACTGAACAGTTGTCATGGTTGAACTCACGCTTCACCTAAACATTATTATGCCAAATTTGTTATCTGGAATGTTACTTACCCCTGAATACAGAAACGCTCAACTCAAAGTTTGAGTCCTGCTTAACAGACATTTTTCCATACAAATTCCGACTGGTATTATCCACGGAACTTTATAAGCATTACTCAAAATTTGAGTAGGGTTTCTGTATTCGGGGGTCTGCCATTTAAGGTGGACGAATAAACGAAAAGTCTGGCAGCCGAATTAAGATGTCCTAAACCTCTTAGAGAGACTTGTTTGGGCACAACAGAAATTATAATTATGCACACAATTCGGCTTGACACGGCAAACCTTTTGCTCCTAATACTGAAATGGTTTATATTTATAATGGACGCTAAGCTTCTCCTATTTTTGCTAAGGAGCCTTGCCCAGGGCGACTTTTAGTAGCGATGCTATGCGCATTATTCGCATTTGCAACGCACTACAGCATCGTGACTGTATCGACGCAAATGTCAGACGACATCGGGGTGAGAACGGGTGAAGGGCGGGTCACGCGTGAGTAAGAACCGATCACGAGTCTGAAGCGCGACAGTACCGCAGTTGTATCGCCACTGAATCGTGGTTATGTGGGCGACGGCACACAGCTAGCGACCGCCTCGCGTCTGTATCGATGCGAATGCGCAACATCATCGCTACAAATAGTCGCCGTGGTCGAGCGCCCTAAGAGACCTTAATAAAGACAATTCCGCCAGATTGAATTATACATAAATAAAATCTCAAAAAATCCAATTTTCGCATCAATTATGCACTTTACTTATAATAAACATAAATCCCGCCTATTTGTTCCCGAAGAGCTACGCAGAGTTTAAAAAACCACCACGTTTTGTCTAATATGCTATGTCCCTAGAAATAACCAATAGTCATCTATCGTGCACGTGCGTCTTTTTACTATAACTGCCGCACTCAGAGTAACGTCAAACAATGACAATTCAAAAATAGTAGCTATTCTTGCCGGGTCTATGGTCTAGATTTGAATGAAAATTTTTGACATTAAATACTCATTAAAGTTAATTGACCTCTCTGAGTGCAGCGGTTATTGGCGCACTCAAAAACGTCAATTAACTTTGATGAGTACTTAATGTGAACAAAATTCATTTAAATATAATTAATAAGTTTTGAATTGTAATTTTTTTGACATTAAGTACTCATTATCGTTATTGATGTCTCTGAGTGCGGCAGGTATTGGTATAGATTAATAAGTTAATTAGCCGACCATTACGCGTCTTGATGTAACCGAATGGTAGAGGGCAAACCACCATCAACAGTCTACCCAAAAAAGGTTTATGTCAGGCATGTGGCCAGCTGTCAAACCTAAGTCTTAATCTTGAGCAATATGGATTATTGGAATGTTGTCATCTCAATCACTCTCTCCATCCATCGGTCTCTCGACTTGGTCTCCTTCCTCTCTTTTCTATACACTCATTCACTACTAGCACCATTCCGGTGTGATGAATGACGTGCATCAAATGCTTGATGACGTCAGACTGATATTAATGGAAGAGGAAACTATATAGGTACTGCGCCGAGCCTATGTAAACTGAGAACAGGGCATTAAGAAGAAGAAGGTACGATATAAAAGGCAATAGGACATGTCTCAAGTACTAATTGCCCTTATTGAATAAGAAAAGAGGGGGAATAAAAAAGCGTGAGTAAAAAAGCTCAAAGCTTAGCTTTGAAGAAAATAATCAAAGTAATCAAGGAATCCCACATCGTTTGATATTTTCTTAGCGGGGTAAATTGGTACCGCGCTTTGTGTAAGTCTGGTCAAGTGTGAACCACAGGGTGGAGAGGCTCTGTTACCACACACCCATATACAGTGTGTATTTTTAACGGGCACAGTTTAAGAAAACTCTATGGTGATTATACAAGAAAACTTTCGTAGCAACCATTAGATTTTTTAATGAAAATGATAAACTTTATAAAACCCTAAGATGGTTATGGGTGGGTTTGGGTTTATTTAGGTACTCATATTGCTGTCTTGTATTGAAAACAAGGGGTTTTTTAAATTTTTTACTGCACAATTATACTTTAAGGAAATCTTTTTTAATGTGCCCTTAAATAGATAGTAACTGTGTTCTATACATACATAGGTACATAACTCACGCATATATTCCCGAAGGGGTAGGCAGAGGTGAATTAGCACCCACGGTGTTATATTAATATTCTATAAATAATGAATATACTTACTCGATACGATTCACTAGTTCCATTCAGGATACAATGAAATCATCCTTACTTACAACTGCATTCATATATTTTTATGTTAGGTTCACTAATTTTGACTTAAAAATCACGCTTGACCAAAAACGTAATCTATTATGAAGCTGTTTTCATAAAAAAATAATACAGATAGTGTAATATTTTGATGTTAATTATAACGAAAAAGTAATGATAAAAAAAAATTATTAAAACAAATAATATTTTGTTGTTGGCGCCTTGGTTGAAAGAACTTCTTGGTTGGCCGAGCGCTATAGCCATCTGCCCGAATCCCTAATTTTAGGAACTTTTTCTAACCACAATATTCTATATAGAATCTTCTAAGGTTTAAAGTTTTCTTGTATTGTCCCAGTTAAAAAGCACACTCTATAACAAATCTCCTTACTGAGGTATTGAGACGGGAAGTCATTAATTTCAGTTCGTTAGATCCTACCCATTTCGGGTAGGCAAAGGGATCGTGCATGCAAAATTTGCCATTAGACTTGACAAATCCATTTTTTATCCCCACCAAAGGTTAAAAATAATACGGTATGTATTTTGCCGAATAATATATTAATTATTAAGTATATATTATTTGACGGCAGCTTGGTTGAATGAGACCGCTGGGCTGGGTATTGGCCAAGAGGTCGCGGGTTCGACTCCTGACAGGGGCAAATTATTTTGTAATAAACTAAAAAATATTTGTTCCCAAGTCATGGTTCTGTATGTAAATATGTTTATGTAGGTAGTAGATTTTCAACATTTATAATTTTTAGCCGTGTGGTGACGGCAGAGTAGCATACAATTGTCACCACCCCAAATCTCTCCCGTGGGTGTCCTACAAGGCGACTAAGGATAAATCAATGATGAGGAATGGGCAGCAGCGTTCCTCTTATACCACCTAGCAATAGCAATTTACTGCGACTTTTGTGCCGATAAATGGCAATAGGCTCGCCACCTATTACATGGGACCTAACATAATTGGCGAAACGTGGGTGCTAGTTCACCTCTGCCTACCCCTTCGCGGATATAGGCGTGATTTATGTATGTATGTATAATGTATATGATATTAAAAATATTATCCGTCATCTAGTACCCATAACACAGGTGCTTTGGCTACTTACTTTGGGATAGATGAAAGGTGTGAACGAAAAAAAAATATTATTATTATGCCGTGTGGTGACGGAAGAGCAGAATACAATTGTCAGTACCCCCATCTTATGTGTGGTATTCTGATCTACCATCACCACACGGCCAACGCTTAAAGTGTGAATTACGACATTCTCTACTCAGATATAATCTTGATACATATTTCTTTGAAAATTTAGCAGAATCTGCGGTCATACTGGCACATCCGTAAAGCAAATAGTCTCGTGACCTTCTAACCTCGCAACCAGTCATTCATATCTCGGATGAAAAATTAAACAGAACTCGAAACAGAAATTGGACAGGCAAACTTTGCTCCCAGATTTATTTTCGCATACGCCCTAAGTTTCGGGAGTAACGAGCTTGAAGCTTGAAGCTTATATTCTTTTTGCACGAATTTTATGATTACAACAGGAGAAATTTATGTGTGAGTTCTTTACACTGTGGTCGTTACGGGTGCGGGCTGTTTACTCTGTGGTTTTAGAGGTCTGTCGGGATGGGATATGGCGTTATGTTATGCTCCTGCTCCAGATTTCTCGTCTAAATATAGAATTCTTGGAAGAGAAAGGAGACGCTTATATT
The DNA here is from genome assembly GCA_963931975.1 of Cataclysta lemnata. Lineage (NCBI taxonomy): Eukaryota > Metazoa > Arthropoda > Insecta > Lepidoptera > Crambidae > Cataclysta > Cataclysta lemnata. The sequence continues at coordinate 1,942,567 of OZ008346.1, read as the reverse complement.
TTTCTTTACGTTAAAATGTTAATAATTGTGTAATAAAATTCTTGGAATAGACCCGCCAAGAAAAGCGACTAGTTTTGAATTGTAAGTTTTTGACATTAAGTACACTTTAACTTTAATTGAAGTCGGCTGTAACACACTACTTTAATACAAATATAAAAGTACTTATCAGTAGTCCATTCAAAAATTTCCTCAGCCACCCTCTTTCGTCACACACGAGATCGGAATTTAAGTTTAAATAAGTATCTACGGGATATAAATGAATTATTTTATTTAACTACTTAGAAAATAATTTTTCAAATAACACAACATAAACAAATTCGATGCATTAATTTGTTTGTAAGTAGATATAAAATATTCTGAACGCCAGCGAATTTTTTTCTCATTTAATTCGTTCATCGATTTCCTGACACACTTTCGCGTAATCTATTCACAAAACAGAGGAGACCGGGAGACAAACTCAATTTCTGCTTTAACAAAATTTGTAATTGAAAACAAACCGAAAATGGTTGCCTCACAAAATTATGCTAAGCGAGAAAAAAGTCCACCTTGCCCGTGGTATAACACTGCCAGTAACTTTAATAAACGGGATTTGGCCTAATTAAAGTGTTTCAGTCTTTCGGTTTTGGGGTCCTGCGAGGAAATGCGTTACAAAGGTGCTTAGCCACGGCAAACTTATTATATTTATAAACACCAAAAACCTCCCATGACTAGATAGCTAACATCATAAACTAACACTTGTTTTATGAGTTTAATATAATGTAATACATAAAAAAATATATTTTGTTATTTCAATTGTATATCAATCACTATACAAACCAAAAATTGTAAGGAGACCATAGGACTAAAGTTGCTAGAAGATGTTGAAATTGCTTGAAATTAACATTTTATTAAAGATACATTTTACTATCTAATTGAAATTGATGACTGAAACAAAACAAAACCAAAAATTTGCCACTTGCCTTAATCCCACGAGTTAGTTTCTACTAAGAAAACTATTAAAGTTTAACTAATAAAGAAAACTAAAACGTTAATTTCAACAACTTCTAGCAACTTTAGTCCTATGGTCTCTCTACAATTTTTGTTTGTATAGCGATATACAATCGAAATAACAAAAAAAAATTAAATACCAATTTTATTTTATCTAAAATTAGGATCACGGTTCCTAAGAGAGTTTTTCGCTATCTCTTATAGTTTAGAATTTCCCTAAACTGACTATTACTCCTATTACTGACCCGAAAAAAAATCACCGTGTATATCTAAGACTTTATTTTTTAGTCGAATAAGTACCATGTAGATTAATTTAAAATACTTTCTAAAAATTGGTCCGATCCTTTATTATAATGAGGAAAGGGCCATCGGTGCTCCTGAGCAACAACCTAGCAATTCTGCGGTTCAGCAGCAGACTCGAATGATCGAATCCTATTTTACAAGGAGTCTCAAACACCATACAATCACCATTTCACAGTTGTTATAAAAAGTTCGAAAAATGATAGTCTCAATTGAATGATTTTTAGCAACAAACTTCTGTGTGATAATTTTTCAAACATTTTTAAAACTTTGAAATAAATCAAATCAAAATAATGATCTCCATTTCATTCTGAAAATACATAAATACATACATAAATCGCGCCTATATCCCCGAAGTGGTAGGCAGAGGTGAACTAGCACCCACGTTTCGCCACATATGTTAGGTCCCATGTAATAGGTGGCGAGCCTATTGCCATTTATCGTGCACAAAAGTCGCAGTAGGTACATAGCTAGATGGTATAAGAGGAACGCTGCTGCCCATTGCCCATCACTGATTTATCCTTAGTCGCCTTGTACGACACCCACGGGAGAAATTTGGGGTGGTGACAATTGTATTCTACTCTGCCGTCACCACACGGCAGTCATTCTGAAAATGGCAACATCGAATAAATGCTGAAATGGACAAACAAACTTCCCTAAAAGTCATTACAGAGAACGGACCTCATTTTCATGCCTTAACACCCAATATTATCAGAAACCGATCTTCCCTGCTCAACTTGTCAATTCCCGTTGATTACCAAATCGTGTTTTCCTTGCAAAATGTCAATCGCATGCTGAATTCGGCGGCTAAACGACTGAAGTTGTCAACACCTAACTAAAAGTCGGAATCGGTGACAGTGGGAAGTTGAAGTAAACTTTTAACCGCCCCCGTGGTCCAGTGGTTGCTCGCCGGAATTAAGACCCAGAGGTCCCGGGTTCGATCCCCAGAGGGTACAAATTTGTACACGGTTTGGTTGGTGGTAGGACTTCTTTCAAGTCCACCTGGCTAGCTACCACCATCTTATCAAAATCTGTAGCCATAATAATAATGTTAACAGCTTTGTTGTGATAAAATAGCCAGTCCCTTATGGTTGAGGGTTCCAGGTTCCAGGTAAAGCTCGATTCCATCTTCGGCCCTTATCGTCTTACCATCAGGTGAGATGAAGGGCGAGGGCTTATTTTTCCTTGTCTAGCATAAAAAAAACTGCAGAATAAGCTTCGGCCGCTTTGCTCCTATTTTGCACGTAACATAAATTTAAACTGGGATGAGTTCGATAGTAAAGTGGCTTGCTCGGAATTCGATTGCGTAAACTGAGCAACGTCCGCTAAGGCCGGTCATTGGATGGGTGACCAAAAATGTATTAATCTCGTGCAGCTCTTTGGGCAGCAGCGTTCCTGGTGCACCGCGTCTAGAAAATTACTGCGATTAAAGTTCCCGATAAATGGCAATAGGTTCGCCCCTTAATACATGAGACCAATGGGGGTTGAAATTGTTGGTGAGACTTATGTGTAAATCACTTCTGGCTAACCCTCAGGGGGAAAGGCGTGATTTATGTAAGTATGTTAATGGTTATAGGCACGCCTTGAATTTATTATAAGCAAATAAGCTTGCATACTGCATTGCTTGCAACATTGGAAGATGAAAATAATATTTCACCCAGCCGGCCAATGATTTGTGGTTATATGGTTATATCACGCTCACGCAAAACCGCTACAGTATTACGGGATCGGTAACATATTATAGTTATATTAACACATAGATATGTTAAACGTGAGATGTCATGAGCCACAGAGCCGGCTATTACGTAGTTAGTTAACTTAATACATTGGTTAAAAATAATTTCTAATGTTAAATATAAGAAAGACTACACTCATACATAAGTCACGCCTATATGGTAAGCAGAGGTGAACTAACACCCGCGCACGTTTCTCCAATTAGGTCCCTAGATAGAAGGCTTTTTGCACGTAAATCTCGCTATATTGTTAGGTGGTACAAGAGGAATGCTGCTGCTGTTCACTCATCGCTGTTTTAATCCTTTGTCGCCTTTTGCGACACACGCAGAGATTGGATGTGGTGACAATTATATTGGTGGTGGTGATGATGACGTGGTGGAGGCAGATCACTGCCTTCACTACAGCACATAAAGACGACAGCTTCCTTAAATATGAAATTGTCGCCATTTCTCAAAAGTTTGGACATAATAATATTAATTTTAATACATTTCAAACTCTGTTGTTATTTTCAAGATATGAGATTTATGATTTGGAACGATTTCTAACTTTTATTCTAACTTTATTTATTGAAATAACGGGCCTTAAATCAGGTTACCTGTCAAATTCCACTTAACAATGTTAAAAGCATCATCATAACCTAGAAGGCGTATTAAAGCAAATTACTTTTTTCGGCACCAGACACAGCTAGAGCGTGCCTGTTCAATGAATTTTCTTAAAAATTAATTTCGCCAAGTAACCTTTCAAAACGTTGTAACTATTGCTCTTCTGCGAGGAAACAGGTGTCCTTAAACGGTATTCTTTAATAAAAACGAAATGGAATCTCGCGCTGATGGGGAAATTTATTAAATCGTATACGAACAAAGGGTGGGATGTGTCTTTTTGCGAGATTAAGGTTTTGTTGACTACTCACACAAGTTCGGAGGTTTCGATCGGAAAGTTTTCTAGTTATTGTGTCAGTTCAGTGCTAGGACGTGTCTGATATAAAGGGACGAACGAACATAATTACATCACTACCGGTTTGCATAAGTTATGATAACTAATTTATAGTTTACAAATTAGTTGAGTATTTGTGTATCATTTAGTTGAACTAATTATTTTTGTTGTATTTTGGGATAAAATAGAGTATTTTTTGGTTGCTAAGAAAATATTGCTTAAAGCAATAAGGCCCCGTATTTGTTCATACATGTCCACTTTTCTTTTTGTTGTTGTTACTGTGTGTGTGTGTGTGTGTACAATAAATCAATATTTGTAATGTATTGTAGTAATATCTATAGCCGTTGAAGTGCTAGTGATGGAAGAACGTATGGAATACTGATGGAAAGGACCATGTCGAAAGACCGTTGAACGGATAGAGTGATAGCGGATAAGATATTCCAATCCATACAGCTCATGGTTTTGACTTTGGTTTAACCCTCTCGCCGCCTTGACACCAATCCTCTTTGGGTACGATATAGTGATCACACTGAAACATAATGATACTGCACCGACACCAGATAAACTGGGAACAGGTCAGGCACATGACGATGACTTACATCACCACACACATTTGAATTTACCTCATCATTTCAGCCCACTGACGCTCACTGTTGGGCACAGGCCTCCCCAAAGGATTTCCAAACCTATAGGTTTAATTATACCATAATGATGTAAATGATAACATGTCCGAAATGTATATCTAAATAGGACAAAACTGATTACTTAATATTGATGGCCGAGAACAGATACCGGCTAGATTGAAAGATAGAACGCAGTCAGTAAAGTTGGTAAAGAAAATTTATTCTTATGCCTAATTGAAAGGCCTGTCGAGTCAATTCGAGTTTACGTGATTCAGGCCAATCAGTCTTTAATATTTCCACTGCTGGGATTTTGCTTTTGAATATTTGATAGAAAGGTGGTGAAGGTGATAGTAGAATACAATTGTCACCACCCTAAATCTCTCCCGCGGGTGTCGTACAAGGCGACAAGTTTAAAACAGTGCTAGTAAATGGCAATAGGCTTGCAAGCTACTACATAGGACCTAACATAATTGGCGAAAAGTGGGTGTTAATTCACCTCTGCCATCCCCGAAGGGGTAGGCGTGATTTATGTATGTGTTCCAGATGTAGCCGGGGCCTTACATAACAGATGATTTTTTGATGACCTGGCCCTTTTTTAATAGACTTTCAATTTGATTAAGTATGAAAAATCCGCCTAGGCCTTCCCCTTCCCATTTCTCTATTCGATTCCGCCATATAAATCCTTTTTTCGTTCTCCTTTCAATCTTTCTTCTACGAGACCAATTCATGCTAGCGTCAGTTCTAAGTTCTAGTCATTACGTCTTCTTTCAAACCACACCTTTGTGTTGATAGCTAGCCGCAATAATAATTGAGGGCCCATTTCACCGTCTCTCATAGAAACTGAGTTTAATAAAACTTGGTTTTGATTAATGCAAACTTGGCAGCGGAGCTCAGTTTAGAGCATAAACCGAGTTCAACTTCAACTGATCGCGTTTAATTCTGCGGTGAAATCGGCCCTTAATGTCATTACAAATCATCCCAGAACATCCCAGAGCAAGACATAAGAAAACTAAAACAAAAACTTCTGCGAACAAAGCTATCTCTAAGCCAATTCATCCCTTTCTCAATTCTTGTCATTACGTCTTTCAAACCACACCTTTGTGTTGTCAGCCGCAATACAAGTACGAATATTTAATAATTAAATATTTTAAACAAAGCATCCCAACAAGACATAAGATTTACCGCTAAAAGCTAAAGCAAAAACTTGTGCGAACAAAGCTATCTCTAAGCCAATTGGAAATTAAGTACAAAAATGCTTTGACGAAATTGTACATTAAACAGGATGAGTAGGGAAAGATTCTCCAGGCTGAAGGTTCAATTTTTGATACCACGACTCGGAGATAAAAGGGGTGTGTCGAAATTGCTCCATCAAATATTTATTGGGGCGTTTTCTTCGCGCTCCGAATGCGACATTATTGGAAAATTAAGAGGCCATAAAACAATGTGTGTATAATATACGTTTATAAATAAACAATTTGACGTCCTGTGTTGATTTATGGGTACTTTCTTACCTATAAAGAATTATCGCTTGGATTTAATTTTAACAACTCCACCCCAATGGCTGTTAAAACAAAAGTTATGCGGTAGATGGATTTTAAGCTCCACATAGGATAAAGGATTTCCCATAACAGAATGTGCGTACAGCACATGCAGTTAGAAGCTTCTTTTTGAAAGCGTGCTGCATGCATGCTGTGCTGGGTCTATCTAAAACTCGCTCGAATCTGAAAAATTAGATACCTACATACATAATAATAGGTAATATAAATTTATACTCGAAGGGGAAGGCATTACACAGATAGGTGGTTTAAGAAACACGCTCCTGTCTATTTGCCATCGCTGTCTTTACCCTAAGTCGCCTTGTACGACACCCGCGGGAGAGATGGGGAAAAATTGGATTGATGGCCCAAAATATTTTCTGTCCAACCTGCATTCTTCTAGCGATGGTGGTGCCCCAGCAGTGGGGATTTGATATGATTAAAGGTCTGATGATGCTGATATGTTTATTTACATACATACATACATACATAAATCACGCCTATATCCCCGAAGGGGTAGGCAGAGGTGAACTAGCACCCGCGTTTCGCCAATTATGTTAGGTCCCATGTAATAGGTAGCAAGCCTATTGCCATTTATCGGGCACAAAAGTCGCAGTTGGTACATTGCTAGATGGTATAAGAGGAACGCTGCTGCCCATTCCTCAACACTGATTTACCCTTAGTCGCCTTGTACGACACCCACGGACGAGATTTGGGGTGGTGACAATTGTATTCTACTCTGCCGTCACCACACGGCATATGTTTATTTGGTACCAAACAAAAAATTTATAATAAGTATAACAATTAAATAAGAATAGGGGTACCAGGATGGTCTCCGCTTTTTTCTCCTCCTCTCTCTTAGGTAAGAAAATATAATTATTTTTTTCAGAAAGATTGCGTAGGTACTCATGTTTCAAACGGTCTTGATATTGGGCGTTCAAATTAAATCTAAGAATAGCATCTCGAAATAATATTCGATTTTAATAAACTTAATTAGGCATTGTGTTTAATTAGCGTAACGTAATATCTAAGAGTAAAGATAATGAATGCAGACAATCTGATAGCGCTTTCGCAAAATGTCAAATGGTCGCAATTAAACTTTTTGGTTGAAGAGCAATTTTAATAATGTAGCTAATATAAAATTATTACATGGAGGAAGTCGTGTAATGACGACAGAGTGAACAATTGAGAGAACAATTGTCCCCATCTCTAGTCTCTTATTAGTGGTCTAATAAGTCTCTTGATTAAAGAGAGTTACAGTTATAACCAATTATAAATGTAAAAGTTGTGTTTTTACATCCCCAATCCCTTAATAACTAGTGCCCACTGCTAGCGAATCTCCATCGTTAGAAGAATATAGGCAAAATTGACTATAAGAAAGGCAGAAAAATATTTTCGGCAACAAATCCGATTTTTCAGAGTTTATATAGCTAACTTCACATTACGATAATTATACATACATACATACATAAATCACGCCTATATCCCCGAAGGGGTGGGCAGAGGTGAACTAGCACCCACGTTTTGCCAAATATGTCAGGTCCCATGTAAGGTGGCGAGCCTATTGCCATTTATCGGGCGCAAAAGTCGCAGTACATTGCTGGGTGGTATAAGAGGAACGCTGCTGCCCATTCATCAATGATTTATCCTTAGACACCCACGGGAGAGTTTTGGGGTGGTGACAATTGTATTCTACTCTGCCGTCACCACACGGCTTTAAACGATAATTATGATATGAGATATAGCCGTGTGGTAACGGCAGAGCGGAATAAAATTGTCACCGCGCGGCCATCTCTGCCGGGGTGTCATACAAGGCGACTAAGGGTAAAGACAGCGATGAGTGATGGGCAGCAGTGTTCCTCTTAAAGCACCTTACAATTGTATGCTGCTCTGCCGTCAGCAGACGGTTAGAAGGGTAACCTATCATATTTTCGAAAATTCATTGTTCGAATATCAAAATTCCGAAAACGGTTGACCGAAGTTTTGAATCGCAGATATATTTCTTGACATAATATTGTATGTAATAAATTTATTTTCCAACTGTTTCATTTTCCAGAAAAACTAATTGCCGATTTTCAAACTTCTTTTTTTCCTTTTATAGATGTTTTGTTTGCAATAATTTTGTATTCTAGATGTTTCAAATATCAAAGTAACGTATTCTATATTGTTTCAAACACACTTATTTATATGCCAATATCGTGATATTCTACATAACCAACCAACCAACTAACTAACTAAATAGGTCGAAATGAGTTTGTTAATAAATTGGTTAGGTTAGGTTTGTACATGAACCAAGCCAGTAACTTGTGCTTTTACAGAAAAGTTTACAAGTTAAAGTTAAACAATATTCTATGTAATACATACTTTTATTTGTGTTTTGGTATTATAGAAATCAATTATTTGGAAAATAAGTCATTTAAAATATGAAATAGTTATCAAAGGTTGAGTGAGATTCCGAAACATATAGAATTTGAAAAAATGCTTTTTTGAAAATCGGATTGTCAGCTATATGTCAAACGTTTTTTCGGTATAATGAAAATATGGTAAACAAAAAAGTGGCGAAACGTTTTCGGAAAAATGAAATTCGAACTAGAAAAATTCGGTAATAAGATAGGTAACCGGTTAGAAGGTATTATCCCTTTAATGACGATGTTTAGAATGCACCTATGAAACTTTCCACATTTCCATGCCGCTTGGAACACAAGCCGCCCAGTTACTTAGTTCCAAATTATAATCAGTAATCACTCGTCCGTATCCAATATCGGTCGTGTGCCAAAGTCGTGAAATGCAGCACGATGCTCTTATCGCTCCTGATTGTTGTGATAATCGGATTTGGAACACAAAACTCGCTTTCGACTTCGACAAATTAATTAATTGTCCAGAAATTACTGCAAATCAATATTGCATAATTATAATAAAAGTCGTAATGCACACTCACATACCAAACTGTGGCACATCCATTTGTCGATGAAACAATACTCATGCTAATACATACATAGATCACGCCTATTTATCCCCGAAGGGGTAGGCAGGTGTGAATCGACACCCGCGTTTCGCCAATGTAATAGGTGGCTCGTACCTTTTGGGCACGTAGAACGCAGTATATTGCTATTACACTCGCGGGACAAACGGGGTAGTGAAATTAAGCATTGCCGTAACTCCAAAAATTACTGGAAATTAAAGAATTTTTTTCAATAATATTATTTTACACACTTAAGTAGTAGCATCAAACTGTGACAACTCCAAATAGTCATTGACGAAAGAAAACTCCTGCTAATAAATCCCGCTTCCCTAGAAGTCTTACTGCCGCACTCAGAGACGTCAATTAACTTTAATGAGTATTTAATGTCAAAACTTTTCATTCAAATCTAGACCATAGACCCGGCAAGAATAGCGACTAGTTTTGGATTGTCAATTTTTGACGTTAAGTACTTATTGACGTTATTTGACGTCTCTGAGTGCGGCAGTTAATAATATAATATCTTATCTCGAATCTCACAAGTACCAAATCTAGAAGATTCGAGAACATCTTTTGTTCTGAACACTTGCACGTTGTAGGTATTATCTTTTAATGTTTCTAGAACGTTCTGGCGTGCCATCGAGCGAACTCTAAGCGTCGAAGCGTTGAAAAATCCTGACCGCGGCTTTATAAAGAACCCTTCACTCTTCAGCTGACGGTAGCGGCCTCTTCAGGGCGCACAAGGGGCCTCAGTTCTCCTGGCCTATATTACGAGGGTGTTTTACCCCCCAATCGATATTGGACCTTATCCCTGAGACACGCGGACGAATATCGAGTGTGACCTGTTAATTTTGCAAGGTGATATCGTACAAAGCAGAAAGTGGGTGCCTAAGCTGAATTAAAGAGTACGAGGAGCTCGATATAGCGCTCTTGGCCGGCGATTGCGTAAAATAAGGCTGGTTATTGGATGGGTGACCAAAAACATAATTATCACGATTTCGATGGGATTCGCCAGGCACGTCAAGCCGTTGGTCCCGGCTGGGCCAGCGTGGTATGTTAAGCCCATTCTCCCTTTATTCTTCCATCTATAGGGAAGGAGTTTACCCAAGCAGTGGGGATATTAAAAGGTTGATGATGATGATCCAGAAGCAATAAATGTTATATTTTAAAAGCAAACGGCATTCGAAATAATTAACATGCATACATATATCACGCCTATATCCCCGAAGGGGTAGGCAGAGGTAAATTATTAACACCCACTTTTGGTGAAATAAGTTAGGTCCCATGTAATAGGTGGTAGTAATGTAATAATTAAACGGGCTTACTAATAAACACGGTATAAGCATTGAGTAGTTACTCAGTGTTTTGTCTCTTTTCCTCGCATTCGAAATCATGTTTGACGAGACGACGACAAAACATTGAGTGCTCAACTACTCAAGGCTTATACCGTGCTTATTGGTAAGGCCGAAAGAGTTTTAAAAGACAGTACACATTAATACGCCTGCAGTAATAACCAAAAAAATCCCTTCTCACACAGTGGCCAGTTCATTAATTTATTACTACTATCTACTAAACATACTGAAACACGAATAGCTTCCAACTTTTATTTGAAAACGCAGCTTTTTCCAGCGGACGGGACGGCACAATGGACGGGCTTTTATAGAGAACAAAAACGCCAGCCAATGAACGAAATCCCAGAAAATAGCAAAACAACTAACCGTTTCTCATTGTTTCAATATAGCGGTGTTTGCGCTGAAACGGGGTGCAACCACGGTGAGTTACGGTGAATTAATATACCCCTATGCAGAATAAATTCTCCCTTTTTCAGGGAAGGCAAGCCTTCCCTATGGATGGCAAGGATGTAGGGAGAATGGACCATAAGAGTGCTTACGAACTACATCCGATCCGAATCCGTCAAAAAATTATTGGTCTACAGAGATGGGATGAAGTGCGTAAGTTACCATAGAAATAGTACAACGGACCGTAAAAATCTCGGATTCGGTTCGGATATAGTGTGTAAGCGCTCTAACCCACTACACAGGCAAAGTATGGATTGTAATTATCATCCAACCTATCACTAGCACCTTTACGGTGTGATAGATGATATGAATCAAAAGGGAGTGGATGGTTTGATGACGTCTGACCGATATGAATGGAAGAGGAAACATACTGCGCCGACCCCAGATAGACTGGGAACAGGGCAGGGAGAAGAAGAAGATTTCATTACAATCAAATAAACTTTATCGATATTAATGACATAATAAATATGTTATTAAGATAGCAAAGCGCTTATATTTGATGGATAGTCACTTTTTAAAATCTGATAATTTATATTATCTGATTTCCGTCAGTATGTTGTAAGCTTCCTGCGCTGCATTTGCATTTAGCAACATTGAACTAATATTTATAACTCTTCTTCTTCCTGCCCTTATCCCGCTCTAGGCGGGGTCGGCACAACATGTCTTCTTCTGCCACTCCTTTCGATCCTTCACCAATTTCTCATCCACTCCTCTCGCTATCATGTCCTCCTTTACACAGTCCATCCATCTCTTCTTTGGTCTTCCTCTCCTTTTACGTCCTTCTACGTTCATGCCTAACATTCTTCTGCCAACATAGCTTTCATCTGTTCGCATAACATGACCAAACCATCCCAGTCTATTACTCCGCAGTCTCTTTGTCACTGGCGCTACTTTCAAACTTCCCCTGATATATTATATTATCTCTCCGTGTCACACCACACATCCATCCTAACATACGCATCTCTGTTAATTTATAACTCAATACATTTAATATTATTCATAATTTAAAACACCATTTGTATTGTGTAATACGTATTAATAAACACAAATCTTTATTTTGCTTCTCATATATATTTTTTCATTTCTCATGCTATGAAAGTGCATATTTGTGCAGGATATAGGCTGCACAAAATCGAATTTTGTGCTCTAGAGCATTAACGTATCTACTCATAAATGTGTATATTTTAAGGCAAAGAAAATGACCCATGCAGCCAAACACAATAAGAAATTCAGAGATAGAATTTGTTATTTTATTATTTACTTAAATTTATTTGCCTATTGTGTTTTTTAAGACATAAAAGATATTAAAATTTTAATTCAAGTACCTATGGTAGGTTATTAAATTAATTTAAGATAATTATTATTTTAAAATTAATTGAATACTTGACTGTATAGGTCTGCAGCCCAAGCCTAATATCAATGGGAAAAATAATTTCCTTCAGTATTCAAAACTGTACTACTTTTAGTTTGAATTTTTAGAAATGTTATGTTAAACTACTGTTTTATTTCCTCGCAATCGAAGTGAAAAGCAGAGTTTCTACCTCGTCCACAAAACCATTTTTATCCTCGACATTACTATCAGCCCTCGCCTTCGGCTCGGGCTGCCAAAAGTCTCGGACGAAAATGATTCGTTTTGTGCACTTGATGGAAAATCTACTATTAAGATAGAACATAAAGCGTTGTTTGGCCGAGCGGTTTAGGCACCTGCCCGGATTACAGAGGACGCGGGTTCGTTTCCCGCATCAAGACTAAAATTTTTCGAACTTTTTCTAACCACAATATTCTGAATACTTAATTACAAAAAAAATCATTTAAATCTAGCTAGACCATAGACTCGGCATGAAGAGCGACTAGTTTTAAATTGTCATTTTTTTGTATTAAGTACTTATTAGCGTTAATTGACATCGCTAACTGCCACACTCAGAGACGTCAATTAACTTTAATGAGTATTTAATGTCAAAAATTTTCATTAAAATCTAGACCATAGACCCGGCAAGAATAGCGACTAGTTTCGAATTGTCATTTTTTGACGATAAGTGCTCATTAATGTTATTTGACGTCTCTGAGTGCAGCAGTAAGTCCGGCATTTAAATCTGGTTTTGTTAAACATCATTATCGGTTACTCAATATGTCATGTATAATTAAATATGACATAATGAATATCAAAGTCCGTGGTCTAATTGATTAAGTACTTTGATATTGTATCATCATGACTTCACCGTGTGGTCTCGTATTAGTCGTGTAAGGGTTATAAATATGATGATGAATGGGAATTAGTGTTCCTTGTATACTATAGTCCGACAACTTCGTGCGCGACCCTCGTGAAGTATGAGAGACTGTGGCAGCGCACGAAGTTGTCGGACCTTATACAATAACTAGCATAACGAATAGAAATGCCAGGAGGCCTTCCGTTTACATGGGACATAATATAGTTGACCCAATCTGGGTGTTAATATACATTTGTCTACTTCTTAGTGTACAAAAAGACGTACGTAATTTAATTAAGTAACTTTGTTTTGTGGGTTGATTTGGTAAGTTAAAAATGGCAATAGAAACGAGATTAGAATTAAATTAAAATAAAATAATATCAAAACCTGCAACCAATTAGGGTAAATGTCCTACGGTTAAAAAACGGACATGAATTAAAATACCACGTGCCCTGCGCGGGAGCAATGTTACATGTTATAAGATGTGCTTTATTTCTGTTACATGTTGTATAATAACTTATTATACAACATGTAATGTAATGTAGAAATAACGCACATCCTACTACCCATGCTATCATAGTCATAATTAATATAAATATTGTTTATTGTGTTATAAAAAAAATGTTAATAGTGATATTTTAATTCACGTCCGAGTTAACTGCCGCCATCCGTATTAATTAAACACGAGTAGCACACCAACACACATACGCACACATCTGACTAAGGCGAGGAATTCACTACACATACATGCCTGCAGACATGCCCGCCAGTCCTCGATTCTACTAAGTCTATGCGATGTTTGTCTAGTGTAGGATCGTAACAGTCAGTTTGACTTATACAAACGAGGTCCGCGCGGGCATTTTTGGCGGGCATGTCCGTGTATTGAATTCTCCGCTTAAACGATGGTTATCTGCCTGCCCATTGTGAAGTAACCGCGCGGTATAGTATGTAGTAGCCACTACAGGGCTTAGTCATCATCGGCGCGTCACGGCTCGCGCACGTGTCTATATCGTTCACAAAATAACAACAAACAATGTGTAATTATCACCGATAGTTTAGTACGACCTCGATACAACGGAACGTGACAAAATTATTCTCAAACTACAAACACGATTACATTCCTAACGCCAATAATGAGACCTACTAGTTTCGTTTGTGACAGATAACATCAAAAAATCGATACAGTGGTTGTGAAATAAAAAACCACCGGCCAAGGATAGAGTGATAACGGAGACTCAGTTGATAAGGTGTTAATAATAGAACACGGAATATTCTAATGGAAGTGAACTGTTTAGTGCAACATTGTACCGAGTTTGTGCACGGGATCGGTTCAACGCCGTTGCGAGGGTGAATAGCGGCGAGTCACGGCTATTTTCGGGTGCATTTATCAGTGAACATGGGTGTCTATTGTGAAATCAATCTATTCAAGCCGTCTGACGGCGCGTTCGTCCCAGGTAGCACCATAGCGGGCGCGATAAAGTACGCCGTGGACGAACAAACACTATTCAACAAAATAACTGTATCGTTGAAAGGCTCGGGGTGGTTAGTGATAACAGACCACCAAAGGAAGAAGCGGCAAACCACACACGTGTACAGAAACTCTGAAGAGTACGTGAACATTAAGGAGGTTGTCCTGGATGATGAGAAGGCCATTCCCCTAGAGATTGGCTCCTACGAGCACCCTTTTAATTTCATACTGCCACAAAGCATCCCAGCATCCTTGAACTATTTGAAAAGAAGCGCGAGATACAGGGTAAAGTGCGTTATCGAGTATTACGTTTCAATGAAATTCGAGAGGCCCGGCTTGCTGCAATTCGATAAAAAATTCAAGAAAGCTATCACCGTGCTGCCCGCCATCAAGCCGAGGCTGCCAATGGAGCCAGCCATTTACGGCGAGCAGAAGAAACTGTTCCAGCTATTCTCCAGGAAACCTAACATGGTGAATATAAAGGCGAACGTGGAGAGCTGCGTGATTAGTCCGGGTGGTAAGGTGAACTTCAATTACGAGGTGTTCAACCACACCAATTTAACTCTGAAAGGAGTCGAGACGAAGCTTGTTGAGACATTTACTTTCACCACCAGAGGACACAGAAAGGTGAAACAGTCTGAGGATGTTGACGGGACGGATACGAAAACCGGCGCCATCGGTAGTGGCGCCTCGCAAAATATGGATGCGAGCATAGCAATACCGTCAGTCTTGGGTTCGCTGGAGTACTCGAATTTAGTGTCGAGAGATTATTTTGTTCATATCACCGTTGTTATTCCATTTCCTCATATCAACGCTGTCTTAGAAGTACCACTCCAAATAGGTGATACGTCCGAGCCCAACTCTGAGGATTCCGATGATCCCCCGCCTTCTTATTGGGAGGCGATGGCTGAGGATAAAAACCAGAAAGGCAAAGAAGAAGAAGATGATGATGACAATGAATCAGGAGATGATAAATCTTGATGTTTATGATTTATAGAACAGAGATTGAACTTCTAAGACAAACAAATAACTGTATTTCATTTACGAAAAACCGTTTCAAGTTATTTGTTTCTTAAATTCTTATCTATCAGTTATTCTGTGTCTATGATAACTTCTAAACATTCTAATCTTTTTGACAAATATAATTTATTTAAGTGCTAAGATACTTTATCAATATTCTGTTTAGGTATAAATGATGAGGGTGATATGACATTATGTAAATAAAAGTAGACGGTTATTGTTATTTTGTTATGTTTTATAAAAGTGAATAGTTGATTGTATATTATGTGGTATACATACTATTGTAATTAAATACATAACCAAGAAGTAATTATAGTTTTGATACAGTCGACCGCACGTCAGGTCACCACAAAATGTGAAACTTTCTCCATCGAATTGTGCTTTACTACAAACAAGTTAAGGTTGACAATCTATTGCAGAAATTTGACAGTTGTGGGTTGTCAGAAGTGCATACATTGATAACAGCTTTGTTATCATACTAAGATCATTTCTATCAAAAACAAACATAACTTACTAAATAAAATGATACGATTTATTAGAATACCCAAATTACGTTACACTAACATGTTTTATTTTAGAACACCAAAATAATTAAAAATAACAAAATAATCTTGCACATTGATCTCAGGAATCATAACTTGAAGTAACAGTCACATACATTATAAGTTAATAAAAATTATCAATAAACTTTGAACGTTACAACTTGACAAAATACTGAATTTTGAAATAAAATACGGGAAATTAATAGGTTGTATAACCTAGTAATTCTAATTTAGTTTTTTTTATCATTAGGTATATAACAATAATCTAAGGTTAAAATATTATTAAACTGACGCTTATAAATTAATCTACTATTCAAAACTTAACAACACCTTTCACGTCCTTGAAGTCTATCAAATAGTGATATTAAATATTTAGCTAACAATAGTTGATAATGCTGCAAGGAAGGCATTTATGTCAAAACAGAAAAAAAAGATGAATAAAATGTATAACTCAAAAACAGGTGCAGTCTTGAATATTAAAAAGTGACATTTTATTTTAAGATTGTTAAGTAGTTGTAAATGGAGGTCGAATTCTGTATAGTATAGAATTTTAATGACCAGATTACAACTAACCTTGTATTGCTTGTAGCTGTGCCTGTGAGTTATTTAGTATTGGCTTTTTATTCGATACAGCATACAATGTAGGTAAATCATATATTAGATACGAGCCATGACAATCATTACAACTGACACCACTTATTTAGCACCAATACATATTAAGTACCTTGCTATATTGTACATCCACCAATAAGGAAATACATATAGGGGATAATTTACAATTTTGTACAAAGGGGGACTTTATCGCTAAAAGCGATCTCTTCCAGGTAACCTTATAGATTCTTTATCATACCGTGATAAATATACCTACCAATTTTTCAAATTGATAAATATTTTAGACCGTCAGCTTACTGCTAGCCTGCCTAGAAAACGTTGGAAAGTAACAGAGAAGATAGAGGAGAAAAAATAAATAAAATCATCATTTCAGCCGAGGGATGCCCACTGTTGGAGATTAGCCTCCCCAAGGAAGTACAAATCGATTATAAAAGAAAAAGAAATTAAAAAAAAATGTTTAGATAACAATTTAATACAAAAGGTACCCTTATTCTTATTTATAAGGGTACCAAAATGGTCTCCACTATATAACTGCTCTATAAATAAAGGCGTGACGAGCAGATGATCATCACGGGCGACTGGTATTCTGCGAATGCCATTAGCCCTGCTGCGCTCGCATGCAGTGGCTACCAACCATTGGACTACCATTGGATATCACCATTGGCTACCACCTTTGGGCACCTACCGATGCTTTGTCCCCCGATACCTACATGACTTCCACTTCTCCACTTCTCGCCTCAACAACGTCCGTCTTTACTTTTGTCAATTATTCGGGCTATGTCTGTGACGTCTTCATTTCTGATTCTATCGTGTAGATAAACGTGAGGCTGTGTGACACTGTGAGCGGCTATGTCTCAGTGTCATACGTTATCACACCCTATCATTGACATTAAGCACGAATTAAAGACCTTTGTCATATGGCATATTATACATATTTTTATTACATCAATGCCATGAACTCTAGACAAAAAATTAATAATTTTATGTCACACCTGACCACCTCACTGCCTGGCCAGGTGGTGACATAAAACTGTATATAAAAATAATTGACTAGCGAAAAAAAAGAAAGCCTCAGATCGCTTTTTAATCAAACACTTGCGATCTGAGACATTATTCGTTTTATCGCCCTTGGTTTAAAATCTACTATTAATTAACAAGACCGGCATACATGTTAAAACCTGTTAAAAATGAATAAACCAAATTGAACTGCGTGGTTCAGAATCGATTCTAGAATAAGGGAACTAATAAATAACTATGAATACAAATCCTGCATCTGAAAATATTGGATGAAATGCATTGAACTGCTATTACTAGCGTTTACCTTATAACTCAATGATGGAATGTGAGACATTTTGTTAAAAATAATTAGTATTGTGTTTTATTTAATCTTTCTCGATGTCTGGCCAGCCCGGTTAGCATGACCACCGAAACACGATATGATATAGCCATTTATGGCGTTGAACAGTCAAAAACATTTTTATTTTAACACTTGAATAAGCCTGAATTGGATAATTGAATAAGCCTTTACCGCTTTGAACTGTCGAAAATCCAAAGATTTTTGTAAGTTCAACGGGACAAATGGCTATATCATATCGTGTTTGGTTGGTCATGCTAGCAGGGCTGGTATAGTCCGAATTGTTTCAAAACCGTGTGAATCCAAATATTTCCACGGCGAATACTTCGTGTTTTAAAATACGGAACACAACGCAGACTCTTTCTATTAATAACTATTGAGAAACGATACGTCTGTGTAGTTAACTTGTCTAGTAAAACTGGAAATGTTGCTTACGGAACTAGTAACCTATACTGCCTTTGCAGCGTATCAGTGTGGTATGAATTACTCATTCTCTGCCTAAATTTTGTTTTTTTTTTTATTCTCCCTATATTTTAGGAAAGGCAAAGGGTCTAGCCCATAGAGCCATGTCCTTAGTGTATATTTTATCTGTAGTCATATAAAATAATGAGTGGTTGAAATATGAATGAAATGAATTTTACGTTAAAATATGGGTGTCACACATTTACATTTTGAGTGCTAGGCGCGAATTTAATGGTAACAGAGTTCATGATGGTGTCTGATGAGGTGGACAAAACCACTTTTTATAGTGGTCTTCACCACAACATCAAACACGTCACAAGACTTATTTTCACTGATTCTGCATAATTGCACATCAACACGGATGCTTGTGCATCAAAATAACACCACTCTGACTGCACAAAATCCACTCTGTAACAATATTTTTTAATTAGCGAAAATAAATCTGACTGACACCATGAAACGCGCCAAACACTTTCTCCTAAATTTTGTTTTATAGTAAACCTTTAAGATTCCACGATTGGGCAAAGGCCTCCCCCGCAGCCCTCCACCTGGAGCGATCTAGGTGGAGGGCTGCGGGGGAGGAAAAATTTGAATGCCATAACTTACAGTATACATAAAAAATCTATAAATAAAAATGTGATTATGCCATTATTATACTAAATCGCAAAAATAAAATTTCATTTTGAAAAAAACGATGGTTACGTGCCCATGACGTTTAATAATTATTTATAATATTTTAAAAGCATTTCGTTAATAAATTAAAGAAAAAAAACTTAATAGACAAAATAGCATTTGACACACTGATTCGTAAGATTATAGAACCTATTCACCAGAAACACTGAAATCATATTGTTTTAAATATATTACATGTCTATCATAAATAAATATTATTGGTTTTCATGCATTAATTGCTAGTTTTTCGTTTGATTAAAAAAACTAAAAATAAATATTCCATAAACGTAAAAAACACGTCAAACTATTGTTTTTAATTTTTAGCGTATTTTCTTTTAACACCGACTCGCAAATTTTGAGACTCATATGGCAGAAATATGAAAGGATAGAGCCTTTGAAACTGATAATAATTGTTTAGTAAATCTATTCTTATTTGCAAGTATCTATCTAGTTAAAATATTGAAATATACCAATACAGGGACGTTGGACCAACTTTCTCATTTGCGTTATCATTTCCAAGTTGGAAGTAATACTCCAAGTATATTTGGTTGGAGTTCCAACCAACCTAGTGGAGTACCTGTGGTATCATAACAAAAACACATTTAACGTGAGGAATTATGTAATCGATATGGTATGATACACAATGCATAAAAGATACCTATTCAAGGAAAATACAAAGTGTTCTTCTCGTAACAAAATACTAATAACAAAACAGCTTAACATACTTTGTGATAAACGGAACGGCACATTTTGTGACCTGGCAATACTGCTCACAAGAGCGATTCGTTCAGAAACTACTAAAAATATTTTTAATTACGTCCATTTTCTTTAAATATTTATATTTTGCTGTGTATTTTCTAATAAACAAGTTTTCTTATTATATGTTTACAACACTAATATCACTTGATCTCTTTTAGAGTTCATTTTGGAGTTATGGAATTTTCGGATTACATACCTTAATAATTTGTAATACAGAAACTGGTTTTAGACCGTTGCTTCGCATTTCGCGTCATTTCATTGATTTAGATATTAGTCAACAGTGCACTCTTGACGTAGCATAGTGACAGTTGTTTGTTTACAATCGATTTTCGTGTTAGTTTTAGTACATTTTTGTTGTGCTATTTCAAGTAATTCAACTTGTATAAGTGAAAATATTAAAATTTGTCCCAATTTTACCTACTGATCAAGTTTTAAGTACCATCTAGCGTTTTTGGGTCACTGGATATTTGCATTAATGGTTATTCTGTTGTTGGATGATTCATTGCCATTAACACTAGAAGTTTAATAGTACATTTTTAGTGTCTAATGCATTAGTTGACTATTAGTAAAATATAGATATTAAGTACCTATTATGTGTATGATTGTGACGATTATTTTCTTAATTTTGTAATATTATTAAGTTATATGAATGGAAAACTTTTTGTTGCAATGATATTTAAATTGACGTTCTTTCATAATAGCTTAAACACTTATCATTAGTACTGTTTCTTTTAAGGTAAGGGTAACATAATAATCCGGCTGTAAACTTGTAATTTTCGAACTTAATTTTTTAGCCTAACTGCAAAATTACATGTTTAGGATTGACTGTTTGGTATAATCATGATAACAGTACCTAATAATCAATACTCCTTAACTTTTACAGTTTTTCAGACAGCAGATCTATACATAAAGTAAAATTTATTTTAGAATGTAACGAACTGTTATTTGCATAGGTAATTAAACAATATTATAAATTTTACTTCATAACTTAATGATTTCAATTGCTGCATTTGTCGCTTACTCGTCCCTTTAATGTTATGCATTTTCCTTATACTCTGTTAAGTTTACTTAAGTACTATTCTCGGTTCTCTTTTAAAAAGATTCGTTTGACGCATCAATCCTTTATCTCAAAATTAAATAGTCATTACACTTATAGCCTTGTTTAGTTAGGAGTGCAGTGGAAGGAGCGATAAACGAGTTATTATTTTAATATTGATTACTGAGTGGAATCTAACATTTTTCAATTTTATTAAAGATTTAATAGTGGACGGAATATTACCAAGTTGTGAATATAAAGTGTTATAAGGGTTATAAGTGAAATAAGGGGCCTTAGTATCCACACTTCTAGTATAATAAATTTATTGGTGTAGCTTTTTAACGTTAAATATTGGAAACCGTTTTTATTTGATACACATGATTCCAGTGTTTTACTTTATTTCTTTGACCATTTAAGAGGGTATCTAATGATACGTATACATATATGAATAAACCATATTTTAATTTTAATTGATTAAGTGCACATCGAATTGTGTCATCATAAAGGCAAAATGGGGATATTTTGTAAAATATGTGTCACCCAACCACCAAATAATGTATTTGTACCCGGGAGTGATGTCTGTGGAACAATCAAATACGCATTTGACGAAGAAACTAGCGTAAAAAAAATATGCGTGTTCTTCACCGGATATGGTCGTCTAGACGTGACTGAAACAAGGGGATCTGGGGAAAATGAAACAAAAGACTATGACATCAACAAAGAGATCTATGTCAATTCTGACAGTGTTGTGCTTTCTGATAATCAAGGCAAGATGTTTCCAGTGGGAGCATACGAAACTTTATTCAAGTTCAAACTACCAGATAATGTACCATCGTCGTTGAACTACTATAACAGTGACTTGACGTACGAAATAAGATGTCTCATCAGATACTGCATTGTCATCAAGTTTGAATTCACAAGCTTGTTTAAATTCAACAAAACGTTCGAGAGCGAAATATGTGTGTCATCGGGAATAGTTTCAAAACTGTCACTGAAGCCAGTCATCTATGGTGAAAGAAAAAAACTGTTCCAGATCTTCGGGACAAGAGATAGCATTGTAAACTTGAAGGCTACCATAGAAAAGTCGGTTGTCGAACCACATGGAAAAATTAAAGTGCACTACGAAGTCAGAAATGACACAAACAAGACTGTGAAATGCGTCGAAACGAAGCTGGTCGAAGTGTACACTTTTCACAAAAATCACAAAAAGAATTCTGAATTGAAGAAGTACAAAGAGATTGACTATACAAATTCAAGGACCGCTTCTATAAAAAGCGGCGAGACGCTGACTGTTCCCCTCGAAGTCAACATTCCACCTAATTTAGCTAGTTTGGATCATTCTAAAATTGTCCAACGAGATTACGCTGTTGCTATAAACGTTGAATTGCCAATACCACACAGTAATATATTGCTTTTCATTCCCGTACAAATTGGTATCAGTAATCATCTTTTAGTCGTCGACAGTGCTGCAAGTACCTCGGCGATAACCAATGAGTCGCCAGCACACAATGATTCACCTCCAACATACTGGGAGGTGATGAAAGAGTGCAATGAAAAAAATTAACCAAGTTCAACGTCATGAAACGTGTAAATCTCCAATACCTATATAAAAATCTCATGTCACAGTGTTTGTTAAGGTCTTCTGAAATGACTTTCCTGATATTGTATGAATTTTTTTGTGTATATTTGGTAGGTCACGAAATAGGTCATAGGCTATTTTTTATATACATAGGTGATAAGGGTAAAACAGCGTTTAGTTAGTTTATATAGAGAAATAAATAGTTATATAAATAGGGCGTTTTTATTTTTACTCTTGTGAAGTACCTGCTTGCATATTTGATTACTAACGTTGACATGAGCCCAGCGTAATCTAATCTATTATATAGTCACTAGAACAGTACATCTCGTTTTTGGTAAAATAAAGCGAACATAAATTTTATGTGACGGCGACGACATTTATTTTTCATCCCACCATCTCGGAAAAAGCGTTTTTGCTCTTCGATATCTGAGTGCAAAAGCCGTTTTTATCCTCTAGAGGTTAAAGTAAATTTGAATTTAGAACATCGTGTGCAATGAGTTTGTGAATTCAAAACATCATTATACATATTTATTTCTACCTCCATGGTGCCGAAATTGTCATGCAACCTATTTTAATTTGTTAAAAACTCAGACTCGGAACCTTCTTGGTGTACTTTTTTGTAAATTGCTTTGCGCGCGCCATTTTCTTTTCACGTCACAAATTTGTTAAAACCTAGGAGTTCCGTGACGGTCAATCAGCTTGGCGTCAATCTTGCTTTAAACATTTTGATCGTCTACAACGCTTGCTGGATGCTTGAGTCAAACATTTAAAAGCTTTTTAGGTCTGTTTGATTTGTTTACGCTAACAACGGAACAAAAACATACAGAAAATCAACGTGCTTGACTCAAGCTGATTGACCGTCTCGGAACTCCATTAGGGACGGTAATTTTTATTAGGGACTTACAGTAGGCCTATTCCCTAACTTTTTTTGACAGTTGAAAGTGATTATCACCGAACTATTTACTAATACACTGCTGTTATCACAGGACAAGTGTCACAATAGCATTATAGTAAAGTAGTAATGGATACGTAAATAGTTCGGTGATCATCACTTTCAACTGTCAAAAAAAGTTAGGGAATAGGCCTACTGGTGTGTCTGGATGAATGTTGCGGGTGTGGCTGGGTGGATGGGTAGCTGTTGGAGGTGTGTCTGGGTGAATGGGTGTTTTGAAAGTGTTTCTGGGTTAATCGGTGTTTTGTTGGTGTTTCTGGGTGAATGGGTGTTTTGTGGGTGTTTCTGGGTGAATGGGTGTTTTGTGGGTGTTTCTGGTTGAATGGGTGTTTTGTGGGTGTTCCTGGGTGAATGAGTGTTTTGTTTGTGTTTCTGGGTGAATGGGTGTTTTTTGGGTGTTCCTGGGTAAATGGGTGTTTTGTGGGTGTTTCTGGGTGAATGGGTGTTTTGTGGGTTTTTCTGGGTGAATGGGTGTTTTGTGGGTGTTTCTGGGTGAATGGGTGTGTCTGAGTGGATGAGTGTGTATTGCGGGTGTGAATGTTGTGGGTGTTTCTGGGTGGGTGTTGAGAGTGTGTTTGGGTTAATGGGAGGGTGTTGTGGAAGTTTCTGGGTGAAAACAGAAACTGTTGTGATTGTATTTTTTTGTATTTTGCAATTTTGCAATTTTTCCTCGTTGGGGGGGATGAAAAGTTACGTGTTGCACTCGAGTGCAAAGATTTTTCACCTTGTGCTCTTTTGATTCCCTCGCCATCGCTCAGGATTCTAATTTTTGAATCACTCGCTACGCTCGTGATTCAATTTTAGAATCCTTCGCTAGCTCGGTATCAAAATTGAGCACGCGGTTAAAAAACAACTTTGCACTCATGTACAACAAATAACTATTAACCTTTACTGTAATACACTAGAACAAATAAAAATGATCGGAAAGGATCCTTAACCAGTAAAGTATATTCCATGATACTTTAAAACATGTAGGTATATACACGAATACCCCACACACTCACCCATACACACAATATAATATTTCAGATTGTAGATTAATCTGTAGTCTGTACAGAATAATGTAGAAGAAACAAAAAAAACCAACAATGCCTGCATAATATTCACAGTTCCTAAAACATACATACGTACATAAATCACACCTATATTCCCGAGAGGTAGGCAGAGGTGAACCAGCACCCACGCTTCGCCAATTATGTTATGTCCCATGTAGTAGGTGGCGAGCCTATTGCCATTTATCGGGCACAAAAGTCGCAGTACTATTATTGCTAGGTGGTATAAGAGGAACGCTGCTGCCCATTCCTCATCGCTGATTTATCCTTAGTCGCCTTGTAAAAAACCCACGTGAGAGATTTGGGACAGTTGTATTCTACTCTGACGTCTCTACACGGCTTCCCAAAACAGTAATGTAAAAAACAAAAAGTAGGTATTGAAAAATAATTGAAAGATAATTGAGATTTAGGTGTTTTTAAAAAGGCCTCCTGCCCGGCTAGGATAGCCACCGAAACACAATATGATATAGCCATTTACCGCTTTGAACTGGGTAAAGATCCATAGGACATAGGAAATATTGACAGTTCAAAGCAATAAAAGTCTATAACATATCCTGTTTTGGTGGTCATGCTCTCCGGGCTGGTTGACGGTTTTAGCCAAAATATAATATTATTTTTTTTACTGAGAAGAATATATTTGCTTATATTCTTCTTCTTGTGTTAGCTGCAATCAGTCACCCTACATCAGATGAATAAATGATTGCCAATATCAGGTAACTAAAAAAGACGCTCGCTGGTACTAAAAATGTCACCAGTAGGTAAAATTGGTACTTATTTTATTACTATCAGATGAGATTGAGATGCTTACCTGAAACAGAACAACGCATCAAGCAAATTACAACAGAATTAAATTTATACAAGTACCATGAGTTGTGGGATAATTCCACCTCTGAAAATCAGGCAAAACATATGATAAAATAATTACCGGAAATATCAGATAAATATTTATGAAATATGACTGAGTGCATATTTATCACAGATGCTATTGCCGCATATCAATGCGTCATGACCAGTATCAGTTAATTGCGAATTTCCTACAGTAAGTTTTTGGTATTCATTATTGTGGCTTCAACCTAATAAGCAGCTCTTTGCCTTATTCTCTGCTATACTGGAATGTGCAATAGTTAAAGTGGTAAAATGGGAATATACTGCAATGTTGTAGTCAATCCGCCGTTTGGAGGCATTTTTGCGCCCGGATGCCCTGTGTCTGGCACTATAAAATATGCTCTAGACTCAAAGTATACATTCAAGAGAGTAGTTATCTCTTTGAAAGGCATTGGAAGGTTAACTGTGACGGAAACAACGGGATCAGGCAAAAATAGACGAACAGTCACCTATACGAACAATGAAGACTACGTTCACTTCGAAAACGTTGTGCAGGACGAGAAAAATCAAAAAAAGTTGGATCCAGGCCAGTACTACAGCCACTTTGCATTTCAACTGCCCTTTCACATCCCATCAAGTTTATACTATAAGAAGTATCATGGCAATTCTAAGGTAAACTGCAGAATCATGTATTACGTTCGCATTAAATTCGAAATGCCTGGTATGCTGCAGATGGACAAGAGGTTCAAAAAAGAAATCATAGTCACGTCTAATGTTATAACTCCGCGCCTTAGCATGGTTCCTATTATGCACGGTGAAAGAAAGAAGCTGTTCCAGCCATTCAGAATAAAAGACAGCATCGTCAATATAAAGGCCACTATTCTAAATTCTGTTCTCAGACCCGGAGAAACGGTGCAAGTGACTTGTGAAATAATAAACGACACGAACGTAGATATTAAGTGCGTCAAGGGGAAGGTTATTGAAGCATATTCGTTCTATTTACACGCATCTCGATGCATGGAGATAATTGAGAAAATCATACCGACAAATTGTATAGCTGGCGTTGTGAAGAAGGGTGAAACGAAACATCTGCCGATTCATTTTTGTCTACCAAACGGTGTGTTTTCATCTGAATATTCGAACATAGTTGCCCGGGACTATCACGTCGTTGTTAAAGTGGAGTTGCCAAACCCTTATTTGAACATGTCATTAAGAGTACCCATACAAGTTGGTTTACTTCCTGTCGAAGGTCCTCATTTAGAAATGGAAACTGTAGTTCCAGAAGGTCATTTGGATTATGCTGGTGCCAATGACCCTCCACCTACGTATTGGGAAGCGATGAATGAGTGTAAAAAGGGCGATTTGGTTTAGTACGGACAGATCTATTGTCTAACTTGTGCTAAATCGTATTTTCTAATATAAACGTGTTTAAGTATAATTCTATGTTAAATAAGCAACACAGTGATAATGCCTTTGTGAACTATATTTATGGTAAGCTTAGTGGAAAAAATAAATATTAAATATTACCTGTGAAAAATGTTTTTTTTTTATAATTTCGGATCCTTGAGAATTTATACGGTTTTTAAACTAGAAAATTAGATTAGTAAAATAAAAAGAAGTGATAGATACTGGACATAGTATTCGAAATTTTCTGATATTCATTTTTCTTTATAAAAAAATATTTTTGTAATCTCTACGTAGTGTTCAAATAACGAAGAAACACAATTTTTAGGACAGACCATGATTAGTGACTTCGAAAAACACTTCTTAGTATTTTATTCCTAACTAGGCAATTTCTAAAATTATTTCATATCCAAGAGTGTCTGCTTTAGGTGGTATACCCGTTTTAGGCATCCTTCCCTTACAATAATTCCCCAGTACTAAATCTGGTGTGATCGTGCTCATTTATAAATATTCAAACTAATAAAGGACTATATATATCGCAAAAAACAGACACCTCTTACATTTTGATTGTCTACATGGGTAATGCAATGTTTGTTATAAGGAAAACAATTGAAAGTTTATCATTTTAACTTCTTTTTACGTATATGTTCCGGAAAACGTTAAAAACAGTGTAGTAAGAAAAACTAAGTCATCAACATCTATCTCCCTATCCTTTTCACGGGTTATCTACGGTCAATTTTCTCTTGCATAGACATCTTCGAGCATATCCACTTTCTTTTAATTATTTTATGATTCACACTGCCCATCACATCAGAAAGGTGCTAATGATGCATGTACAGAAAACGGATGAAAAAGGATTACGAGAGAGGCCGATGAATGAAGAGATAGATCATCCATCTATTGAAGTTAAGGTATAAGGTTCTATTGAAGTTAAGTTAAAGGTTACTCAAAGTCGAAGTTAAGATTATACTGCTAGCCGCCTGCCTGACACCAACCTTCCTTGGGTATGCTGTTGTTGGTGGTTTGCCTCCACTATTTCAGCCCCCTAAAGCGCTTATTAGTATTTTAGAACTCAACTTAACAACTCAACTCTTTTACAACACCTCTGGGGTGAGTGTCTCTCAGGAAAACAGAGAAGAACTAAATCAAACCTTATTTTTACAGCTATATATACCTACGATTGTTTTTGGAACAAAACAATAAATGTACCTACTGATATTTGATAACATGTTAATTTTTTTTATCAGATTTTGCTCTATATCTACCTCCCACCCTGATAAAATAATCTGATAAGAAGCGAATAGATACAGTATGAATATATATATTTGAACATGCTGCCACAACTCATTATTATATTTATAATAATATAACGCTGTGTTGTTATAATCTTAATAAAATTAAATCGATCGTTAAAAAAGATGGGCATCTCCTGTGAGATTAATTTGCATCAGGAATCAGAAATGGCTTTTTGGCCTGGTAGCACTGTATCTGGTGTTATTAAATACTCACTTAATCAACCAACAATTTTACGAAGAATAACCGTTTTTATAAAAGGCAAAGAAAAACTCATTATAGACGAGGATGGTCAAAATCGAGTTGGAAATAATAAGCACTATGTAAATATCAATAACGTAGTGCACGAAGATGAACAAGGAACATCATTTCCTGCTGGTGTCCACGAAACTGAGTTTTCCTTAGTGTTACCTAATAACATTCCACCGTCGCTAGTTCATAAGAAGAATAAAGGAGGATATTGCGTCGAATACAATGTTTACTACTACGTGGGAATAAAGTTCGAAAAGGCGGGATTCATGAAAAATTGTAAGACCTTCAAGAAAAATATACAAGTATGTTCGAATTCATTGCATACGCTTCCTGTGATTCCAACTACGTTCGAGGAGGAAAAAAAGCTATCGTGTATATTATGTTCCGAAAACAAAAATGTAGTTACATTGAAGGCTCGCATCGAAAATGACACAATAGAATCAGGTGGGAAAGTGGAATTGAAAATTGAGATCAAGAATGACACAGACAATATAACCATTAAAAAAGTGGACGTGAAGCTAATAGAAGTGCTCAGCATTAAAGCTGAAAATATCCATGAAGGAGTAAGCGATGTTGTTCAATCGACTCAACTGAAGCCATCGTTAAAAAATAGAGGTGACACGGATGCAGTGAAACTGTTATTAGATATCCCATCCAATGCATTTACTGTGCGAAATTCCAAATCGGTGTGTAGAAGTTATTACATACATGTTACTGCAGTTTTGCCTGCTTTATACAGAAATGTTGTCTTAAAAGTACCGTTTGATATTGAAGAAAAGTGTATCAATAGTGTCCTAATGAGAGTGGCTCCTCCATCTTATTGGGAAACAATGAATTTGCGTGAAGACTTTTATAATCCAATTAATTTAAGTGACAGTTGAAGTTGTTAAAGGGATCATGAATTAAGCGAAGATTAATTAAATCGCTAAGATATCCTCTTCGTGGAATATCGGAGAGACCTCTAAGCAGGCCTCTGATTCCAGAGTGAATCTGATTCCAGAGAATTGAATGAATCTCGGATATTATTATAATAATATATACGCATAATTGAATATGAGTGACAAAATGAACGACAAAAAAATATACAGAGGAAAGTAATACATTCGAATACTGCCAAAATCTTAAACTCAATTGTAAAGCTCTTAAGCTCTAGTGGTTCGAGCTACACAATCGTCATTTGGTTTAATGTAATATGATTTTCAATGCAATGCTAATAAAGTTAGAATTTTTCAGCATTTTTTTAATATTTCAATTACTTTGTACTTCAAAATTTAAATATTTTAAAATCTGCTTTTGTTGTTGTATTATACTTTATCCTTTAATTTTGTATACGTGTAAGGCTGTGATTCCTGTTACTTAATATACTTTATTTAATAATGAACTTTAATTAAATTTTATTTTTTATATTATCAAAAGGAATTTAATTTTTTTATTATGAACCACTTGAAATATATTTTTTTTTGGTATTATTTTTTTGTTGAAAACCAACATACTTAAATGCAGTTGATTTTTCATCATCACCATCAACCAGACCTTCAATTTATTTCCACTACACAAAGAAGAATATAGGTAGGCAGCTGATACGATAGCAGATGCAGCGGGAACCAACGGATTAATCTAGAAACACGGAATTAACTAAGCAATGTCTGCTAAGCTTCTACGCAATCGCAGGCTGAGCGCGCTATACATTCGAAATGAATATAGCGTTAGCAAATATTTCAACTTGCCCAAGAAATGAACATTGCCTGTGTATGTTGGTTAGGAGTTTATTTAGAAGTATTTAAAAAGCCGTCACAAAGTGCCGTGTGCTGACGGCAGAGCAGAATACAACAATAGTTGTCACCACACATTACTTTCTTATGTGTGTCGTACAAGGCGACTAACGGAAAAGACAGCAATGAGTATAGGGCAGCAGTATTCCTCTAATTCCACCTAGCAATATACTGCGATTTATATGCCCGATAATATTATGGCAATAGGCTCGCCACCTATCACATGGGACCTAACTTAATTGGCCAAACGTGGGTGTTAATTCACCTCTGCCTACCCCTTCGGAGATACAGGCGTGATTCATGTATGTATCACAAAGGGAAACAACGAACATAGTCGTCTCCATTGTCATTTGAGTGACTTTTGAGGGCCATTGTAAGCGGCCACGTTTCAGCAAAGACATAATTAAGAGTAATTATTTATTGTCCGCCATAATTCGTGGCTGTTTAAAATGTACATTAAATCATTTGAAGCGCATTCCTCACTTCCTACACTCAAGTATTTGCTCGACTGGCCAAAGGGTAAACGGAAATATTGCTCAAACGAGTCACTTGACTTTCTCCCGGGCAGCCTTTGAGTTTCCGTCGCTTGGAAATTATACAAAATGGCTCGCCCGTGTGTGGTCGGCAGAGACCTAAAAAGTTTGAAAACATTCGGAAATTAGTTTGTCGAAGTGTAGATATAATAATTTAGCTACAAACGTCTAGTGGTTCGCCCACCGGAATTAAGATCCAGGGGTCCTGGGTTCGATCCCCAGGAAAGTACAATTTTGTAATCGGTTTGGTTTGTGGTAGGAGTTCTTTCAACTCCGCCTGGCTAGTTACCACAATCTCATCAAAATCTGTCCCCATAATAATAATTAGCTAGCTTAGTTAGATAGCTAGTCCTTCTGTGGTTAAGGGTTCCAGGTGAAGCTCGATTCCATCTTCGGCCCTTATCCTCGTTTACCATCAGGTGAGATGAGGGGCAAGAGCTTCCAGTCTAGCATTAAAAACACTTCTATAAGGCTCCATCCAGACTGACTTCTTCTCCCTGTCCTGTTCCCAGTCTATCTGGGGTCGGCGCTGTATGTTTCCTCTTCCATTCATATCGGCATCATATCATCATTCCAGCCATCCACTTCCTTTTGATTCATATCATCTATCACACCGTGAAGGTGCTAGTGATAAAGGAATGTATAGAAAAGAGATGGAAAGGACCATGTCGAGAAACCGATGAACGGAGAGAGTGATTGGGAAGACAACATTCCAATCCAAACTGCTCAAGGTTTTAGCTTAGGTTTTACAGCCGGCCGTCTGACTGAAACCAACCCTCTTTGGGTACGCTGTTGTTGGTGGTTTGTCCTTCACCATTCGGGTGCCCCAAGGTTTATGCCCCAAGGCTTATTGGTCTACACCGGGCAATTTCCCTTTCGATTTTTACGACCTCCGGGGTGAGTTGAGGCTGGCACACTCTACGCTATTTTTTCGCTCCCAGTAAGAATAATCCGTAGTAGTAACACATGAGTAAATAAACCGCACAGAGTAAAAGCTTCCGAAGAACGCCGTCGCACTTACCCTAACATTAAGCAACTGTCTGTGAGTAATAAACCGGTTTTTTCCAATCTCGCCGCGTGCGCGACAGCGGCTAGTGGTAACGCATACACGCCCCGGATGCTTGTAGTAGTGCAACCGATTCGCGCGGTTGTATAAAGGTTATTTTCTGTTCCGTTTGTACTGTACTCATGTGGTAGTAATGTACGTTTAGTTTCGTTTATCTGTGTAGTACCTAAGTTTGGCCCTTATGAAACTGTTACAAAATCATTAAAACTTCCCAGAATCACAACAAATGAGTCTTTATTTCTCATCTTTATTATACCTACAATTGTCAAAGTTAATGACCAAAGTTTGCGAGAAAAGTAAGTCTCCTTCGCGCTAAGTATGTTTGGGACAGAACAGCCTTTTTTATATCAGTAAAAACTTCCTCGCCTTATCTATAACTTTGTGCTAGTTAGGTGTAACTTATGATAGGTACGTTATTATTTTAGTACTGACATTTATTATGAGTTTCTTTTCACTTACAAAAATTGATTATTTTAGTTTTAATTGCATTACTAGCACTTAATTGGGGCACAGGCTTTTTCTATGACAAATATATAGGGAGAAAGGGAAAAAAGAGATATATATTTTAGAAAATAAAATGACAATCTCATTTGTACCTTTAAATATCAGACTAATGTTTAACCATTAGTAACAATATCAGACTGACCCGACTATCCAAAGAGGGTTAGTGTCAGGCAGGCGGCTGGCTGTAAAACATAAGCCAAAATTTGAGCAGTGTGGATTGGAATGTTGTCATTCCAATCACTCTCTCCGTTAATCGGTCTCTCGACATGGTCCGTTCCGTCTCTTTTCTATACATTCATTCATCACTAGCACCTTTGCGGTGTGATGGATGATATGAATCAAAAGGGAGTGGATGGCTTGATGACGTCTGACCGATATGAATGGAAGAGGAAACATACTGCGCCGACCCCACTTAGACTGGGAACAGGTCAGAGAGAAGAAGTAACAATATCCGACTGACAATTAACCATTAGTAACATCAGTAACATTTTTGATCAATTAGTTGAGCTAACTATGCATCAAAAAACCGGCCCTTAATTGCTCCGAAGCAATTCGATAAGTCCCAATAAAAACAAGAGGACGGCGTTAGGCACACAGCGCAATTCATACCTACTGAGGCGGACGGCTGTGAAAATTACTGCAAGAAACACTGAGCATGTCCAACCATTAATTGCAAGACAAACTTTACTGGTTGTTTGCGTTGGCTCTTGGCTATGATTTGTTTGTATTGTACCGCTTGGGGTGATTCCAGGGCTCTCACGCTACAAGAGTTCAGCACTTTTATATTTAATTAGCAAGGAGGTGTAGTTCTGGTCTGTTGACTTTTGTTCTCGAAGAACTTGCCTTTGTTTGAGTGGGGTCGGCCCAGGGGATTGTAGATAATGCATACCTAAATCACGCCTTTACAGGGGGGAAGGTAGAGGTGTATTGACAACCACGATAACATTTTCAGTACTATGTACTAAATTCCATCATCCATATTACATGGGACACCTAAACCGCAGTATATTGCTAGTTAGTACATAGGAATGCTGCTGCCCATTCTTCGTCGCTGTGTTAATCCGTAGTTGTCTTGTACGCCACTCAAGAGAGAGTTAGGGGACAATTGTATTTTTCTCTGTAGAATATATTTTTAAAAGATTATAATGAGTGCGGCAGTAATGGGGGTAGCATATTATGCTACTCCTATTGATGCCGCATTTAGAGACGTCAATTAATGCTAATGAGTGCTTAATGTCAAAAAATTACAATACAAAATTAAAAATATGGCATCATGGAATTAAGAAATTGCGATGCAATCTTCTTGCAGATTAAGTCCCTGATCCTGATATATACTTTATTTCTATTATACGTCTTCGTAGAACCTTTATGGCATTTACTTGCGATTGTAATATTAATTTTCAATTTACTGGAATGCGAAAACATGTTGTCGTCTATTGTGTTAATCCGGATTATCGCCATCGTAATCTGTCACATTATAATATATTCTGTAATAAGTATTATTACGTGTCATGTCAAACGGGTGCGAAATTATGAACGAGTTAATTAATTAGATAAAATCATAAGACAATTTCGTTATTAAGCATATGTCACCTACATCTGCTGGAGATTAGGTGCCAACTATTGTGTTAATCCGGATTATCGCCATCGTAATCTGTCACATTATAATATATTCTGTAATAAGTATTATTACGTGTCATGTCAAACGGGTGCGAAATTATGAACGAGTTAATTAATTAGATAAAATCATAAGACAATTTCGTTATTAAGCATATGTCACCTACATCTGCTGGAGATTAGGTGCCAACTTGGTATATAATTATACAGACTTGTTAAGGGCAGCTTAGTACATAAAAATTTGTGCTAGAGTTTATATGGTTGTTTATATGTTTATTTTGTATATTTTCAATGTTTACAATATAATTATGTCTGTATATTTTTTTAAGTGAGGGTAGCTCTTGCCCTTCATCTCACCTGATGGTAAGTTATGATAACGGCCTAAGATGGAATCAAGCTTCACCTGGAACCCTCAACCACAGAGGGGCTGGCTATCTTATCGGATGGGTGACCAAAATTTTACTATCTCGAGTTCCTCCGTGATTCGGAAGGCGCGTTAAGCCGTTGGTCCCGGCTGCATTTGCAGTCGTTAGCACCCACCAACCCGCACTGGGCCAGCGTGGTGGGGTATGGCCCAATCTCCTTATATTCTTCCATCCATAGGGAAGGCCCGTGCCCCAGCAGTGGGGACATTAAAGGGCTGGTGATGATTATGATGATGAATAATAAATAATAAATATTTTTTACACTCACACCTATCATCTGGCTAGCCCTAAGTAAGTAGCCTAAGCACTTGTGTTATGGATATTAAATGACGGAATATCATCAAATATATCCACTCATATTAACAACTTTTTGCAAATAGACAAATTCCTATTGCGTTTATTGCGTATCACCTATCTGATGCGTTTGTTAATCTAATCTATCTAATATTGGCCATCCTTATCGGGCAATCATTAACCGTAAACTATTTAATTTTGACTAGATAAAAGAAATAAGTAGGCGTGTTCTTGTAAGGCGTCGATAATACTTAATTGGAGCACGTTGTTTATTGTTTGTAACCACGTGAGCGAGTGTGCTACATACAGGAAGTAATTACCGAGATATCGAAGTTCACTATACGCGCCACTTAAGAATAGGCCCGTCAAATAGCAACTTGTTTATGTCGGTTTGGTCACTAACTGCCGCACTCAGAGACGTCAATTATCTTTAATGAGTATTTAATGTCAAATATTTTCATTCTAATCTAGACCATAGACCCGGCAAGAACAGCGACTAGTTTTGAATTGATAATTTTTTGACGTTAAGTACTCATTGACGTTATTTGACGTCTCTGAGTGCGGCAGTTAGAAAGGATGAGAGAAAGGAGAGTAACAAGAAGAAGAAGAAGAAGAAGGTTTATTTGTAGGAAGTGAATGAAGCAAAGGGCAGGAGATGAAGACCGCGGGGGATCTTTTATGATCCTATTGAAAGGATTGTTATTATTGATTTTTTATTTGAACATTTTCACAAAATGTTCGAAAAATTTTAGTTTTGATGATGATATTTTTCTAACCCCGTGTGGTGACGGCAGAGTAGAATACAATTGTCACCACCCCAAATCTCTCCCGTGGGTGTCGTACAAGGCGACTAAGGATAAACCAGTGATGGGGAATGGGCAGCAGCGTTCCTCTTATACCACCTAGCAATGTACCTACTGCGACTTCTGTGCCCGATAAATGGCAATAGGCTCGCCACCTATTACATGGGATCTAACATAATTGGCGGAACGCGGGTGCTAGTTCACCTCTGCCTACCCCTGCGGGGATATAGGCGTGATTTATGTATGTATGTATTTTTCTAACCACAATTTTCTTTGTAATCAAATTAAAAGTACATTAAAAATAGGGTCAAGAGTTCCTAAAATCGACGGCCATGCATGACGACATTAATGAGATTAAATGAAGCGAAGGAAATGTAAGGATCGTAGCAAGTGGAAAGAAGTGGTCTCTGCCTACCACTGTGGTAGAAGTGTGATATATGTATGAGAAACTTCATTAATTCCGCAACCCAGATGGCTCATCACCACGCAACAGGGACCATATATTTTTTACATACATACATAAATACATAGAAGTTTATATTTTCTCCCTGCCCTGTTCCCAGTCTATCTGGGGTCGGCGCAGTATGTTTCCTCTTCCATTCATATCGGTCAGACGTCATCAAGATATCCACTCCCTTTTGATTCATATCACCCGTCACACCGGAAAGGTGCTCGTGATGAATGAATTGTAGTATCTAAAGAGACGGAACGGACCATTTCGAGAGACCGATGAACGGACGGACACCGTGATTAGAATGACAACATTCCAACCCATACCTACCGCTCAAGGTTTTACAGCCCGCCGTCTGCCTGACACAAACATCCTTGGGTATGCTGTTGTTGGTGGTTTGCCCTCCACCATGCAAGTGCTCCAAGGTGCTTATAGGTCTACCGGGCAATCTCCTTTAGTCGACTTTTACGACACCCATGTGATGAGTCGGGACTGGCCAGTACTACGTTATTATTTCTCTCCCAGGCCAGCATAGAAGACATTAGTAATTTTGTCTAATCATCATAATCATTATAATAAATGATAATCAAGAATTGGAAAATTAGACTTTAGTCGTTAAATAATTATGTTACTCACGTCTAAAGCCCTCCACCTCGGTAGCGTTTCTGTAAAAACAATAGGTATTAGTAGACACAGTAGGTACATAAGTTATGGCTTTGGTTTTGCAAACATACATACATAAATCACGTATGTATCCCCGGACAGGTAGGCAGAGGTGTATTAATACCCACTTTTCGCCAATAAGTTTGGTCCCATGTAATAATAGGTGGCGAGCCTATTCCCATTCATCGGGCACATAAATCGCAGTAAGTATATTGCTAGGTGGTATGAGAGGAATACTGCTACTGTCTATTATTCTATATTCTAAGTGCCCATTACTCATTGCTGTCTTTACTCTTATGCCCATTTTCACCATCAACTTCTAACTTTTAGGTGTCACCTAAGACATAT
Source organism: Cataclysta lemnata (assembly GCA_963931975.1). Lineage (NCBI taxonomy): Eukaryota > Metazoa > Arthropoda > Insecta > Lepidoptera > Crambidae > Cataclysta > Cataclysta lemnata. The sequence continues at coordinate 1,905,732 of OZ008346.1, read as the reverse complement.
TCCCCCGTATACAGAAACGCTAATCAAAGTTTGAGTCTTGCTTATCATTTAAATGTCGTCAAAATTGACGTTTTTCCATACAAATTCTGACAGGTAATGTCCACTTAACTTTTAAGCAGTCCCCCAAATTTGATTAGCGTTTCTGTATTCGGGGGTTTAGGTGACAATTAACATTCATTTCGTTTTCACCATCACTTTGTGGACACCTAAACTCTTAAAGGACTCCTATATGGTAGGGACCCGATTTTCGGTCCCCTATTAACTGCCGCACTCAGAGACAGTTTTAAATTTACAGCAAATACATAGAATATAAAACTAGCAAACATCTATCATTGTCATATCAGACACTTTTTTTAGGCAAAGGAGTTTATTTTCGTTAATTCTTAAATAAATAATTATTTTATTAGCCATTATAATATAGAATAGAATGTCGCTATCGATAAATTATGACACAATTTTAGTTTTATTTCATATTATTTCGTGAAATACAGAAAATATTAACCAAAATACATTTTCCGGAAACTACCGATGAAAAAACGACAAAAAGAAACGTTACCTAATCAAGTAGTCCCTAAAAAAGAACCTTAGCACGGTGAAAACGAATTTAAGTGAAGGGGTAGTTTAGGGGATCACTTTGGTTAGGGGATACCTACTTAGGTGACTGTTTTCTTGTCCATACTTCTTCTCCCTGCCCTGTTCCCAGTCTATCTGGGGTCACCACAGTATGTTTCCTCTTCCATTCATATCGGTCAGACGTAATCAAGTGATCCACTCCCTTTTGATTCATATCATCCATCACACCGTACCTAAAGGTGTAGTGATGAATGAATGTCTAGAAAAGAGACGGAACGGACCATGTCGAGAGACCGATGAACGGAGAGAGTGTATCACTCTCTCCGTTCATCGGTCTACTACTACTACTACTACCATACTGCTCAAAGTCTTGGCTTAGGTTTTACAGCCGGCCGCCTGTCTGATACTAACCCTCTTTGGGTATGCTGTTGTTGGTGGTTTGCCCTCCACCATTCGGGTGCCCCAAGGTGCTTATTGGTCTACACCGGGCAATCTCCCCTAGTCGACTTTTACGACACCCATAGGATGAGTCGGGGCTGGCCTATTCTACGTTATTTGTTCGCTCCCAGGCCAGCATAGAAGACCTTTTCTTGTCCATTATTCACCCCTGCCTTTTTCTACGACGATAAATAGGCGCGATTCATGTATGTATCTATTCACTTCTCTAAAATTAAAAATGTGTAATATCACGGTAGCAATCACAATAACAAGATAATTGCAAATTGTTACAGATAGTTAATAGTATTTTAGTAGGAGTCACATAAAAACCGATAAAATCTTTCTGGGAACTGAAAATAATATTCATTCATTATCAAAATACCGATTCGCTATTATCTTCTTTATCGCATTACAACTTCTATGCCGTATTTGTGTATCTTCACAATAAATTTGGACTACGTAGATAATCGCCTAACAATAACAAAGTATATTTTCCTACTAACGTTATAAATAGAAATTTTTGATTACTTAAATTAAGCTTCATTAAATTATTACAAAGATAATGAGGTCACAACTCGGAGTAAATAGAACTGGAGTAGCCTTTGCCTAACATTCCCCTCTGCCAAACGCACAAGCATCGGATGCCTGTGCGTTATATAAAACTAGTTGAGCCGCCATTTTAAAACCACAATAATCAGAACGTCTTGCCGTGCAGAGCTCCCACTAAAATGCCTGCCTGTGCTGTTTTTTAGCGTTAAAAAAATTCGAAAACATCAAGTATTCAAAAAGATGGCGTCACATTTCATTTTTAAGTATTATTTTTAAGATTTGATATTTATTTACTTCATAATTTCATGTTTTAGCATACTACAATTTCAAATTTCGAGCCATAGTCTCGTGGGGAGTCGGCCGTGACGTCATCAAACGATCTTCCAGCGCACTCCCCACGAGACTACCTAGGGTTGAACATTATCGCATTTCAATTAATTAGACAATAATTTAAAAAAGTTTGTTGTTAATAAATAATTGTAATTTTGTCATTTCGTATTAATTAATTACCAATTATAATTTCGTTTTAACAATATACGTTGCGTGTTTATATTTAGTTTAGTATTAAGTACATACCTACCTACACTTTTGCGACCGCTTGAAGCTTATTTTTTGCCACACTACATGGAAATATAAAATCATTAGTGAATTAATAAAATAAAATAAGAATAAGACTATTTTGCCCTTTATTCATGCTGGGCGGCGCTCATAAACATTAAGAGTACCTATGCTGTAGCATATACAGCGTCCCTGACTTTATAAAATAAGCAAGGGTAAAAAGGTACCAGCACAGCCGATTATTTCTGAGAAACCTAAATTTTTTTTCGAGCCACAGCACAAATTGTTTTTTTTTTGTTGTAATCAGCAACCCTAATTGAATTGCACTTCATTAATAGTGATGTCACGTCATCGATATTGCGATTTTACGAGGGAGTAATGAATGAATGAATGAATGAAAGTAACATTAAATTTAAAATATGTATTATGATTTAAATCTATACATTGTGTTCCTGAGGTTATACATTAACTTCGGCATTTTATTCAGACTATTAAATTGATCATTTTTTAATATGGATTAAATTTATGATAGGTACTTTTATGAATTGAAGTTCCTTTAATTTTGAAATCCTAGAATAAAACTATAGAGATATAAAATAAAACAGGTCAAGTCGACCTTAAGCCAAATGGCATATATGATGTTAGTAATTGCCGTGTGGTCACGGCAGAGCAGAATATAATTGTCACCACCTCAAATCTCTCCCGTGGGTGTCAAGGCGACTACGGATAAATCAGTGATGAGGAATAGGAAGCAGCGTTCCTCTTATACCACCTAGCAATGTACTGCGACTTTTGTGCCCGATAAATGGCAATAGGCTCGCCACATTTTACATGGGACCTAACATAATTGGCAAAACGTGAGTGTTAGTTCACCTCTGCCTACTCCTTCGGGGATATAGGCGTGATTTATTTATGTATGTATGTATGAGAGAAGAGGAAGTAAAATCTCCAATTTTTTTAACATTTTGTCTGTATGTATGTTTGTGCACGCATCATGCATAAACTACGAGACGGATTTTGATCCCATTTGGTATGATGATAGCTAAATGTCATTGTCAACATTTAAGTTAAATTTATTTTTTATTAATATTTAAAAGCTCCTTTAAAAAACCCGGTGGTCCAAGTGCAATACTTCGATTTACTAGGAGTTAGGTATGTGGCACCAAAGTCTTCCGTACATAAATGAAGCTTTTGGAAAATATTATTGTAGTATTAAAATCAGAAATGATCGGTATGTGTAGTTCAAGCAAAAATTCCTCTGCCCCTAACCGGTATCCTAATTGCTAGTATTTATACTGTAAGCTTTCATATTCCCGAAACAGCTAATTTTTAATTATAATTTTCAGTTTTCCTAAAGAACACGAAAAAAATGGGTTGATGCTTGTAATAGGCACGTCTCTTGGGCATCTACAAGAACAAGTACTATTTGTTCCGTAAATTTTGAGCCGTCTCAGTTTCAGAAATTATCTAACAATAGAAGAAGATTTTATAGAAAACAAGTTTGTTTTTTCCTCGCAATTGTGTTGAAAAACGTCGTATGCAACTCATATGCATTGGTCATTACACACTCAGTTTCCTTACCGCGTTCGCTTGCGGCTCGCGCTTGCAATAATGCCTCGTATATAATGACCAACATAGCATACTCGTAACATAATGTACTATTTTAACTTTTAAGATCCACACATTTTGATTTTTGATTCCCCTTAAAATTTAACAATTCCCAGTATCATACGAGAAATCTAACTATATTCACTATCGCTTTGTTAAAAATAATGTTTAAGGGTTTCTCCTTTCCATTATGATTATACGCGAAAGGGTCCACACAGTGATTTCTGAAAGTGAAAATATATAATAACACCTATTGTAAATACTTTTTAAATGCAATAAGCTATAAGTATAAATTTGTATTTGATTGATATAGCTTTCGAAATCTGTCAAAGTTTTAGATAGATTTCATATATGAGTGTCTTTGCAAAATCGAAAGAAGGCTGATTGTAAAGTAAGCGTGTAAATCATCATTTAATTTTTAATAATATAAGAATACTAACGCAAAATTAATGCATTCATTCATTGAACGAAACTGATTTATCGATATTGATATTCTCGTGCTATGTCATGTCACTACTCACACAATGACATTCGTGTGTTTGAATAGAACGTTAACACACTATTTTAAGTATGTTTGCGTGAATTTTAAATATGTGTGTCGTTTTATGCATGTGTGTGTTTGTAAATACGCAAAAAGTTTTTGTATCTGTGTGCAGCCTTTCAGTGTAGTAGTAACCTCACCCCCCGCAAAAAATGGCAGAAAAATATGTACGAGAAATTGACTAATGGCTACTCCAGTCCTATTTACTCTGAGGGTCACAAAAGTTATGAAAAAAACCTGTCTTCTTTATATTTTTAATGAATTTTCTAACATTTACATAATAATAAAATAATAATTGCTGTTTGTTGTGTTTTTTAAATATTAGGTTGGGGAAAAAGTCTTTTCGCATTATAGTATGTATAAACTTGTAATAAAATCTCTTTGGCTATACTATTTGTATCTGGCTGGTTTTGGTATCATTGAAAGTTTAAATTTTAAAGAACATAATTCCAAATTCAAATTAGGAAAATGTGTGATTTTCATTTGTTTTTCGTACCGCCAAGATGAGTGAATCTAATGAAGAAATTCGATACATTTTAAAATTTTACTACAAAAAATTTTGCGATGTTTATGGACCTACTGGAGGCTTACCACCATCTTTTTAAAAGCGATTGTTATTCCTGTCCTTTGAGTGTAGGTTCCTAAACTGCATCGTTTTAATTCGTACCATCATCTTCTTAAAACGTGTCGCTTAAAAAATCGTTTGAATGAACGAAAGATGCCGCTGGTCTGCATTTGGTCTGTTATAGAGTGAAAGAAACAGCGCTATATAAAAATGACATATAGCTGTCTCAGTTTACTGATGCCGAAGTGCGTTCAAAAACTTTTGCGTATTTTCTTACCGGTAAAAACCGTATTTCTTGAAGAGTCATTTAAACATTTGAAAAAATATACTTTTTTTTGTGTGGAAATTAAGTAAAATATATATTATGTATCATGTAATAACAAAAATATATAAAAATATATTATTATTTCAATATATTTTATTTTTGATAAAATAAATTGAATACGGAATAGTGACTTTGTAAGATGTTCACACCAAATGTTTATCTTGTTTGACGTTGTCATTTTTATGTGTTGACACCGTTGGCCAAAGAGAATACAATACCGTTGGCACATGAAATTGAGTCGAGTGAGACCCGCGGTGTTTAAAATTAGATTTTTAAGTTTTTCAACTAAATCAAAATAAACCGGACAAAATGTCGTAAGTAATAAGATATTTATCATATTATTCTTAGGCTTAAATCTAATAATTGCTTAAATTATGCTATAAAATATTTATGTAAGCCATGACAAATAAGAAGTTTTCTTTCAAGTGGTCTTTCTATCTATACCATTTTTAGTTTGGGGCCTCGTCGCAGAGTCAGTTATACCCAGTAAGAAGCACTTTGGAAGCACTTAGATCAAAATATGTAGATCACTCCCGACGGGTATAACAAAACCTCGCTAGCGATAGAGTTTTCGAAAAGGATGTGGAGTAACATTAGAGAGAAATTAAATGCATACGATGAGGCTTCCAAACACTCGAAAGGTTAGTGCAATGCAAGTAAAGTACTAACTGCCGCACTCAGAGACGGCAATCAACGATGATGAGTACTTAATGTCAAAAAATGACAATTCAAACTAGTCGCTATTCTTGCCGGGTTTAGGGTCTAGATTTATTTGAAATTTTTTGACATTAGGTATTCCTTAAAGTTTTTTGACGTCTCTGAGTGCGGCAGTAAGTGTTACATTGAGTTTCGCCAGAGTTCGTTAGCGAGCTCTGTATAACCGTAATAAAATAGTATTGTATTACTATTTTATAACGGTTGCGAGAGCACAAAGGAAACTTACAACCAACAAAAGCTTCGTAAATTTCACCAACCAAGGATCAACATTAGGGAGCTCGCTAGCGCAGTGGCATAGCGCGCTTGGCCTGCGATTGCGTAAAAGCAATGTCGCTAAGGCCAGTCATTGGATGGGTGACCAAAAATTTATTACCTCGAGTTCTTCCGGGCTTCGAAAGACACGTTAAGCCGTTGGCCCCGGCTGCATATGCAGTCGTTAATACCCACCAACCCGCACTTGGCCAGCGTGGTGGGTTATGGCCCAATCTCACTATATTTTTCCATCCATAGGGAAGGCCCGTGCCCCAGTAATGGGGACATTAAAAGGCTGTTTATGATGATGATGGCTCAACATCGAAATCGAATCACAAACCGTACTCAATTTCAGGTTCGGCTCCGGACTGGACTCTTCTGATGGACTCGTATGAAAAACACTACAAAATACCAAATGACGTAGTAGCGGTTTCAAGATCTAGACCGGATATATTAGGTACTTTACTCGAGACTACTCAAGCGTGTACTTCCAGTCGAACTGACCGTATCATGGAAAACGAACATCCCCAAAGACAAAATCCAAAAGAACATCCCCAAAAGTCCCCAAAGACCAGAAAACCAATAAGTGCTTTGATTTAACAACTTGTGTTGGTTGGAAGTGACCTAGATGAAAACTATTGGCTGCGAAATGTCCATAGGTGAAAAAGACTGTTGGTCAAACATAAAAAGGTAAATCGTCCTGTCGGCGAACAGTCCAATGATGAACCGGCCGTCGGAAAACCGGAGCAGAATCTGTTAAATATGTTAAGTGAATTTATAATTAAAATGAAAAATATCAATGTCAAGCCATTACTATAACAAAACTATTTTATAGAAATTTAGCATTAAGTAATATTTTTAGGGTAACTGGCCCTTTTAGTATAGACAAACATTAAGGGTGTCCCATATGGTGATAAAAAAATATAACCCTGCCTTTATTTATATAAACATTGTAACTGTGATTATTAAATGACTGATCTATAAGAACAATGATGGAGAGACATATGTATAGTCGGTTCTTCCAGATTTCCTCCACTCGGCCTTAGGAGAGAACACCTCAAGTAAGTTTTGACATAACAACTTCTTCCTTGAGGTTGATTGATTATTAAAAGTTAATTACTTTGAAGAAAACATTTTTTATTCTTGTAAAATTGTTGAAATAAAAACTCGATTCTACCTAAAAGGCTTTTTATTATATGTATTTTCATACATACATACATAAATCACGCCTATATCCCCGGGGTAGGCAGAGGTGAATTACCACACACTTTTCGCCAAATAAGTTAGGTCCCATGTAATAGGTGGCTAGCATATTGCCATATATCGGGCACATAAATCGCAGTATATTGCTAGATGGTAAAAGAGGAATGCTGCTGCCCATTCATTACTCATAGCTGTCTTTACCTACCCTTAGTCGCTGTACAGGAATTGAGATTCTGAAGATGCAAATAAAAAGCTAGTAATTTAATGACTATCGTGCGTGTCATATGGTATTAGAAAAGTGAATGAATGGTACAAAGAAAAGGGCGGACATAATATGTGAGGTCACCCCCACACATGTGAACAATTACTAATTCAATTAGTTTAATATTAAGCTAATCCCCTACCTAAACTCAACAGCAATTATGCAAAAGCAACTATTTAAAACCAATAATATTCTTTTGGAGAAAAATGTAAATTATCATAATATTATGTATTTTAATGGTTCTGAACAGTCGTATTGTACGACACCCACGGGAGAGATGGGGGTGGTGACATTTGTGTGCTGCTCTGCCGTCACCACACGGCTATATGTATCTGAGAATACCTAAATGTACCTAATTAAGGAATTTATTCTTGTAGTAGGAAATCTTATCACCAATTTAATCATTTAATAAAATAGATGAAAAATTTGTACTGCGATTTATGTGCCCGATATATGGCAATAGGCTCGCCACCTGTTACATGGGACCGAACATAATTGGCGAAAAGTGGGTGTTAATTCACTTCTGCCTACCCCTTCGGGGATATAGGCGTGATTTATGTATGTCTGTATGAAATGAAACACATTCTGACAAAAAGCCGCGTGGTGATGGCAGAGTAGAATACAATAGCCACCACCTCAAATCTGTCCCGCGGGTGTCGTACAAGGCGACTAAGTATAAATCAGTGATGAGGAATGGCCATCCTATATATCTCTTATACCATCTAGCAATGTACTGCGACTTTTGTGCCCGATAAATAGCAATACGCTCGCGACCTATTACATGGGACCTAAACATAATTAGCGAAACGTGGGTGCTAGTTCACCTCTGCCTACCCCTTCGGGGATATAGGCGTGATTTGAGTATGTATGTATGTATGTTAACACAATCTGTAGAAATAAATTTTTCAGTGTAGTGCTCCAGGCAATTCGGAAATTCAGAACACGAGGCTTTGTACACAATAAAATAATATATTTACGAAACGAACTAATAAATAAATCACTCACAATAATATCTATTATTGACTAACTCACTATCTACACTGTATTTGAGACCTAATCCTAAGCCACTTATCACAGTGACTTAAAGCGTGGTTAAAACTCTGCACCACTACCTGCACTTGTGCGGTTTGCCTTTTGGCAACTTCCGGGGCATCCAAACGATGACCTTTCGCCATTATTCGCGACCATTTCGTCTCACCGCATCAGAGAACTTCGATGGGTATGTTTTGGAAAGGCAAACATCATCATCATTATATTTCTTTGGGCTTTGGATCTGTCTGCGATCATGAAAATTATAACGACTAGGTAGCAGGCATTCAGCGCCATGAAACTCTTCACCATCATCTGCTTCTTCTAGATCATCATGATCGTAATTTAGTATTACATTCCTCCCTCGAAAGTACGTTAATTACGATCCGGGTACGACTGCCCGGACTATCGACAGTGTCTCCCTCGGCTTTCAATTTATCTGACATTTTTCGATGTCTAGGTGAAACTGATTCATTACCAGCAGTGACCAAACGGGCCTTATACGTCGCATAGACTTCTGGGAGTTTCTCAGGCAGTATGTTTCGACTTGGAGGCTGAATAAACCGCCGTGCTTATGTCGTTATCCTTTCAAACAGTCTTCTCCATTACCAAAAACTGTGCATTCTTTGAATGTGGAAGAGAAAACGCTACTAGGAGCTTTATCGTGGAGTGCGAGAACCGAAAAGAGATTCTTGGTTTATAGCTGGAACATACCAAACATCTTGTAGGGTTACATACTGGTGATACTGGATTGTTTCCCTTCGAAAACTCTTCACATTATTTTTTCACTTCTCAAACACTGATAATTGTTAATATAAAGATGTTAATTAATACTCAATGAGCCTCAACATAATTAATTCAATAAAAACAACAAAATTCACTTCAAATTGCACGTTTTACCTACACATTCCTTGTAGAAGACATTTTTAGGTTCCAGAAATGCAACTTTTATTCGATTGCTTAGAATGACAGATCAGCGTGTCAGGTTATGCTATTTACGAAGGTCATGGTATGAATTCTCCATATAAATTGAACGAATGATATAGAGTTTACGATTCAACTCTAAGCTCAATCGCTGTCAAAAGCGGACGTCAAAACAGTGTCACGTAGATAGCGTCGTAGTACGAATTAGCGATTCTACTGAGTTTAGGTCCTAAACTTGATCGCGTTAAGAGATGGTGGTAAGCCTCCTGCAGTGTCTGTGAGAGTAGCACAAAATTGGTTTAAGCGTTTTCAATCCGGAAATTTTGATGTCAAAGATGCACGTCGCTGTGGTCGCCCTATTACAGATAAAATGGATGCCATTTTTGAAAAAGTGGAGCAAGATCGGCATGTCAGTAGTTACGACGTAGCTGAAGAACTGGGAATTGACCACAAAACAGTTTTGGCGCATTTGAAAAAAACACAAAAAAGATCGACATTTGGGTACCTCATTTGGGAGCTCACTGAAAGAAACCTAATAAACCGTGTACTCATTTGTGATTCTTTATTACGACGTAATGAAACCGAACCATTTTTGAAGAAGCTGATAACTGGTGATGAAAAGTGGATCACGTACGACAAGAACGTGCGAAAAAGGTCGTGGTCAAAGGCCGGTCAGGCTTCACAGACTGTGGCGAAACCCGGGTTAACTCGCAACAAGGTGATGCTGTGTGTGTGGTGGGATTGGAAGGGCATTATTCATTATGAGCTGTTACCACCAGGCAGGACCATCGATTCTGAACTCTACTGCGAACAACTGATGAGATTAAAGCAAGAAGTGGAGAGAAAGCGGCCGGAATTAATCAACAGAAGGGGTGTGGTTTTTCATCATGATAACGCTAGACCTCACACATCTTTAGCCACTCAGCAAAAATTAAGAGAGTTTGGCTGGGAGGTGTTAATGCATCCGCCGTATAGTCCTGACCTTGCACCTTCAGATTTCCACCTGTTTCGGTCTCTTCATAATTCTTTAGGCAGTGTCAGGTTAACATCACGAGAGGACTGCCAAAACCACTTGTCGCGGTATTTTGACCAGAAGTCCCAAAATTTCTATAGCAATGGGATCATGTCCCTACCTACAAGATGGCAAAAAGTTATCGAACAAAATGGTACCTACATACTTCAGTTAAATGTAAATAAACTATATTAAAAAATGTTTTGAATTTTCTTAAAAAATGCGAAGAAACTTTTTCCCCAACTTATTATATAAGCATTTGGCTTGATGCTTTTATACTTAAAATAATTATAAATAATTATTAGTACAAAGATTTTGGTGGTTAGAAAAAGAATTTCGAAAAATTATGATCTTGAGGCGGGAATCGAACCCGCGTCCGCTGCTATCCGGGCAGGTGCCTGACCGCTCGGCCACCCAAGACGCTAATTAACTTGCCGAAATTCTTCCAACCTTTACACTTCACGTTGTAAGCCAACGGGTACCCTCGCGATGTAGAAATAAATTTCAAACATTCCAAAGCAGATATTTTTACAAATACCGTGCGTTCGGTTAAGCTTGGGTTTAGAGAATTTTGGTGGTTAGAAAAAGAATCAGGCACCTTGCCCGGATAGCAGCGGACGAGGGTTCGATTCCCGCCTCAAGATCATAATTTTTCGAAATTCTTTTTCTAACCACCAAAATCTTTGTACTATTTTTTCTAACATTTACATAATGTTAAAATTAAAATCGAATAGTTTATAAAGCAAACCCAAGCTTAACCGAACGCACGGTATTTGTAAAAATATCTGCTTTGGAATGTTTGAAATTTATTTCTACATTGCGAGGGTACCCGTTGGCTTACAACGTGAAGTGTAAAGGTTGGAAGAATTTCGGCAAGTTAATTAGTGTCTTGGGTGGCCGAGCGGTCAGGCACCTGCCCGGATAGCACCGGACGCGGGTTCGATTCCCGCCTCAAGATCATAATTTTTCGAAATTCTTTTTCTCACCACCAAAATCTTTGTACTAATTTTTCTAACATTTATATAATGTTAAAATTAAAATCGAATAAATAATTATTAATAATTATATTTTATAACTTGAACTTTAATTTAAAAAAAAATCTGTTTGGTTTATTTCTAAGAAACACAAATAGTAAAAGTTATGTTTTCATATAATACTTGAACGTGTATACACAGTGTATTATATATAATACTGTATAATACACCATACATTTAAAAATCAAGTCAACGGATTTAATTTTCGTATGAATATTGAATTTATCCCGATATATTTCGATCACTTTACAGTGCCCGTGGTCACGGGAGACTAAAGATGTCAGTTGACACATTATTGTTAACTACCGTCAAATTATAGAGACTTATTTTTAAGCACCCTTCAAGTAATTTTTTTAGCAATCGTTGGGTTAATAGGAAAATGATATAAGACTTCTAACTCACTGGAAGAATCAAAAATTCACAATGTCTTATGAGACAATTACCATCACCAGCCCTTTGATATCCCACTGCTGGGGCACAAGCCTACCCTATGAATCGTAGAATATAGGGAGAGTGGCCCAAAACTCACCACGGTAACCCAGTAACCCAGATATGGGTGCAAATGCCGCTGGGACCAAAGGCTTAACGTGCCTTTTGAAGCACCGAGGAACTCGAGATAATTTATATTTTTAATCACCCATCTAATGACTGGCCTTAGTGAATTTGCTTAGTATATGCAATCGCAGCGCTCTAGGCCACAGCGCCATATCAATCTTCTCTGAGAGAGAATACTACCTATTAGTAGTCAATAATAATACAGTAAATTTTTACTATCGTTAACTAACGAATCTACATTTAACTAAGTACTACTCACCATTTTTAAAATTGTCTCATCCTTTCCGCATTTTTTACACACATAACTTAGATAATTATGACGGACTTTTTCATAAAACGCAGATTTATTAAAATATCTTATAGTTTAGCTTAATTTTATGTTTCAATTTAGGAATTGCAATATTATTTTTCATTGTCTGTACAAATTGTACCTTTCTAACCACTTCACGAAAACAAACAAATTTTACATCAAACTTCTTACACAAAGTTTACTCGTAGCGCCTCAGAATCCGTAGCACGTAGCACCGTAGCGTTCGCCCGCTACGAAGGTTCTTTGAGAACTGCGGTTTACGCAGCCTTTTACCAGATGCTACGATACGTAGAGTGAGATTTTATTCCATATTCATGAGAGGAGTCGTGCAATTTGTAATGGGATTGATGTGATTTCACTTACATTGGTCCCGTAATATTTTTTACCACTATAAATGGCTTATTTCTCAAATCTTTCCAAGGTGACTTGTCGGTTTTTCTACAAATCCTTTGAGCGTCGCCGTAAGGACATTTCTAAACTAACTAAACAACTAAACTAACGTAAGGGCTTACAAATCCCCTTGACATTTTTTTAAAATCAAATACAGACATCTTGTTAGAAAATCACAGTATTTATTTTTTGTTGTACATACATACAAAAATCACGCCTATATCCCCGAAGAGGTAGGCAGAGGTGAACTAGCACCCACGTTTCGCCAATCATGTCAAGTCCCATGTAATAGGTGGCGAGCCTATTGCCATTTATCCGGCACAAAAGTCGCAGTATATTGCTAGGTGGTAGGTATAAGAGGAACGCTGCTGCCCATTCCTCATCACTGTTTTATCCTTAGACGACACCCACGGGAGAGATTTGGGGTGGTGACAATTGTATTCTACTCTGCCGTCACCACACGACCACAATTTTTTGTTGTAGGTATTTTTTATTGTTGTAATTTACGAGTGTTAAACAAAATTAACAGAATAATCAATCAATCATTAATGTTTATACCTTTATTTAAATAGCGTTTAAAAATGTAACCACCCTAAACTAAAAAGGGTATTTCTGTACATCATTGGAAAGTTGAGTAAATTAAACCATCTATCAATTTGGACAACCTTACAAGATATGGCAAATACGAATCTTTAAATAACGTTAGCGCAAAATAAATTATGGCCAATCCGATAATGCTGATCGTACCTAACAGATAAAGACAAGAATCAATAAGGGCCAAAACAGAGCCAAAATGCCGAGAGTAAGTACACTTTAGCAATACTTTCCGTACTTTCCCAATATTATTAGATAAGTATGATGTATTCGATTAAGTATAATTCATAAATAATTATGTTGCCATTACTAACAATATAAGCTTTTTGGCCCAAGAAAGGAATCTAGGCAATAATTTCGTCGGCCGGTTTGGCAGAATGGTTTGATCGCTGGATAACATCAAAACGGTTCAGGGTTCTACTCCTGGTTGATGCAAATGTTTTCGTGATGAACACAAGCATTAGTAGATCATTGTTAATGTGGTATATAATAATATTGTATGTAATTGTGTAATAATTACACCCACTGTCTAGTTTTTATAACAGAAGCGCTTTAGCTTTACTTTGGGATAGATAATAGGTGTGAATATAATAGTAACTATACTTTGGATCTACGTAAGTAAACTGAGCAATTCTCGCTAAGTCTGACCAGCTAGCAAAATCACTGAAACTGATGAGTTGGGTGAGTTGGTGATGATGATGATGAGTTCGAAAACAATTATTCACGAACATTTCGCCCGTGAACCATCCCCTCCATCATCCAAGTCGTTTTACAATTTCGTCGTTTTTGTCTAAAAAATACCCGACGTATATAGGCCACGTGCCTATCTACACGTCATGTTGTAACGAGCCTTCGAAAAAGCGAAGCGAAATTATCAATGTAGCTCAACTTTATTCGGGACACGTACCGAACAACACAATTATACACACGGCTCCACCATCTGTCTCGCCGGGAGAGAAATAATATTTTAACGAAAACAAATTGTTTGCAAACACGAACGCGGTCAAGCCCTCCGCCCGTTTCCATTAGGCCATTGGAAATTTGGAACTTAGGCCGCCTATAGACGTCCGGTTTTTTCACCGGACAACGGACCGTTAATTAAGGGATGTCTTCATCATCATCATAATCCCTTTAATGTCCCCACTGCTGTGGCACGGGCCTTCCTAATGGATAGAAGAACATAGGGAGATTGAGCCATAACCCACCACGCTGGCCCAGTGTGGGTTGATGGGTTTTACCGACTGAATATGCAGCTGGGACCAACGGCTTAACGTGCCTTCCGAAGCACGGAGGATTTCGAGATAATAAATTTTTGGTCACCCATCCAATTGCGCAATTGTAAGCCAAGCGCGCTAAGCTAAGTAAGCAACGGATATTCTTGTATACATTTTTTTTGCCGGATGGATGTTAACTGCGACTGCTGTCTATATGCGCTAGTTTTGAACTGGTTGTCAAAGATTACTGGAAAACCGGCAATCCGGCAGCGTCAACAGGCACCACTACATCAGCGTGGATGTACACACATTCATTATAACCCATACACCACCGCGAATCCGGTAAAAATCACGGTCCATTGTCCGGTAAAAAAAACGGACGTCTATAAGCGGCCTTACGGAGGTTTCAATTTTAAATGCCTCGACGTAAGTCATCCCCGTTTTCTTCCGTTTGGTTTCTTCGGCAAGGGCCAGGAAGGGGGCCGTAAACGGACACACAGACAGGCCGCTTGTAGGCGTCCGTGGTTTTCACCGGACATCAGACCGTGTTTTTTACCGGACTCGCGGTGGTGTATGGCTTATAAATAATGAATGTGTGTACAGATTACCCCTGATGCACCACCTTATAATCTTGACGGTCCGTCATCGGGTGAAAAAACGGACGTCTACAAGGGGCCACACACGAACAATTTCGTGTATACCCTGTGGTCGGATCTTCTTCTTCTTCCTGCCCAGTTCCCAGCTTATCTGGGGTCGGCGCAGTATGTTTCCTCTTTCCTTATTATCGGTCAGACGTCATCAATCCATCCATTCCCTTATCATTCGTATCATCCATCACTACCTGGAAATTCTTTAAAAGTTAGTGTTGTATATAATTATTATTATGCGGCCTCTCAAGCCCCATGTCGGTACTAGTGTAACAAATATACAACCTGGGTAGTTAAGGTAGGTAGTTAAATTATCTTTTCACTTCTCATGCTCTGAAAGTGCTTATTTGTGCAGGATATAGGCTGCACAAAATCGAATTTTGTGCTCTAGAGCATTAACGTATCTACTCATAAATGTGTCTATATTAAGGCAAAGAAAATGAGTCATGCAGCCAAACACTAAGAAAATCAGAGATAAAATTTGTTATTTTTTTATATTTACTTAAATTTATTTGCCTAGTGTGTTTTTTTAAGACATAGAAGATATTAAAATTTTAATTCAAGTAGGTACGGTAGGTTATTAAATTATTTTAAGAAAATAATATTTCAAAATTAATTTAAAACTTGGCAGTATAGGTCTGCAGCCCAAGCCTTATATCAATGGAAAAAACAATTTCCTTCAGTATTCAAAACTGTACTAATGGGGAGTGTTTGGCGTGTTTCGTGGTGTCAGTCAGATTTATTTTCGCTAATTAAAAAATTGTTAGAGTGGAATTTGTGCAGTGAAAGTAGTGTTATTTTGATGCACAAGCATCTCTCGTGATGTGTTTGTTGTGTGGTGAAAATCACTGTAAAAATTGGTTTTGTCCACCTCATAAGGCACCATCATGACCTCTGTTACCATTAAATTCGCACCAAGCACTCCCTAGATACGTTAAAATGTGTGACACCCATATTTTAACGTAAAATTCATTTCATTCATATATTTCACCCACTCATTATCTCATATGACTACAGTTAAAATATACACTAAAGATATGGCTGTATGGGCTAGACCCTTTGCCTTCCCAATTCCAAAACTGTACTAATTTTAGTTTGAACTTTAAGTTTTAAATGTTTTTATACATTACTGTTTTATTTCCTCGCAATCGAAGTGAAAAGCAGAGTTTCTAACTCGTCCACAAAACTATTTTTATGCTCGACATTACTATCAGCCCTCGCCTTCGGCTCGGGCTGCTAAAAGTCTCGGTCAATAATGATTCGTTTTGTGCACTTGATAGAAAATCTACCAAAAAAGAAGATTAAGAATATTGTGGTTAGAAAAAGTTCGAAAAATTATAGTCTTGATGCGGGAATCGAACCCGCGTCCTCTGCATTCTCGATTCCCGCATCAAGACTATAATTTTTCGAACTTTTTCTAAGCACAATATTCTTTGTACTATTTTTTTTAACATTTATGTAATGTTCATATTAAAATCAAAACAGTAAATAAAAACAGACTTATACGCATTGTCGGCATTGCGTAAAAGTCAATGTTTTTCGGTTTCGAAACGGTCACTTACCGCGGCACTCAGAGACGTCAAATAACGTTAATGAGAACTTAATGTCAAAAAATGACAATTCAAAACTAGTCGACAGACGAGTATCGAAACTCCGAGAGTGATCTACATCAAATTAATTCTGTGCTTGGAACTTAAACATTTACGAACGAAAGCTGCTACGTGACACTTTTATTTCGCAGTCGCACTTCAGATACGCAAGCGACAGTGCAATTTGGCTCTAAAGTCGTCGGCGTAAGGTACAATGTAATTCTTAGCTTGCCGATGTGTAGTCACTGATATTATGGAGCACCATCCACTAAGACTAATGCAATTTCGACTGCCTCCCACGGGACAACGGAGTAAATATTCGATCTGGAACGAAACTCATATTGTACTCGCTTCTTTATGACGCAATACAGAAAATGCATTTCGATTTCGATTTCTTAATCGATTTACGCGTGGTGACGGCAGAGCAGAATACAATTGTCACCACGCCCATCTTTCCCTTTGGTGTCGTACAAGGCGACTAGGGGTAAAGACAGCAATGATGATAATGGGCAGCAGCATTCCTTAAACCACCTAGCAAAATACCTATGATTTATGTGACCGATATATGGCAAAAAGCTCATTACATGTGACCTAACCTAATTGGTGAAACGTGGGTGTCAATTAACTTCTGCCTACCCCTTCGGGGATATAGACGTGATTTATGTATTGCAGTAAATCGCAGAACATTGCTAGGTGGCATAAGAGGAATGCTGCTGCCCATTACTCATACCTGTCTTTACGCTTAGTCGCCTTGTATGACATGACACCCGCGGAAGGGGGTAGGGACAATAATTGTATTCTGCTTTCACCACACGGTATGATAATGAAACATACTCGTAGTAATAATACATACATACATAATTCACGCCTATATTCCCGAAGGGGTAGGCAGAGGTGAACTAGCACCCACGTTTCGCCAATTATGTTAGGTCCCATGTAATAGGTGGCGAGCCTATTGCCATTTAATAATAATGTTTAATAATAGTTTGCTTGTTTCATTTATTGCGTCTGCTTCTGACAGAGCAACCACAAGGTCAATAAGTGTCCGTGTAGATTGGCTTACTGGAGAGAGCAGATTTAGGTCGCGTTTAAAATTGAGTTTTGGGGTTATTGAGATAAGGTTTACTATACATTTGCTGTGAGCGGCTCTCGAGCATTTCAATACCGAAAGAAGTGAAATATAATAGTAAGAGACCTTATTTCAATAATCCGTGAGTGCCTCTGTGTTCCAGTGGTCCGCCCACAGCAATTAGATCCTGAGGTCCCGAGTTTGATGCCGAGGGGAGTACAAATTCGTGCTCAGTTTGGTTGGTGGTAGGACTTCTTCTAAGTCCGTTAGGCTAGCTACCACCACCTTATCAAAATCTGCCACCATAATAATAATGCTAAGAGCACTATGTTGTTCCGACAATTTATAATTTATAAAAAGATAACCAGCCCCTCTGTTGTGAGGGTTTTCCAGGTGAAGCTCGATTCCATCTTCGGTCTTTATCGTTACTTACCATGAGGTAAGATGAAGGTCAAGAGCTTTCCTGTCTAGCATAAATAAGGCCACTAAGTGTCCATCGAGACTAGCCCACTGGAAGACAAGATTTAGATCGCGTTTAAAATGGAGTTTTGCTATTGAGATAAGGTTTTCTTTACGTTTGTGTTGACTTTCAATACCGATCGAAGTGAAATGTAATAAGAAACCTTATTTCAATGGCATTGAACTCTATTTGAAAAACGTTTTTAATAATTATGCTCTTCTCCCAGAGCCGGACTGTATGAACAGACCCTAACAAGCAATAACAATTATTATATATTATTTTTTTTCTGTAAGAAGCATATTATTGTTGTTTATATTTTTACTATTTTTTATGCTCATACACGTTTTTTTTTTGTAGTTTGTATAATATAGTATCTATTTATTATTGGAAACTTTACTGGTGCATGAGTTATTCTTAATTGTGATACTTATGTTAAAAAGAACTGTGTTTTCTGAAAATAAAGAAAATAATATTATTGTGCCGATTTTTTCCGAACGTTAGTCACGTAATACAGCTACGTGGTGCCTCCACAGAACTGTGGAGATAAGCTGTGATTAATTATATCCTGTGGACATGAGCCTTGCTAAGTTCAGAGGATGAAGGTCATGGTTATTTCTAAATAATATGTATTTCTGTGCCATGTGGCGATGGCTGAGCAGAATACAATTTTCACCAACCCCATCACTCCCGTGGGTGTCGTGCAAGGCTACTAAGGATTAAGACAAATGGGCAGCAGCGTTGCTCCTATGCCACCTAGCAATGTACTGCGATTTCCGTGCCAGATAAATGCCAATAGGCTCGCCACCTATTACATGGGACCTAACCTAATTGGCGAAACGTAGGTGTTTGTTCACCTCTGCGTACTCCTTCGGGGATATTGGCGGGATTTATGTATGTATGTAAAGAAAGGAGTTAGAACCATGGACCATGTCAAGAGATCGGTGTACGGAGAGAGTGATTGGGATGACAACATTCCAAATTTTGTCAGTGCTATTTTTCAATGGAAAATATAAAAAATACTTTTATTTAATTGTTGTATTTATGGAGTAATTTTTAGTTAATAACACGTCATTGCCCACTTAACTTGTGAATGAATATTAAATATTAAAGTATGTCTAAATAACAACCGAAAAACAATAATTAATAATTTCCCCTGCACACTGTTTCAATTTCTATTCTTCTTTTCCACTGCACACTGTTTCAATTTCTATACTTCTTTACTAAATATTTGAAAATACCATCGTAATAAATCCTCAGGTAGTCCTGCCAGTTTATGTCTTTAGGGTCACAAGGAAACTCTTTCTGATCTTCAATCGGCAGGGAGCCGTAAATCTCTTGCGCTTTGTCAGATTTAAATATCCAGGAGTTACTTGTAAAGTATGAATAGGTTGCTCGTCTCTTCAAAATGTTGGTTTGCTGTTTGACGTGTCTGAAACAAGAAGTCAAGATTCTTGAAATCTCTGAAATTGAAATGAGTGGGCAGAGGTAAACTTACACCCACGATTCGCCAATTAGAATGAAAAAAATAAAATAATACATTTATTGACCTTGTATATACAATTTAATACATACATACATAAATCACGCCCATAACCACGCAAAGCAAACGTGAATTAACACCCACGTTTCTCCAATTATGTTAAGGCCCATGTAGGTGGCGAGCCTTAGAGTGTTAATTGGAATTAGTATACTAGAAACTGTAAGCAATTTATAGATAAGGAATAAAACCCCAACCTTGGTTCTTCACCTCCAAGACGTAGCAGGAAATCCGTAGCGTACGCGCGTAGCGTCTGAGTTAAGAATGTTTTTACATACATCGCTATATTAGACTGCACAAAAACAATTTTGGGATATCGCACATCTGAAATTAAGCATTATTAACATAGTAATATACCTAGCTTGTTTGTATATTTTTAGTGAAACGGAAAACTTGTGAGGATATTCGGAATTAAATAGAAACTCTTAAATTAGTAAAGTTGTTTAAAGTTGTAAAAAGTTGCCTTTGTGACCGAATTGTTACAAGAGAAGGTGTCTGCTTAACCCCCGAATACAGAAATGCTACTCAAATTTTGGGCACTGCTTAAAAAGTGAAGTGGACATTACCTGTCAGAATTTGTATGGAAAAACGTCAATTTTGACAATATTTAAATGTTAAGCAAGACCCAAACTTTGATTAGCGTTTCTGTATTCGGGGATAATAATTCAAATAGTTGTAACTAGGGAAAGGCGGCCCAAAGTGGCCATAATTTAAAGCCTTGAGATGTTCCCATATATGAAGCCTTTTTATCTTCTGCCTTCAGGGGAAAATATAAAAAAATTGAAAATGTTTGCTTATACATTATATGGTATTATAAAATAATTTCTAAGAAACAGACGTTTTATCCAGTATCAACGTGTTAGAGAAAGAACTTACAATGTTTGTTCTTCAAACTTTCCTCGAAAAATATGTTGAAGATCTGCATATACGTATTAGGATTACAGCCACTTGTGCTGCTGTTGTAGAATGCGACTTCGGCACCTCTGGAAGGGGAATAAGAATCTTCACAATATACCAAAACATGTGCATTATTAGTTTTTACTAAAAAAAATACTTTTATTTCTCAAAATCAAAATTACATGTGTTCAGACTCCCCTCAAAGTAATAAAACTTGTGTTGGGGATGTCTCGCTCTGACCCATTTAATTTAAAATTTCGCATGAGTTATAAAAGAAGCAATTCACAAAATATAAAATAAAATAAAAATTGGTATGGTAAACAGTCCGTATTTGTGTGTATTCGTGCATGTGTGTGTCTGTGTCTGTGTTGTGTGGCTAGGGAGTTTCTACTATATATAATAGCGTAAAAGCTATTGAAGCAAGGGGATAAATAGGCGCGATTTGTGCACTATAGCATGCATGACATGCATTACAGCAACTTACATTTAAAACAATTGACGTTACATAGTGCAGGAGTACTTTTGACGAATGCGTAAATAGATTCGAAATTTCAAATTCGAAAAATTTTAGTATTGATGCGGGAATCGAACCCACGTCCTCTGCACTCCTGGCAGTCGCCCTATACCACTCCATTCCCGCGTCAAGGCTATAATTTATCGAATCTTCCCTAACCACAATATTCTTTTTACTAATTTTTCTAACATTTATAATATAGGTAATGTAGACAATATTTTTTTTATTGGTATATCAGGAATGCTACT
Organism: Cataclysta lemnata; assembly: GCA_963931975.1. Classification (NCBI taxonomy): domain Eukaryota; kingdom Metazoa; phylum Arthropoda; class Insecta; order Lepidoptera; family Crambidae; genus Cataclysta; species Cataclysta lemnata. Next base: position 1,884,118 of record OZ008346.1, on the reverse strand, counting down.
GTCCATTCCTCATCATTAAATTATGTTGAAACAAAACAAAATGAAGAAAAACTTTCGTTTTTTTTACAGAAGAAAGGCATAATTCAAAAAATATTCAAAAGATTGTGTTTTAAAATTGTAAGAAATTAATCCGGTGCGTTTTTGAGTAGATAAGTTGACGGTAAGTTATTCGAGTTTTTTGCATTGTGCGATTAAAAACAGTATTCATAAAGAAAGAGTCTTGCCGATTTCCCAATTACGCCCTGAATATTCAACCCCATCGGTCAAATGGCAACCCTTGGCCTTAATGCGAATAGTTTCTGATAATCACGATTTAACGGATTCACAATCACCGCCCCGGATAGTGCTATGATAAATGTGACAAACTCTATATAATTTAATTCTACTGTGACATTTAATACGCACGAAAATTTAATTTAGTGGAATCACGAATCGATATCCGATGACCGGCTGTAAAACCTAAGCCAAAGCACATGAATAATAAACGGAACATAGAATAACCTTCATACAACCCCGCGAATCGGTTGCACTACTACAAGCACGCGGGGCATGTGTGCGTTACCACTGGCCGCTGTCGCGCACGCGGCGAGACTGGAATAAGCCGGTTTATGACACACAGCCAGTTGCGGGTCAGGGTTAGTGTGACGGCGTTCTTAGGAAGCTTTTACTCTGCTCGGTTTATCCACTCATGTGGCCAAAACATTGAGCGATATGGATCGTAATGTTAACATCCCAATCACTCTCCCCGGTCATCGATATCTCGACATGTTCCATTGAAAAAATGGAAGCTAATGCGACCTTCCTGCGGGGTGAGAGACGGTGGCGGGGACGCGGCACTCTAGATGTTAGCGGGGGCTAGTGATGCGGGGAGGAGGGAAAACTCGTGCAATTCCACATATAATACCTCAGCCCCCCCAACGTCTCTCACCCCGCAGGAAGGTCGCGCACGAAGTTGTCGGACTATAGTAAGCACTACTTTGACTAAATAAATAAAAATAAAATAACATTTTACGGCTACTAAATTTGGAAAACGACTACACTACAGTACCTATTCAAAATTAAATAAATGCCAACGCCTTGTGGTGACGGCAGAGTAGAATACAATTGTCACCACCCCAAATCTCTCCCGTGGCTGTCGTACAAGGCGACTAAGGATAAATCAGTGATGGGGAATGGGCAGCAGCGTTCCTCTTATACAAACTAGCATTGTACCTATTGCGACTTCTGTACCCGATAAATGGCAATAGGCTCGCCACCTATTACATGGGACCTAACATAATTGGCGAAACGCGGGTGCTAGTTTACTTCTGCCTACCCCTTCGGATATAGGCGTGATTTATGTATGTATGTATGTGTATAATGATGAATTACCGAGCACTCCTAGCTGCAGCAATCAAAGTCAGATTGACGACGTAATCGACAGGCACAAAATCGCAAACGTTTTCTTTTGTAGACATGAAATATCTGTTGAGACCGCACGCAACATCGGCAAACAAAATAGAAGACGACAATCCTTCAATCCAACCAGATACAGGTTCTCTGTATGCCGCAGTCACTGAAAAGTGAAAACATATTTTGCAATACAGGTTATTTGTAGCAGTGTAAAGGTAACCGCCGTAAATGTAAGCCGTGTGGTGACGGCAGAGTAGAATTCAATTGTCAACATACCAAATCTCTCCCGTAGGTGTCGTACAAGGCGACTAAGGCTAAAACAGTGATGAGGAATGGACAGCAGCGTTCCTCTTGTACCACCTAGCAATGTACTGCGACTTTTGTGCCCGATAAGGTACATAAATAGTACATATGGGACCAAACATATTGGCGAAACGTGGGTGCTAAATCACCTCTGCCTACCCCTAAGGGGATATAGGCCTAATTTCTGTATGTATATATGTAAATGAAACTGCCTAGTGGCCACAGGAATTAGATCCCGGTTGTTCTCGGTTTGTTTGGTGGTAGGACTTTTTTCAAGTCCGCCTGACTACCACCATTTGATCAAAATCTGTCGCCATAATAATAATGTTAACAGCATTGTTGTGTTCCGACAATAGGAATAAAATAGTCAATCCCTCTGTGGTAGAGGGATCCAGGTTTCCCAATTCGTCACTTACCATTAAGTGTGATGAAGGCAAAGTTTTTTTGTCTAACTACCAGTTTTTATGTGTATATCTTAGACCTCGTAATCATTAAATTGTCATTTAATGAAATAAGTGATGTCTTGAAAAAAACTTTGATTTTCTTTTTACAAGCTGACTCCAATGTATGACGATATTTTTGAGAGTTTTTAGAGACTCATTTTCGTTGAAGACTATATAAATAAATAGTGAATTCTTACCTATCGATGGTCTGATTATCACTGTAGGAATACTTTCTGGGTTTCCTGCTACATAATTTTCAGTCAATGCCTTAGAGAAAGTGTAAGTGTTCGGATATCCACCTGAAAGTAACAATTCCATAGTTTTAGCAATGTAAATAAAAAGGTTTCAGCCCATCGGGTTCTGTGAATCAAATTCAATCCCAATAAAACTGGATTTTAATTGCATTTTTAGCAAATGTATTATCCATATATATCTATTTTTATTTATTTATTTCATATTTATCATATTTATTTATTTTAATCAAAACAAGCTTACCTACAACTTGCTTCGCAATTTTCATATTGTCACCGTGTTTCTCTATATGTTTGTATACATTCATATGACCCGTAGGTGGGGGATACATTTTTTCTTCCAAAACCCTAATATGGGGTTGAGTAAAAGCTGTTGATATGTAGACGAAATTCTGTTAAAAAGCACAGCTTCTTAGTAAGTGAACAGAAAGAACAGCCATAGTCAAAACTAGTTTTTCGCTACCCAATAACTTGTGTATAAATTCTATCTTACTATTTGCATCTGCCAATATCCAAAACTAACTGGCTCTAGCTAACTGACTAGCAGTGGCGTGGCGTGAAAAAACAAGTTAGGCAAGCCACAACTATATGAAGCCTCTTATGGTTTAAGCATTAACTTTTAACACCGCCTGCTAGGACACGGCTACAACTGTTCAACGCCATCTAGTGACGAAGCGGAGAACTACGTTGCCACTTTTGCGTGCTTGTGCTTTGTTTTATACAGCCAGAAAGAGAGATCATTATACAAACAAAAGCCGTGTTAATAAGGAAAGGACGATTCAACCCGGTCCGGAGCGGCTTGCAGGAGCGGCGCACGACCGCGATATTGAGTGCAGTTCACAAAAGAAATTCCGCTTTTATGGCTATTGCAATAAGATCTAAAATATTTACTTTTGATGGAACTTGTTTTCGTGGGAGTTTATTACTAATGTGTGCGTGTGTCGTAGTGTATCGATGCATAAGCGCGTAGGCTGCCGAAATGCCGGCTTGATGCCGGCTTGTAGGCAAACTTTAGGTACTATTTCGCGTTGCGTGCGCCTGACAAGACTACGCTTGTCTGTGTGCGTGCAGGCGCTGTATAGCAGGCGTCCATAACTCGATATTTAGCGAGTTAGTTGAAGGAATCTAGAGAGCGGGAGCGAATTGTATGTACCTGTGTTGCATATTGTTTCGCGCGCGTTTAATACTGTTATGATAAGATTATATTGATGGATTTTTTTTATTTGCTTATAAAATGGTATTGTACTTGAATTATGGTAATGATTTTTTTATGCTCGCTCGTTTGGTACGGCTGTTGGGAATCGGGTTATATGGACGCTCCGCCACTGCTGACTAGCTATTACGATTATAACTAAAATGTTACTAAGGTATAGATTGTGTATACACAAGCTGTTAGGATTGGACAACCGTAAAAGTATTACAATAAAGAAGTTTCAATATCTGTCTGTTTTTATAGGATTTCACAATCGATAAGTAAGTTCGAAGTAGCTTAGTTTGCAGTTCAATTGACATATATTTTATATTACAACTGTCAAATGATCTGCAAAGTAAGCTACTTCGAACTTATTTGTCGATTGTGAAACAGGCCCTAAGTGATTAAAATAACAATTAAGGGTTGATTTCTTACATCCAATTTCTTCATTCGGTGACATAGGCTCATTACGCGACGCGTTCCCTCGAAATTTAGGTTCATTGCCACCGATAATGGCTCGTTGAATCTCACTGTAGCCGCTGAATGAATAACCACTGACACCTAACGCAGAAATAAATTCATTCATTAAATGAGCTCAAAACTCATCAATATACTTAATAAATATAAATGGTTTTTTTTTTCGTTTTCTTCATCCACTCCTCTCTATCCTTCACGAAATTCTCATATACTCCTTTCGCTATCATAGTCTCCTTTACACACTCCAACTATCTTTTCTTTGGCCTTCCTCTCCTTCCAAGTCTTTCCACGTTCATACCTAACATTCTTCTGCCAATATAGCTTTCATCTCTTCGCATAACATGACCAAACCATCTGTTAGATTATATAATTATCTTGAAACCTATAGCTATTTCTTATTAATTTCGGTTAAAATAATTAAATTCTCACTTTTCTTTTTAATTTTAAATACAATTTGGCAACGTTAATTCAATGTAAAATATTTATATAATGAAGTTATTAGTTAGATGCTATATTGATATTTAGTAGTTAGAATAATGGACGCTTATTTGGTTTAGACATGTCATCTTTTTAATAAATATAATTGTGTAATAATAAAAGTAAGCAAAATTGCAAGTCCATTTTTGCTTACTTTTATTATTAATATTCCCAAATACTTATGATGTCTCTTAATTATTCATAATATGTTTTGTTTTAATTAGTACGTTTTACCGAGATATTAGTTTGACCAAAACTCGGAAACGGAGCGACGTGAAAGAGACAGAAGAAGACGACACAAGGTGGCGACAGTTGGACTGAGACGACGTCGGCCGGCCTCTACGCTACGCTACAAGCTGGGAACTTGTTAACTTTAAAACCTATGAGAAATTGTAAATAATAATCGTGGTTGCCATCTTGGTAATATATTTAGATGTATCCAATATAGCAGTGGTTTTATTGTGAAGAGTTCAACACATCTAAGTCTATTACTTCGCAGTCTTTTAGTGACTGGCGCTACTTTCAAACTTCCCTGGTGTACTACTTATGACACCAAAATATTTATCCATCGCTTCTTCAGTCTTCCTCTCATTTTAGGTCCATGCATGCACACTTGACATACCTCTAGTTACATAACATTCATCCCTCCTCATGCCCATACCACGCTAATCTGTTGCTCCTCAAAACATCCTCTGACGTTCTCCTTTCTAAGCCTGTCTTTCCTAGTCCACCCCACAAATCCATCTTAACATTCTGATTTCCTATTTCTAGATTGATTATTTATTGATTAATTATTTGAAAAGTCATTTTAGACGCATATAGAAATTTGTAAATAATTTTATCATAAAAAGCATTGAAGATTATATGTACAGACTAGAAAGATAAGAACTATAAGAAGGAAGTGATTTAGAGCAGATAGCTTACATTATCTTCAAGCAGTTTTATGTCCTCAGCTGTTAGTCCCAAATTAGGTATTGATATGTCACCATTAATAGGGACTATTTTATATAAGTTTTCGGGCCTAACAGATTTTACTCTGTCAAAGATCTGCAAATAAAAAAAAATTACAATATCAGCATTAGATTATCGCTGAACCTTAAGTTGTGTCTTACCAAAGAAACAATTTTTTTTAACATAAATAAATCTTAAGCGAATATTTAATAAGCCTATATAAGCACTGAAAACAAGACGTAAAAAAGACAACGTTACGGAGTTTTATATGTATTTAATAGTTTCTTATTTTCACTTATCCCGTTACCTTGTTACCCTTCGGGGATAAGTAGGTGTGATTTATTTATGTACGCATCACTTTCACTTACCGGAGCATCTATTAGTTGTTGGATTCGTTGTGATGCTGACATTCCTTGCTTGGATCGTACTAAAACATACACCTTGTCTATGGTTTCAAAACTGTAGACCATTTTCTCAATGAATGCCTGAAACCAGATTCATTAAAGTGTGTCACGTTTTATTATTATTCTAGATTTCTGCCCACGACTTCGTTCGCGTGAACTGCACTAAACCTATTACTTGAATAGCTTATCTTAAATACTGACAGGCTTCCATGCCAACTATCAACCCCCATTTCAACCCCCTGGGGGTAGTATTTGCAAAAAGTTTTCTTAGTACTCACGTGCACTATAAAAGGAAGCAAGGTGTTGTACATTTTCAGTTTCTAATCCTAGTAGTTTAGGCAGTGCGTTGATATTTAATATATGTTTGTTAGTCCTAGTTAGTTGGTTTATCTCATACTATAAGGTAAAGGCACTGAAGCTCGACACATTAAGGATAACACTATTTTTATATGAATAGAAATAATATTAATCAAAACAAAAAAACCACAGCTTTTTATGTAAGAATACAGTGATTCTTAGAAAATAACATTTTGTTATAAAACCTCCAATAATCATCATATTTTAATTCTTATAATTGTTTTTTTTATTTAAATTTTATTTAAATATTAATAGATGACATCACCAAAAACTAAAATCACCAGACAGTCAATTGCACCAATAGTTGACATGCTTGACTTGATATTGATTATGACAGAAATTAAACATTTAGTAACAATGTTTTCTTTTAATATTGTAATTATAATCTCTTTCCCATTTATTATTCCTCTAATTCAGTCTTCTTTCGTAGTTGATGCTGGTATATCTCGTCTGCATTTTTTAATAGCTGCTTCCGTGTCGGATTCGGAATAATATAAGTATTCTTGAAGAGCTGCTTTCATATCAGATTCGAAATCACGGAATAACTGGACTTTTATTGGCAGCATGATTTTCAGTCTGAAACAATAAAACTAACAGTTGACATCATGTATGTACCCTAATAATACAATGTTGTCTACCTTAAGGTAAAGTGATCTAAGATTATTAATATTTCTACATACATACATACATAAATCACGCCTATTCCTAGTTCACCTCTGCTTACCCCTTCTGGGAAGCAGAGGTGAACTAGCACCCACGTTTTGCCAATTATGTTAAGTCCCATGTAATAGGTGGCGAGCCTATTGTCATTTATCGGGCACAAAAAGCCGCAGTACACTGCTAGGTGGTATAAGAGTAACGCTGCTGCCCATTCCTGATCACTGATTTATCCTTAGTCGCCTTGTACGACACCCAGAGGAGAGATTTGGGGTGGTGACAATTGTATTCTACTCTGCCGTCACCACACGGCACTTCTAAAGTAATCTTTAAATTAAGAATAGTGATCAACATCATACTAAATTCAACTTAAAAATTCAAAATCTTGGAACACCAATGAAAGACAGGCATGTCAGCTTTTAGATTTTCACTTATTTTTTGAACTAATAGTAGTCATAATTTGTTAGAAAAACATAAGAAAATACAAGAATAAAACGTTTATCACTCTTCTAGAAGTAACAATGATACCTTCACAAACAAATAAAAAAGTAATTTTAATAAATATTGATTCAAAACTTACCTTTAAAAAATTCTGCTTCCTTAACCTACACAGTAAGAAATCGCGAAATTAATGTTTACTTACTGCCGCACTCAGAGACGTCAAATAACGATAATGAGTACTTAATGCCAAAAAATGACAATTCAAAACTAGTCGCTATTCTTGCCGGGTCTATGGTCTAGATTTAATTGAAATTTTTTGACATTAGGTACTCATTAAAGTTATTTGACGTCTGTGAGTGCGGCAGTTAGTCACTTGGTTCACAAGAACTGACATAATTTTGGCATTTCAATCCCAATTGTTGTAAGCTTTTGATATCTATTTATAAATGGATGTGAAAGTCCTACAATATTCACATAAGATATATACATATTTTTTAAATTATTCTTAAAACAGAAGGTTTTTTGGCAAGTGTCATCCTTTAGTTCACTGTCGGGCTAATAGTATTTTACCTTACCTATTTTAGTAAGATCTCAAATCCAGGATGCTCCGAGAGTCTTTTAATCTGCATTAAGTAATTAGGTGAAAATGTATTTATCAAAAGTGCACATGCTTATACAAAACCAGTAACATACTTTCCCCAAAAACCCCGTTCCTCCAGTAACAAAAACAGATTTTCCATCGTAGAAATCAGCTAGCCTCGTACAGGTTCTGAGAATAAGCAATGCATAAATGTATTAGGCCTTGTCCTAGAACAGAACAATGACGCTATGTATATTGGCACATAATATATACAAATACCGTCTTGGTTCTACAGCGTATGCCTTATTCATTCGCTTTTTATTATGCCAATCCTGGTCGTAGGACCGCTGACTGTCTGCTGTCACTACTTAAACATACATGCATAAATCACGCCTATACCCCCGAAACGAATTAAGCACCCACTTTTTCCCGATTAAGTTAGGTCCCATGTAATAGGTGGCGAGCCTATTGCCATCTATCGGGCACATAAAATCGCAGTATATTGCTAGGTGGTATAAGAGGAATGCTGCTGCCCATTACTCATCGCTGTCTTTATCCTTAGTCGCCTTGTACGACTCCCACGGGAGAGATGGCACCCCCATCTCTAGGTGTATATTATTAATTCCACTTACTTGTTTATTTTAGGCGACGTGTGAATCAATCTGTTATTTAACCTTAAACTTAGATTTGATATCACAGACTGCATTATTGCACTTATTAACATGTTTAAAGCAGATAAAATACTCTTTATAATAATAAACTAAACTCCTTAGAAATATAAGTAATTATAAACGAAACTAAAAGTGTATGCCTTGTAAATTTTAGATAAGCAACGCTGTGTTCCAAGAAGAAGACTCCAAATACTGAAGTACCTACGGCTGTATATAAAAATGCATTGACAATAATTGCATTTACGATTAACAAGTTCAGTGGTTTGTTAATTAATAAAATACTAAATGATGACACATTTTTCCTTGTCCAAATGGGGACAATGCCAGTAATCGATAATTACAATTATCATCACCAGCCCTTTAATGTCCCCACTGCTGGGGCACGGGCCGTCCCTATGGATGGAAGAATATAGGGAGATTGGGCGATAATCCACCACGCTGGTCCAGTGCGGGTTGGTGGGTATTAACGACTGCAGATGTAGCCGGGACCAACGCCTTAACGGGCTCTCCGAAGCACAGAGGAACTCGAGAGAGTAAATTTTTGGTCACCCATCCAATGACCGGCCTTAGCGAACATTACTTAGTTTACGCAGGCCAAGCGCGGTATGTCACTACGCTAATATTGATAAATATTGTGTTGTGGCCAAGGGTCGAGCCCTCCGACAACCCTTAGTCGCTTTGACCATGTTGAGAGAGAGACCAATGAACAGAGAGAGGGTTTAGAATGACAACATTCCAAGCTACGCTTCTCAAGGTAATGGCTCAGGTTTCAGAGCCAACTGGCTGCCTGAAACCAATAGGTACTCTTTGGGTAATTAAAATGTGGTTAGGCAGGTACTAATTTTTATTTTAGGTCACAATCACATTTTTTTCTTTCCACATCATTTCCGCCCGTAAACGTCCAAGACAAAATTCTCAGCTGGATGAAAGGTGAGTGTTACAGACGGGCCTTCGCAGTCCCCGACCACGCGTTTAACGATTCCAGAGGTGTTTCCTCGCACCGTAACACACTTCATGCCTTGCAGTGTAACACTGATCTGTAACAAATTGAGTCCAATACTGTAGAGCTGTCAATTTTGTGCAATTGATTTCATTCCTTAGCTTATCTCTTATACAGTGTGGAAAGAAAGCATAGGCCCTGCAGGGAAAGTACCTTAAATCTTTAAAATAGCTCAAAAATCGCAGTATACTGCTAGGTAGTAGGAACGTTGCTGTCCATTCCTTATAACTGTTATGATTAGCCTTATTAGAATTTTGCTACACCCGCGAGAGATGGGGGGTTGCATAGATATATCTATCAATTCGAGGAGCTCGCTAGCGCGCTTGGCCTGCAATTGCGTAAACTAAGCAATATTCGCTAAGGCCGGTCATTAGATAGGTGACCAAAATATTATTATCTCGATCTCCTCCGTGCTTCGAAAGGCACGTTAAGCCGTTGGTCCCGCATGCATCTGCAGTCGTCAATACCCACCAACCCGCACTGGGTGGTGGGTTATGGCCCAATCTCCCTATATTCTTCCATCCATAGGGAAGGCCCGTGGCCCAGCAGTGGGGACATTAAAGGGCTGGTGATGATGATGATGATGATCTGTTAATTTAAATTGATATATCTGTTGAATTGAATTCTGCTCTGCCGTCACCACACGATACTTATCAACTGATTGGGGATATTCATTTCTTTTGTGAGTAATATTTATTCTTATTATTTACCATTTAATACAATATGATATTCGCAACCAAAGAATTCCTAAGTTTCTTCGTATGGGTAAACAATGTGATGTCCCTTAGCTAGCCTGTGGTATTTCATCTTATTTTTCTTTTATAGTATCATAAAAATTGTTATGTTTAATTATTATTTGAACAATAATAATTCTTATTAAGAATGCTGTACAACTTTTAACTGTAAGAGCAGTTAGATACCTATGTGTATACGTAAATCATTTACTAGTTAATTTCAATTCTATCTTATGTTGGTAATTCTGAATAAACAAATAGATAAAATAGGCGATCCAACTTAGAGAAATATTACCTGTATGTCTAATGACGGGTCTCTTTCTATAGCCGAGTCCACATTCGTTTCGCTATAGATCAGCTTAGATTCGCCGATGTCCTCACACAGGCCACATTTCCATAGACCGCCGTTCAGGGCTGGCCCTGCCAAGATTACATACATACATACATAAATCACGCCTATATCGCCGAAGGGGAGGCAGAGGTGAATTAACACCCACGTTTCGCCAATGATGTAATAGGTGGCGAGCCTATTGCCATTTATCTGGCACAAAAGTCGCAGTATAATTGCTAGGTGGTATAAGAGGAACGCTGTTGCCCATTACTCATCACTGTTTTATCCTTAGTCGCCTTGTACGACACCCACGGGAGAGATTTGGGGTTGTGACAATTGTATTCTACTCTGACGTCACCACACGGCTGCCAAGATTGACATCAAGCTTAAGGATTAAAACAGTAATGAGGAATGGGCAGCAGCGTTCCGGTATACCACCGAGCAATGTACTGCGACTTTCGTGCCCGATAAATGGCAATAGGATCGCCACCACATTGGACCTAACATAATTGGCCGAAACGTGGGTGTTAATTCACCTCTGCCTATCCCCTCGGGGATATAGGCGTGATTTATGCATGTATGTAAATCACGCCTGCTTGTTCCCGAATGGGTAGGCAGAGGTGAATTAACACCCGCGTTTCATCGAATTGAGCCTAATATTGTCATCTGTCTAGCACGTTAATCGCAATAATTAGTTTAAAGATTTTGGCGTTTAGAAAAAGAATTTCGAAAAATTATGTTGAGGCAGGTGCCTGACCGCTCTGCCACCCAAGACACTAGTCTTGGGTGGCCGAGCGGTCAGGCACCTGCCCGGATAGCAGCGGACGCGGGTTCGATTCCCGCCTCAAGATCATAATTTTTCGAAATTCTTTTTCTAACCACCAAAATCTTTGTACTAATTTTTCTAACATTTATATAATGTTAAAATAAAAAATCGAATCGCAATAATTATTGCTAGGTGGCGAAGGTGGTAAAAGAGGAGCGCACGATATTTTGGCAACGGGTGTTGCATTACTAAAGATAGCAAATTAATAATGGGCAACACCCATTACCTCACCTTCCACGACACCCACAGGAGAGATGTACGAGATAATGATGTAGGTATGTCGCTTAATACTCAATGTGTGCTGCCAATATCTGATACTCGTAACAATCATTTGTCTCTGTTTTATAAGCTATCATTGTTCTTATCATAATTTTAACAAGAAACTACCTGGATTATCTTCTGTAGACGATTCTGCTTCTTCATATGCACCATTTAACAAGTAATAAATTATTGGATCTCTTTCGACACTTTCAACTATATCTTGACCACATACAAAGCCCAATAGAGCCATAAAAAATACTGGCATATAAAACATTTTTTGACACTAATTACTCTACAATCGTTACACTAATATAATTGTTTAATATTTTTTACACTAATAATTTTACTCATATTGCAATCTAGTAGTGTTATGTTCTTAGTTCGGCATTGAGAACTGAGATTACTTCGATCTTCTGTAGTTCAAATTTGTGATACAACAATTTTATCGGTTCCATTGACCTTTGTAGATAAGTTTAAGCATTTGCATTCGAAGGAATAGTTAATAAAATATTGAGCAGATGTTTTTCCGTGCCTACAGGCCAGCCTAGGTCAAGTACCATGTTTTAGTTCTTTGTGTTTACTTTATGTAGGCAGAGCGAACATACTTACGAATATCATGCTTTTATTTCAGTTCTAGGTCCGATGTAAAAGGGAGCGAATCAATGGCAATACGCTCGCCGCCGGGACCTAACACAATTGGTAAACCTGCGGATATAAATTATATAGGTAGGCGTGATATTTTATGTGGTGTGTAAAAAAATATTTTACCATAAAAATATTTAAACAAAAAAACTCTTTGGGCTGTTGGTGGTTTGCCCTTCATCATTCGGGTGCCCCAAGGTGCATATTAGTCTACACCGGGTAATGTCCCTTAGTCAACTTTTACAACACCCATGGGATGAGTCGGGGCTGGCCTATTCTACGTTATTTGTTCGCTCCCAGGCCAGCATAGAAGACATAGAAGACTTCGCTCGCGTTAATGTCAGTAATTATATAGCCTTCCCGTGTGACGGCAGAGTTGAATACAATTGTCACTACCCCAAATCTCTCCCTTGGGTGTCGTACAAGGCGACTTAGGATAAATCAGTGATGAGGAATAGGCAGCAGCGTTCCTCTTATACCTACCACCTAGCAACGTACTGCGACTTTTGTGCCCGATAAATGGCTCGCCACCTATTACATGGGACCTAGCATAATTGGCGAAGCGTGGGTGCTAGTTCACCTCTGCCTACCCCTTCGGGGATATAGGCGTGAATTATGTATGTATGTATGTATAACCTTCCTCGATAAATGGACTATACAACATTAAAATATTGTTTCCATTTGAGTCTCAGTAGTTCCTGAGATTAGCGCGTTTAACCTAACAAACAAACAAACAAACTTCAGCTTAATAATATTATTATAAATATATCTCACTCACATCTATTATTCATTATGTTACAAAGCGTTGATAGAGTACCCAAGTTCAAAGAGTTAGGTCATGGTCAGCATTATACAAAACATCACACGCATCTAGAAAGGGTGGATCAAGAAAAGTGGCAACATTTATCCGAGGCACCTTTCCGGATAAATGCCAATTATTCTTCTGACAGGGGCAATTCCATCGAAAGATACACGGATAAAGCATTGTGCGTAGACAGATAATCTCAACTTTAACTTTTTTCGTCGCTGCTACACCAGAATATTAACTATTTATTAGCGGTTTGGGGAGCTCGATGCCGTAGTGTCTTAGCGCGCTTTCGCCTCCGATTGCATAAACGAAAGAATGTTGGCTAAGACCGGTCATTGGATGGGTGACCAAAAAACGTTTTTTTTATGTTAGACAGGGACTCTTGCCCTTCATCTCACCTGATGGTAACTGACGATAAGGACTGATGATGGAATAGAGCTTCACCTGGAACCCTCAAGCACAGAGGGGCTGGCTATCTTATCACACATTGTCGCAATACAATAATGCTGTTAACATTATTATTATGGCGACAGATTTTGATAAGATGGTGGTAGCTAGCCAGGCGGACTTCAAGGAAGTCCTTACACCAACCAAAACGAGCACAAATTTGTATCCCCCTGGGGATCGAACCCGGGACCTCTGGATCTTCATTCCGGTGGGCGAGCCACTAGACCACGGAGGTGGTTATAATCTCGAATTCCTCCTTCCCGCAAGTTAAGCCGTAAGTCCTCGCTGCATCTGCAGTCGATTTTGCCATTCGAATTTTCCATACATTTCGGCTTTACTGGCCAATGGCCATTTTTATATGGGGAAGAAAAAATTTCTAATTTCTATGTTTAAATAGCACCATCATCATCATCGCCCTGCCCTTATCCCATCCTATTTGGGGTCGGCGCAGTATGTCCTCTTTTTCCATTCTCTTCTGTCACTCGTCATCTCCTCATTCACATCCATCACCTTCATATCACACCTCACACAATCCATCCATCTTCTCAGTGGTCTTCCTCTACTTCGACATCCATCAACATTCATGTCCATAACTTTCTTATTCACATTCATGGCATCACGTCTCATAACATGTCCATACCAAGCTAGACGGCTCCCTTTCATCTTCTCTGTTACTGGCGCTACTTTCAGACTCCCTCTTACGTACTCATTCCGTATTTTGTCCATTTTTGTCACTCCGCACATCCATCTCCATGGTATTTATATGGCTATGTTAGCATGGGTGTGAGTTCTTCTGTTAACCTATATCATTCCATATTTCTTATTACTTTTTCATTTTTAAAGATACGATTGAATATTCGTTATTAAGCCTGCACACTTACTATAATATTCCAAATATTGACAGCACTGATTGGTCCCATAGCCGATTGCAGTATACACTATCACGTGACGGTCTGTTAATTTACAGCATGATTAGCTTTGAGTAGATTGGTCGGGAGGCCATTATTGGAGATAGATGAGCGGTGTTTGAGCCACCGATTGCGCATCGGCAAGTTTACTTAATCAAAACAACATGTATCCATTAGTAATAATATCTACACTAAATTTTAACTCTTGCTGCCGCATTCAGAGAAGTCAATTAACTTTAAAGAGTAACTGCCGCACTCAGAGACGTCAAATAACGTTAATGAGTACTTAACGTCAAAAAATTACAATTCAAAACTATTCGCTATTCTTGCCGAGTCTATGGTCTAGATTTGAATGAAAATATTTGACATTAAATACACATTAAAGTTAATTGACGTCTCTGAGTGCGGCAGTAAGTAATGTTTGCCAAGGCCAGTCATTGGATGAGCCCCCAAAATTTTATTACCTATCTCGAGTTCCTCCGTACTTCGGAAGTCACGTTAAGCCGATAGACCCGGCTGACGGCTGCATCTGCAGTCATTAACACCTATCAATCCGCACTGGGCCAGCGTGGTGGCCAGCATCGTTGGTAATATTCTATTATTAAAGATACATACCTATGCGCCTGTATACCTGAAATGTAAGTTTCAATATCTGGGTGCTTCTCATAGCCGTAACCTTCGATCAGACAGCAAACTTACACTCTCAACGCCTTTCCACCGTATTGGTTTTATTTCCAACTCCTATAATCTTCAAGCAATACGACTCTGGAACGCACTCCCATCTCATATACAAAAAGCAAACTTATCTGACATAAATATCTTCTTCTTCTTCTCCCTGCCCTGTTCCCAGTCTATCTGGGGTCGGCGCAGTATGTTACATCTTCCATTCATATCGGTCAGACGTCATCAAATCATCCACTCCCTTTTGATTCATATCATCCATCACACCGTAAAGGTGCTAGTGATTAAGGTTTTACAGCTGGCCGCCTGCCTGACACCAACCCTCTTTGGGTATGCTGTTGTTGGTGGTTTGCCC
Source organism: Cataclysta lemnata (assembly GCA_963931975.1). Lineage (NCBI taxonomy): Eukaryota > Metazoa > Arthropoda > Insecta > Lepidoptera > Crambidae > Cataclysta > Cataclysta lemnata. The sequence continues at coordinate 1,868,529 of OZ008346.1, read as the reverse complement.
TCCACCATTCGGGTGCCCCAAGGATAAGGCTTATTGGTCTACACTGGGCAATTACGTTAATAGTCGACTTTTACGACACCCATGGGCTGGCCTATTCTACGTTATTTATTCGCTCCCAGGCCAGCATAGAAGACCTGACATAAATATATACTTTATTATATTTATTATAAATATAGTTCGTATTTATCATTATAATTGTAAGTATAATTAATTATGTTACCTATAATTAATTATAATTAATTATGTACCATATTTATGTGAATATAAGTAATCATTTTTTTTTTTGTACAGCCGCGTGGTGACGGCAGAGTAGAATACAATTGTCACCACCCCAAATCTTTCCCGTGGGTGTCGTACAAGGCGACTAAGGATAAATCTGACTATGATTAGGAATGGGCAGCAGCGTTCCTCTTACACCACCTAGCAATAGCAATGTACTGCGACTTTTGTGCGCGATAAATGGCAATAGGCTCGCCACCTATTACATGGGACTTGACATATTTGGCGAAACGTGGGTGCTAGTTCACCTCTGCCTACCCCTTCGGGGATATAGGCGTGATTTATGTATGTATGTATGTATAAATTTTGTAAGGAAGCTTTGATTTAAAGACCATTTATTTACATAACGTTATTCACTTTCTGCACCGTCAACTAATAATTCTCTACCCAGCTTTCCGGTTGACTGGTAGAGAATGCCTTATGTCATTAATTCCGCGATTTGTAACTTTTGTGTAGAAGAAAGTTTAAATAAATAAATAATATCCCATTCTCCCTATATTGTTCTATTAATAGTAATGATTTCGGCCCCAGCAGTAAGAGCATTAAAGGACTGGTGATGATGATGATGACATGGTTAGCGAAACGTAGGTGTTAATTCACATCTGCCTACCCCTTCGGGGATGAATAGGTGTGATTTGTGAATGCACATACAAAATGTTGATATGGCAAGCACAATGGAAATGCCCGGAGCGTATATAGAAGGCAACCGTCTCACTCCATAAATTTGGCACAGATAAGGACGTTTCGTCTCGCTGCGATCGTGACACACCTCATATAGTTTTATTGTGTTCTAAAACATTCAGTCGTGTAGACACTACTAGAATAAGTAGTCAATTTAATAAGGGCGGTGTGGTTTGTAAGAAGACGTAATGACAAACGTTGAGAAAGGGATGCTCGCATGGTTCGGTCACGTAGAAAGAACATGACCAAAAGCTCGCTGTCTTTACCCTTAGTCGCCTTATACGACACCCACGGGAGAGATGGGGCTGGTGACAATTTGTATTCTGCCCTGCCGTCACCACACGGCTTCCGATGCTGGTAGTGCCAAATGTTTGTGACGGCCACATACATTTGTTCTCGATATATGGTTACCTATTTACATATTTGTAAGTCATCAACATCAACAGCCCTTTAATGTCCCCGCTGCTGTGACGCAGGCCTTTCCGATGGATGGAAGAATATAGGAAGAGTGTGCCATAACGCACCACACTGACCAAGTGAGTATTAACGACTGCTGATGCAGCCGGGACCATCGGCTTAACGTGCCTTGCGAATCACGGAGGAACTAGAAATGATTTATTTTTGGTCACCCATCCGAAGCCCGGCATTAGCAAACATTGCTTAGTTTAAGCTATTGCGGGCCGATCGCAACTGCGCCATAGAGCTCCTCAAAGACAGACAGAATCTAATCGATAAATTAATGATATTTAGTTGGTAACTTTGAGTTGAAGCAGTTTTAATTAACAGACGTTCGGTTCTAACACCATATTAATGGTAATTGGATGCAATTAAAACTTAAGCTCGCATGCAAGTCGCGGAACTAAATTCTACGTACCACACTATCAGCTAGATACAGCTTTTCATCAGCGTAACTAGTTCTGGTAAGTGGGGAGAATGGAGTTCATACCTACTGAAAACGTTAATATAATTATTATGACAATTATGGTTACAAAGATAATGCCATGTGGTGACGGCAGAGCAGAATACAATTGTCACCTCCCCAAATCTCGCCCGTGGGTGTCGTACAAAGCAACTAAGGGTTAAAACAGTGATGAGGAATGGACAGCAGCGTTCCTCTTATACCACCTAGCAATGTACTGTGACTTTTGTGCCCGATAAATGGCAATAGGATCGCCACCTATTACATGGGACCTAACATTATTGGCAAAACGTAGGTGATAATTCACCTCTGCCTACCCTTGGTGGATATAGACGTGATTTATGTACCTATGTATAATTGTGGTTAGAAAAAGTTTGAAAAATTATAGTCCGTCCTAGTCGCTCCCTTTGCAATCCAGGCAGATGCCTAAACTACATAGCCAGCCAATACGGTTTACAGAGGAAGCTGGATTACGACTCTCACACCTTCTTCTCCCTGTCCTGTCCCCAGTCTATCTGGGATCGGCGCAGTATGTTTCCTCTTCCATTCATATCGGTCAGACGTCATCAAGCCATCCACTCCCTTTTGATTCATATCATCCAACACAAGTGACGAATATATTATATATAAAAAAGAGACGGAACGGACCATGTCGAGAGACCGATAAAAGGAGAAGAGGAGGAGAGGAGAAACGAGTGATTGGAACGACAAAATTCCTATCCATACTGCTCAAAGTTTTGGCTTAGGTTTTACAGCCGGCTGCCTGTCTGACACTAACCCTCTTTGGGTATGCTGTTGTTGGTGGTTTGCCGTCCACCATGCGGGTGCCCCAAGGTGCTTATTGGTCTACACCAGGCAATCTCCCTTAGTCGACTTTTACGACACCCATGGGATGAGTCGGGGCTGGCCTATTCTACGTTATTTGTTCGCTCCTAGGCCAGCATAGAAGACAGGTTTCAGGTAGAAGTAGAAGGTTCTCTCTAACTCTCACATCGAGACTAAATTTTCGAACTTTTCCTAACCACATGCATATTTCTGTAGTTGGCATTGGCACCGGGCAATCTCCCTTAGGCGACTTTTACGACACTCCAAAAGTGAGTCGGGCTGCATATTCTTCTTTATACTTAAATTCGCAGGCATAGCCAACATGGAAGATTGCATTGTTGGTAATTTTTTCTAGGCTAGTATGGAATACCTACTAGAAGGGTATATTCTACGTAAAAGCGCGAAAGATCCTATTATCCCGGCGGCAAATATAACAAAGGCAACACTACCCAGCTGCTTATCTAAAATTTTCCGCCCCGTTACCCGCAACCTCTATCAAGATAACGCCTGCATCAAAGTACGGCCAGCATCACAAGTCCATTACCACTTTAGTCCTATGTCACGGTAATACTACAAAGCCGTGTTGTGACTCGGCCGTATTTTTCAACCGACGAAAAATCGGAGGAGGTTACTCAATTCGTATATACCCGTATGTTTTTGAAACAAAAGCCACAGCCGCACCAGCCGCGAGGTACGTCAAAATGCGGTAGGGTTGTATCAAAAATCGCCCTTACGTTATAAAAAACAACACACCGTCCATATGTCACTGCGCTGCGGCACAACAGTGTAGCGAATACATTCGCTTGTAGCGAATACATTTGTTGCATGCCGAGCGCATGCTGAGATCAGAGACCGCGTGCTAGAGCTCACGCTTCGTTTGTTTAATATATAAATTCAAAATACTGGGTAAATAGTATTACGGTGCCTCTGTCATACCAAAGACCAGCGAATGCGCAGTAATAATTGCCACCAATTTGTAAGAACATCTATTGTGACAAGGTATTAAAGTGTTAATCTACTTATGATGCTGACTGTACTACATCATAGAAAGTAGCGGGCGAGTCGCGCGATCGTCTTTTGGTATACGTTCGACTTATAACATTATAAAAGTTCAGCATACCCATAGTTGTTTGGTGTCAGGCAGTGTGAAACCTGAGACAATAGGTAACTTAAGAATATGGTGAAGTGCCGATACGCTGCGGATCGAGTAATGCCTACATTTCCTTTTCGAATACTTGTCTCGAGCGATAACGTTTTCACTCCCCTAAAACTTTATAAAATGAGATACTTTTTAGATTCAGCACATCCTAATCTAAGTCTGTATTTTTTTCTTTTCAAATAATTCAGATTAGTTAAATAAAAATAAAAAAATATATTTAAAAAATCGTAAAAATAAAAACGTACGAACCTAGTTTTATATTATAATTAGAACATATCCAATATTTATTAAAATTGGACTATGTTTAGGGGTTGAAAAACGCTATCGCTTTTTGTGCTTTAAATAACAGCTCCACAAGCCTCTTAATAAAAACAAACGCTTCAGTACCTATAAGACGACAGAATGACGAAGCGCCCAGATAAACCGATTTATTCCTAATCAAAGCGCCTACTCACTTGAAGCGAGCGTTTGAATAGCGAGTAAAAACGGCACGGAATCCAATTATTAATAAAACACCTTATCCGCAAGCGGATTCCTTTTGACTGGAATTCTCACACGCTCCTGGAGTAATTAGGATGTAAAATAGGGGTTCAGGGGCTGTTCAAAGAAATTATCCAATAAAAAACAGTGTAAAGTAAAGGCCCTTATTATCGTTGGAAAAAGCGGACACTTTATCTGAACGTTGCCCGCTGCTAGAACATCTTCAATATTCGCTGTGATTATTCCTTGAGACAGACAGTGGAAGAGGGAATTAGGTACTTGCCAATAAATATTTTATAAGTAAGAGGAGTTCGCTAGCGCAGTGGCATAGCGCGCTTGGCCTGCGATTGCGTAAACCAAGCAATGTTGCTAAGGCTGTTCAATGGATGGGTGACCTAAAATTTACTATCTCGAGCTCCTCCGTGCTTCAGAAGGCAAGTTAAGCCGTTGGTCCCGGCTGCATCTGCAGTCGTTAATACCCACCAACCCGCAATGGGCCAGCGTGGTTGTTTGCGGCATAATCTCCCTATATTCTTTCATCTATAGGGAAGGCCCGTGCCCCAGCAGGGACATTAAAGGGCTGGTGATGATGATGATGGTGAAATACTTTGATTTAACAAACCAACAAGTCCTAAAGTCCAGTCGATACACTAAAATGGTATTTGTTAAGTTATTATAAGTTAAGTCCCATGTAATAGGTGGCGAGCCTTATCGGGCACAAAAGTCACAATACATTGCTAGGTGGTTAAAATATACCTAATTATTGAAATAGACTCCTTGGTTGTTTCGCAGGAGGAAACACATTCAGGTTTCTCCGATTCAAATTACATTTAAGTAACATTGCAAACAAAAGCTATTACATTTTGTGTAAAAAAGAAAATTCCTTTCGCAAAGCCGGTTACCATTACTGCGGGCGTTATAAGAAGTTGTTGAACTCGGAACGTGCCATTTATTTCATCAGGATTATGAATGAAATTGTTTCTTGGATTCGCGAGGTACCTATTGTTTCTTTTCATAGCGTCTGTCTGTACTTAGACGCGTCTTCGTGCATACATACATAAATCACGCCTATATCCCCGAAGGGGTAGGCAGAGGTGAACTGGCACTCGCGTTTCGCCAATTATGTTAGGTCCCATGTAATAGGTGGCGAGCCTATTGCCATTTATCGGGCACTGAAGTCGCAGTAGGTACATTGCTAGGTGGTATAAGAGGAACGCTGCTGCCCATTCCCCATCACTGATTTATCCTTAGTCGCCTTGTACGACACCCACGGGAGATGCTTTAAATATAACATAAATCACGCCTATAATATATCCCCGAAGCTAAGGTGTATTAACTAACACCCACGTTTTGCCAACTTTTTTCATCATCATCATAATGTCATAATGTCCCCACTGCTGGGGCACGGGCCTTCCCTAGGGATGGATTAATATAGGCGGATTGGGCCATAACCCACCACGCTGGCCCAGTGTGGGTTAGTATGTATTAACGACTACTTTCCGAAGCACGGAGGAACTCTAAATAATAAATTTTTGGTCACCCATCCAATGACCGGCCTTAGCGAAAATTGCTTAGTTTACGCAATCGCAGGCCAAGCGCGCTATGCCACTGCACTAGCGAGCTCCTCGAGCAACTCTTTTCAGTCTTATGTAATAGGGGTGAAGCCATATTATATCTAGCACCTTGCAGCACCTTTTTGCTGGATGGTACAGTCTGCATCATAAGTAGATTAACATTTAAGTACCTTGTCACAGTGGTTGTTCGTACAAAGTGGCGATTATAGCTGCGCATGTTCTGTCTTTGGCATGACAGAGGGCTAAAGTGGTAATCGACTTATGATGCTGACCGTACAATACAGGAACGCTACCGCCCATTCCTCATCACTGTTTTTATCCTTAGTCGCCTTGTACGACACCCGCGGAAGAGATTTGGGATGGTGACAATTTTTATTTTTTCATGCGTGGTGACCTAGCGTCCACCTTTCAATCTTCACTGGAAACATCAAAAAGCTGGTGATGGTATTCAGCCGAAAACTCTTGGCATTCCATGGATTCACGGTGCGGGTGCCGGGCCCATAGTGTGGCAGAGAGGGGAGTCAGGGACTTGTGACCCAAGTGTAGGTTTACGGGGCCTGTTTAATATCTAATTTAGTAATTTCATTCATATGGAGCGAACGCTTGCTAAGATAGACTGAACGTGGATCGCATCCTCAATTTCGGTCGTCGAATGGCCGCGCGCGGCGCTTGTGTGCACTTCTGAACTACTGTTGAATACGTTACCGTGTAACGCTATTTTCTGCCGCTAATTTTGCTCCAAAAAAACCTCAAATAAACCTCAAAACTTGTGCAATTCTACATAACGTTGGTGTGTGTCCGTGACCTTACAGAACGTGTTTTATTTTGGACGAACCAAGAAATACCAAGAAAAGTTGAAGGTCTGCTGAGGAAGGTCGAGGTAAGTGATTCCCTCTTGTGTTTGTTATTGCCAAATTAGGTTAGGTTTTTGGGGAATCGAAAACTATTGTGAGTTTAATTATTGTGTACTTAAAATCTTAAAAACTTAATACAGTCCACATCTACAAACGTTGTCGTTATAACCCTAGACAACTAGTCAACACTCCCTTCGCCACCCCGGTTCTCTCAGTCCTTCTTACAATCCGCTTTCCCGTTCGATTTTCGACTCTACGAAGTTCGAAGTAAGATGTGAAGCCACGGAGGACATAATATATGTTACTAGTTGTCGCCCGTGGCTATGCTCGCGTTAATGTCGGTTGTATAAAGCCGTGTTGTGACGGCAGAGTAGAATACAATTGTCACCACCCCAAATCTCTCCCGTGGGTGTACAAGTGACTAAGGATAAATCAATTATGAGGAATGGGCAGCAGCGTTTCTCTAATACCACCTGCCATAGCAATGTACTGCGACTTTTGTGCCGGATATATGGCAATAGGCTCGCCTCCTATTACATGGGACCTAACATAATTGGCGAAACGTGGGTGTTAGTTCACCTCTGCCTACCCCTTCGGGGATATAGGCGTGATTTATGTATGTATGTATATTTATAGCCAAAAGCCTTCCTCAATAAATGGACTATCCAACATTAAAAGAACTTTTCAATTTAAACCAGTAGTTTCTGAGATTAGTGCGAATAACCAACCAACCAATCGAATAAACTCTACAGCTTTATAATGTTATATATAGTATAGATAGAGTCATTTGTGGTAACCGGATCTGTTTGTTTACGGACCCAGTCGTATCCTGGATTTCGAATTACTCGTGGCAATCGTTAGAACCCAGTTTCGGTATCGGATTTGTACATTTTGGCCCCTTATAAGCTTCACGTCGACGAAGGAGCGCTGACCCGTTACACGCAATGCATACGAAAGAGGGTAGTTACAAAATATTTTCTGCCTGCTCAACATATCAGTAAAAGAGGTGTGATGATGGTATGCAAATTAAACTGTACTCCAGACATTATAGAAATATACAAAATGTTAATATTTGGATAATAATATGATTATAAATTACGCCTATATCCCCGAGGGGTAGGCAGACCCACTCTTCGTCTGTTAGTATGGGTCCCGTGTATGAGATGGCGAGCCTATTGCCATCTATCGGGCACGAAATCACGGTATTATTGCTAGGTGGCATGAGAGAAACGCTGCTGCCCATTACTCATCGCTGTCTTTACCCATAGTTGTTTTTAAGTACAACACCCACTGGAGAGATGGGGGTGGTGACAGTTGTATTTTGCTCTGCCGTCACCACAGACTAGTAGGTAATAACATGATTCCTTATCTACGAAATGCACTAAAAAGTATGAAAAATGTAATTTGAAATCGTCATCCATTTTACAAAATCAAAACTGTTCGGAACAATTAGCATAGATGATACTGCTGGTGCCATCTCTCTGAAGTGTACGTAAACAACGCCGTCCCAAGTGAACGTAATTGGTCTAATTTTAAATCTAACGTGCCCCCCTCTATGTTACCTATTTTAATAATGTAATACCCGTTTAAAAATTATACGCTCTCACGCACCTTCATCGCAAGTGTTCGCAATTTTATTTCCACAAATTCGCAATTCCTTAAAATCTAATAAATCCAACCACGTCTACGAGTTAAAAATACAGTAGCAGTATCGCAGTCCGCTACATTTGGACCTTCGGAGCCGAATTATTCAAGAATTCATCACAATTAGAAGTACGCATTCTTCACCCCGTGGCCTGGACTTCACCAAGGAATACTGTGGATAAAGGACAGCTGGAGGCTAAGCGCATCAAGGAAACGGAGCTGGACTGGCATTCCATCGATCATCATTCGCAATCTGGTGGGACCAACCATCCTTTACTTCCTATCACCTCCATATGCCTATGTGTGATACCGTGTTTTAAACTCATTTCAGTGGTACTACGCGTAGTGGAGTCAATATTCGCTCAATTGTAAGGCTTGTGACGTCGCTATCACTGCTGTCGAGTCAATTGTTAACCGTAAGTACTCCTTCTTTCACATACCACCGAAATGTCTGTTGAGAAGCCAAAATCTCGTGATAGGTCTCCTAATATGTTGTGTGTAGATGATACGTTAATACGTGATCTTGTTAAAAAGCGAGGCATCATAAAAAGCAGGCTCACTAAATTTACAAACTATTTACAATCATTAGAATCTATTAAACATAATTTTACATCCCAAGTTCGAATTGATTTAAAATTGCGCATTAAAGGAACTACTAGCTTATTTTCTGAGTTTAACGATATTCAAACGAAAATCGAAGAAACTGTGTCCGATATCGATTTAGCAGATCAGCTGGATCAAAGGGAATCGTTCGAAAACTCATATTATTCTACCCTCGCTCAAGCGGAGTCGATGTTGAGTCATGGAGAGGTCACCGATTGCCCTACTACGTCTTCTAACGCCCTTAGGTCTGTTAAATTGCCTACCATCGTTATGCCTACCTTTGACGGGTCGTATGAGCACTGGTTACAGTTTAGAGACACTTTTATATCACTTGTACACAATTCGAATGAGATTAGTAATATTCAGAAATTTCATTACCTTAAGTCGGCCCTTAAGGGTCATGCAGCGTTAGTAATAGATTCCATTGAGTTTTCTTCTGATAACTATAGCGTTGCATGGGATTTATTGCTAAATAGATTCAATAATAGCCGACTTTTGGTTCACAATCACATAAAGGCCTTGTTCACTATTAATTCACTTCACAAAGAATCACCATCTCTCATTAGAACACTAATTGACACTATTTTGAAAAACCTTCGCGCATTGAAAATCCTCGGTGAGCCCACAGACTCCTGGGATACATTGGTTAATTATATAATTGTGTCTAACTGCCGCACTCAGAGTCGTTCATTAAATTAGTGATAATGAGTATTTTACAAATTGTCATTAAAACATCTAATTGACCGTTCCTCTCAGAGTCGAAAATAATTGATTGATTAGTTATGTGACAATTTTAAGTCAGGTTAGTGCAGTGCGTGTGTAATCCAGTGTTATCGGTAAGTGCGGAATTGCCACATGCAAAAAGCCATTAAACAATATTATTAGTTACACTAGTTTTTATATCACAAAAGTATTGTTTTCCATAAGAATTAGTTACTAATATCTATTTAATATAATATTTACGTAAAAATCCATAATAATAATTTAATTTAATCAAACTTGAACGGTAAATGCCATGATTTTTTAGATTTGGCCACACCGGACCAAAAGTCATTTATTATAAAATTAAAAAGTAAATGTCAACAAACAAGAAATAGGTACCCCAAATACATAGAGGACAATAATACTACGGACACCCAAATAATTCCATGGAAATACCAAACAAAAACATATCAATATCAAATTATTTATTTTGTGATTAAAATTGATCAAATAGATATTAAGCTACTGCAAGTGGAGTCAGCCTGGGAAATCATTAACATACAAAAGTCTCAGCGGCACACTCAATATTGGCGAAATCATATAGGAAACGCCATAGAAAAAAGAAGAAAAAGCCACACGAACCCTATCTTCATTGAAATAATTGATTAGTACTGTGATTGTCTTGGTAAGTATTGATGATTTCTTTGTTACATGCATGGGGTTCGATAGTGCCGGGAGTGGAATGACTGAGGAATTTAATTGTAATGCATATGTGCACAGTATTTAGTATTTTCTTATATTGTTTTGTGCTTAGATTATAGAATTATCCTGTATTAAAAAGTATCTAATATTTCTTTGCAATTTGCAGTGTGATACAATAACACAATAACCTGTAAAACTACAGAGCTAGGGAGTTAATCTGGAAGTGGTCCATAAAATCCACCACTTTCCCCACTGCAAGGAGCTATCCATAAGCAGTAGAGGAGGTAACATTTATTTTCCACTAATTAAACTTATGAAAGTATAACAATTTATATAAATTATCTGTAATCTATTCTTATTATCTTTAATAATTATTATTCAGGCTGCACCTTCAATTATATCTGAAGTGCAGAATCCATTTGATAATGATGGTATTGTGCTCTCCATATAGACAATAATCAAAATAAAACAGTATAAAATATTTTGGACAATGAGTTTGACCTAGACTTTGCTATGGGTACCTATTATATTTCATAAGATTTTAAATAAAATGAGCAATTGTTTAAAAACTTGTTGATATGAATCAAGTTGTTTTTATGTTACTTTAAGGAAAATTTTAAAATTTGTTGCAACTGGCTATTAGTATATATAGTTCAATAATAACATGCAATTAGAAAAATGATTTAAATTAATGATATTATACTTATCTTTTTTCAGATCATATAGATATAACTATTAGATGAGGGGCATATTATCAAATCTAAAGACTGACGATTACACACCAAGTCAAAAATATTTTTTTACCCGGAGAATCAAGTTAAAAAGAAATGTGCTGCTGAAATAGACGAAGAGTGGAGTAAAACTCTTTTAGAAATTCTCAAATTACAGTTCAAGGAATCAAAAAATAAAATATTTCTTTTATATCTACTAGTTTTATTATTTTTATTAATAATGAATTAGCAGAAAAATAAAGGGATTAGGCTTATAAAAGAATATCATTATATTATTTTAATTTTACAATTATTAGTAATATTAATTGTGACATTGCTTAATTAAATTTTGCTTTATTCTGTTTGTGTCCTCATCTGTAGAAGGGAATTTTACAAAGTCTTTCATTGTTCTTGCTTGGATAGACACTTTGGTGACAATTTGTGATACTGACTATTGACCTATTAATATTTATCCATATTCCATCACATAACCCTTTAGTTTCTGAAATAAATATAAAGACAGTAATGACATATTGAAAGTACATGCATACATACATTAATCATGCATATATCCCAAAAGAGTAGGCAAAGGTGAATTAAACACCCACTATTCGGCAAATAAGTTAGGTCCCGTGTAATGCGTGGCGAGCCTATTGCTATCTATCGGGCACGTAAATCGCAAGTATATTGCTAGGTTGTAGAGGATTGCTGCTGCCCATTATTACTCATCGCTGTTTACCTTCAGTTGTCTTGTACGACACCCACGGGAGAAATGGGTGTGGTGACAATTATATTCTACTCTGCCTCTCTCTCTACGGCTCATTGAATGTAAAGTAATATTTAACTAACCTGAAAAATTCCAGTTGCTTAATACCGCAATGTTATTAACAGTATTACTTCAGGGGCAAGCCTGTCCTGTTTCGGTGCTTTTTAAATCAGGTTCCAAACTTGGGGGTAAAGTATTTTTTACTGCCCGGAGTGTAAATCTGTACCTTGCATGAAATTCAAGCACATAGTGAAAGTATCAGAATAGTCGCGTAAATAGAATCTAGGTTGTGCTTGTCTGAATTTTCCGACGTAATCTGTAAGCTCCACAAAATCCACAACGTAATTTATTATAAATTATTATTGAAAATATCACTATGAATGCACTGAAATATAAATTACAACAAAAGATAACCCTACTTTTCAAATGTCAAATAAACGTCACATAAGACCTAAGTAAGGGTCATCGGTTACTCAAAATTTAAGTTTCATTAGCGTCGCTATTGACCCATTATCTGACTCTGAGAGGGAATTTTATTTAATGTTTACTTAAATGTCATTTAATGATCATTAAATCGACTCTGAGTGCGGCAGTAAGTTCGATAAGAACACTGAACGCGAATGGGAAACATACAAGTGTTCTTTATTTCTTAATGACGATACCAATAACCGTTCAATAAAAGTTGACGATTTGCTAAAATTCTTAAAAGGTAGGGCGGATATGTTGGAGGCATTACAGGTATCACGTAATACGCATCAGAATATTTCTACAGACAATAAAAAATCAAATACGAATTCAAAACCTCAATATCCATCGCACTGTAATGTTTCTAGCACCTCAAACAATAGCAAGCCACTTGATCGTCCGTCTCGCTTTAAGGCATGTTTAAAGTGTAACGCAAATCATCCTCTTTATTCATGTAAGAAGTTTATAGAATGCGATTTGAATAGTAAATACAAATTAGTACGCGAGCACAAACTATGTGAGAATTGTTTACGATCGGGACACAAATTAGAAAACTGTAGGTTTGGGCCGTGCAGAAAATGTAACAAAAAACATAATTCGCTACTCCACAATGATAGCACTGATAGTTTGTTTACATTGAATTCTGTTGTATCGACTGGCGGACCGAGTGAGCATACGCACAGGCCGGGCGCCCCGCTCGCCCCCTCCGCCGGCACCTCACCTGACGCGGACCAGCTCCCGATCCAAGTAAACAAGGCACACATGCAAACTAAAAAGTTAAGTTTTAATAATAAGTACACAATTTTACTATCTACAGCTATAGTTGAAGTTATAGATACTAACGGGATCTATCACAAAGCGCGCGCACTGCTCGACAGTGGCAGCCAGCGGTGTTTTATAACAAAATCATTTTGCAAATTAATAAACGCGCCATTAATACAGTCCACTAACGAAATTCGAGGCATAGGTAATTCTGTTATGCAATGTTCGCAGATATGCAACATAGAAATTAAATCCTGTGTTGATAATACATTTACCACGCAAATTAATTGTTTTGTATTGTCCCAAATAACTTCTACGATGCCAACCGTTTGTCAATTAAGCTTGCAGACCTGTATTCCGGATAACATACAGTTGGCAGACCCTAAATTCTATAATTCGGATAATATAGATATTTTGATAGGCGCTGACAGGTTTTGGGACCTTCTAGGCGAAGGCAAAATAAGATTGCCCTGTGGCCCATACCTGTTAAACACAAAATTAGGATGGAATATTTCAGGTCCATTTTATAATCATAATCAATTTAATATTAAGTCTATACAATGCAATTTTTCTAATGATAATTCCTTAGATTCTCAATTGAAATTATTTTGGGAAGTCGAGGATTTGCCTAAGGTGGATAACACATGGAGTAAGGACGAACGCGAGTGTGAGGAACACTTCATTCACGACACACGTCGCATGTGTGATGGCAGGTTTAAGGTCCGTATTCCACTGAAGTTATCACCTGACCTTTTGGGTGATTCATATGTTCAAGCTGAACGTCGCCTAATGGCTTTAGAAAGGCGCCTTCAGCGTTCCCCTGAATACAAATCTTTATATGTAGATTTCATGCGCGAATATGAACAACTTGAACATATGACTCGGATAACTTCATTTAATACACCGTGTTATTTTTTACCGCACCATGGCGTGTTCAGAGAACACAGCACCACAACAAAGCTGCGTGTAGTGTTCGATGCGAGCGCAGTAACTAGTTCGGGTAAATCATTTAATGACCTACAATTAATAGGCCCAGCTTTGCAAGGCGACCTCATGTCCATTCTTCTCCGTTTTAGACAGCATCAATATGTCGCATGCGCAGACGTCGAGAAAATATTTAGGAACTGTCTGGTAGCCGAGGATCAACGTAATCTTCAGATGATTCTGTGGCGAGAAGACCCATCGCAGCCCATAAGTATTTATAAATTAAACACCGTAACGTACGGCACTGCTTCTGCGCCCTTCCTTAGTGTTAGGTGTTTAAAGCAACTAGGGATTGAATCATCTGACCCCGACGTCCAGCGCGTGATAAAAGAAGATTTTTATGTCGATGACCAAATTACGGGTCTCGATAATAAAACAAAATTATTAGATTTATGCGCCAAAATAAAACATGCTTTGCAATTAGGATGTTTTCCACTTCGTAAGTGGATCTATAACTTTCAATGCGATGACAATACTGTTTTCACCGAGCATTGTAAGCCGTTGTCATTAAATGATAATTTTAGTACTAAGACACTAGGTTTAGGTTGGAATAATCTTAGCGATATATTTTATTTTAATACACAAATACAAATAAATAACAATAAAATTACAAAACGTAGCATTTTATCTAATATTTCACAAATTTTCGATCCTTTAGGTTTACTTAGTCCCTCTATAATTATAATTAAGGTATTATTACAGCAGCTATGGTTATTGAAATTCGGGTGGGACGACGAGGTTCCAGCGAGTGTTGCGCGGTCATGGAACCGGTTTGTTATTTCTCTGCGCGCGCTTCAGTCGCTACGAATACCGCGCCACGCTATAGCTACCAATCGTAGTGATATAGAACTACATGTTTTAAGCGACGCGTCACAGACGGCCTACGGCGCGTGCGTTTACATTCGTACAATCGGGTTGGATAATACCTGCACAGTTCGCTTGCTATTTTCTAAAGCTAAGGTTGCTCCATTAAAACCTATGACCATACCGCGACTGGAGTTATGCGGTGCTCTAATTGCGGCTAAGTTATATGACAAGGTTCATAATTCATTACACATAAATTTCAGTAGGGTTGTGTTTTGGACTGATTCAACGATTGTGTTAGGGTGGTTACGCATGGCACCAAATAAATTAAAGACATTTGTCCAAAATAGGGTTGTCGAGATCCACGAGTTAACGCAGGGGATACCTTGGTACCATGTTTGTGGCAAGGACAATCCCGCGGATCTCGCGTCACGCGGCGTAGGGTTGGAGGAATTGTCTACATATTCCTTATGGTGGGAAGGGCCGACTTTCCTACAGGACCCTATGTTGTCGTTACAATATCAATCCGTCGACACATCATATCATGTCGATGAAGCCATGCCTGAAGTTAAGTCGTCGGTTAATTCGTTAGTAGTAAACTCGCCTGACACATCGTTTTTTCCTTTCGAGCGCTTCTCACAATTTAAACGTATGAGACGCTCAGTTGCATTTTTACTACGGTTCATTTATAATATTCGTAATAAAATAGATAGACGCACGGGACCTTTGACTGTTGACGAATTGGAACAGTCACAAAACGCGTTAATTAGGTGGTCTCAAATTGAATCGTTTCCTACGGAGTACGAATTATTAGTTAAAAATAAAAATGTAAAAAGTAAAAATAGTTTAAAAAAATTAAATTTATTTATAGATTGTAATAAAATAATTCGAGTAGGTGGTCGTTTAGGGAATTCCGAGGAATTTCAATATAATAAAAAGCATCCGATTTTAATTAGAGGTAAGCACTATTTTACAATGTTGTTGTTTCGCTATGAACATTTACAACAACTTCATGCTGCTTCCCAAGCAATACTTTTTCACATTCGCGAGACATGGTGGCCTTTGGGGGGAAGAAACCTAGTTCGACGAATAATTCACGCGTGTGTTACTTGTACTCGCATTAAAGGCAAGACACTTACACCTATGATGGGTGACTTACCTAAGGAGCGAATAACTCCTGGTTTTCCTTTTATTAGATGCGGTGTCGATTACTGTGGACCAGTTCTTATACTGAATCGCAAGGGTAGGGGATCTAAGACGGTTAAGGCATACATATGCCTGTTTATTTGTTTTGTCTCACGAGCTGTACATTTAGAGCTGGTTGGTGACCTTTCTAGTGAGTCGTATCTATTGGCTCTCAAAAGATTTATTTCGCGTCGTGGGAAGCCAATAGAAATCTACTCCGATAACGGACGCAATTTCGTAGGCTTGATGAACGAATTTGCTACATTTTTACGCACTTGTAGTTCTGAGATTTTGGACTTCGCTACTAATCAACAGATTAAATTGAAATTCATTCCACCTTATTCGCCTCATTTCGGTGGTCTGTGGGAGGCAGGAGTCAAATCCTGTAAGTACCATCTTCGCAGAGTAGTTGGAAACGCGCACCTTACTTTCGAGGAATTTACGACGGTACTCACACAAATAGAGGCGGTCCTTAATTCTCGTCCTTTATCTCCTCTTTCTACAGATCCTCAGGACCTATCCCCTTTAACTCCGGCACATTTCCTGGTTGGTCGACCGCTGACTGCGCCTGCATGTGATGACCTGACAACTACGCCTGTTCACCGTCTGCAGCGTTGCCAGCGCCTCGAGCAAATTCGCCAACATTTTTGGGCCCGTTGGGCCAAGGAATATGTATCGGAGTTGCAGGTACGGACGAAGTGGGCCAGCAATAAGGACCAGTTGAAGGAGAACTCACTCGTCATAATTAAAGATGACAACCTTCCGCCTTTGAAGTGGCATCTTGGACGAGTGGTAAAAACTATACCAGGCAGGGATGGTGTCTCCAGGGTGGCAGACATTCAGACAACATCTGGTGTAGTTCGACGTGCCTACGCGAAGATTTGTCCCCTCATACAGGATACGGCTGATAAATCCTGTTGAAAGCTCAGTGCTTCCAAGGCCGGGGGCATGTTCGGAACAATTAGCATAGATGATACTGCTGGTGCCATCTCTCTGAAGTGTACGTAAACAACGCCGTCCCAAGTGAACGTAATTGGTCTAATTTTAAATCTAACGTGCCCCCCTCTATGTTACCTATTTTAATAATGTAATACCCGTTTAAAAATTATACGCTCTCAAAATAAAATAAAAAAGCAATTTACAAGCTACACAAAAAGTATTCGAGGCTGCTACTAAAAGAAAAGGTACGGTCAGCCAAGAAAGTGGTTTGATTCAACTTTTTCTAGACTTTAGCCGTGTGGTGACGGCACAGTAGAATACAATTGTTACCACCCCAAATCTCTCCCGTGGGTGTCGTACAAGGCGACTAAGGATAAATAAGTGATTAGGAATGGGCAGCAGCGTGCTTCTTATACCACCTAGCAATGTACTGCGACACTTTTGTGCCCGATATATGGCAATAGGCTCGCCACCTATTACATGGGACCTAACATAATTGGCGAAACGTGGGTGCTAGTTCACCTCTGCCTACCCCTTCGGGGATATAGGCGTGATTTATGTATGTTACATTATGTTACATACACATATGTTACATTTATGTATGTTTCCTAGACTTCGAAAATAATAAGGTTCATAGTTCATACTGACAACTGTGACAAATAGCAATGTTGTCAGATCGAGGTGCAAGCAAAGCAAAATATGTTTATTGTTCTAGAAACTGCAAGCGCCATCTAGTCTTTCTTCGCCGACCGTACCTACAAACAATTTCAATTAGCAATACTCGAAGGCAATAACTTTTGCCCTCCAGAAGACGTGAGTTCCACTTCCCTTGTCGGAGAGTCGATTAGCTGTCGGCGGAAATTCAACCGCATTTAGATTACCGTCATTTATACACAGTCCCCTTTTATCTCTCTTCCCATATCTCTCCCACGAGTGACGCACGGTCAGCATCATAAGTCGATTACCACTTTAGCGCTCTGTCATACCAAAGATAGCCCACAAATAATTTGTACGAACAACCATTGTGACAAGTTACTAAAGTGTTAATCTACTTATGATGCTGACTGTACAAGGCGACTAAGGGTTAAGACAGCAATGGGTAATGAGCAGCAACGTTCCTCTTATGACCTATTCGTCTTAGGGAGGAGCTCGACAGTGCAATGGCATAGCGAGATCGGCCTGCGATTGCGTAAACTAAGCAACATTCGCTAAGGCCGGTCATTGGATGGGGACCAAAAATTTATTATGCTCGAGTTCCTCCGTGCTTCGGAAGGCACGTTGAGCCCTTGGTCCCGGATGCATCTGCAGTCGTTAATACCCACCAACCCGCACTGGGTAAGGGTGTTGGGTTTTGGCCCATTCTTCTTATATTCTTCCATCCATAGGAAAGGCATGTGTCCTAGCAGTAGGGACAATTAAGTGCTGGTAATGATGATGATTATATTCCTCTTATGCAATAAAGGATGATTATGTTCCTCTTATAAATAGCAATAGGCTCGCCCCTTAAAACATGTGACCTAACTCAATTGATATAGGCGTGATTTATGTATGTATGTTATTACGCGTAAAATAGAACATGCAGGCTAATAATTCAATCAGGGAATGTGCCAGGTATAAATCTAGCCGGCGAACCCATCCGTTTTGGCAGGAAAACTACATAAATATACCGTTCGCTACAAACATTAAGATAAGCGACTTGGCATGCAATTTCATATTGCGGATTTTCTCTATATCACACCAACTAGTGGACGCCCGCGGCTTTGCTCGCGTTAATATTGGCTATTATAATTATACATACATAAATTGCGCCTATATCCCCGAAGAGGTGGGCAGAGGTGAACTAGCACCCACGTTTCGCCAATTATGTTAGATCCCATGTCATAGGTGGCAAGCCTATTGCCATTTATCGGGCACAAAAGTCGCAGTTCTATTGCTAGGTGGTATCAGAGGAACGCTGCTGCCCATTCCTCATCACTGCTTTATCCTTAGTCGCCTTGTACGACACCCACGGGAGAGATTTGGGGTGGTGACAATTGTATTCTACTCTGCCGTCACCACGCGGCGTATTATAATTAGCCTATATATAATATATAGCCTTCCTCGATAAATGGACTATCCGACATAAAAATAATTTTTCAATTTGAGTCAGTAGTTCCTGAGATTATCTCATTTAACCATACAAACAAACAAACTCTTAAGCTTTATAATATTAGTATAGGTAGATTGCTTGCTAGCCAAGTGATTATGCTAACAACAGTACGTGATGCTATTTTGTACGAGAACTGGTTTTATGTTCAATCGCCTTCGTGGTCTAGTGGTTCGCCCGCCGGAATTAAGATCCACAGAGGTCCCGGGTTCGATTCCAAGGGGGTACAAATTTGTACTCGGCTTGGTTGGTGGTAGGACTTATTTGAAGTCCTCCTGGCTAGCTACCACCATCTTATCAAAGTCTGTCGCCATAATAATAATGTTAACAGCATTATTGTGTTCCGACTATGTGTGATAAGAC
Organism: Cataclysta lemnata; assembly: GCA_963931975.1. Classification (NCBI taxonomy): domain Eukaryota; kingdom Metazoa; phylum Arthropoda; class Insecta; order Lepidoptera; family Crambidae; genus Cataclysta; species Cataclysta lemnata. The sequence goes on along the minus strand of OZ008346.1, from coordinate 1,848,983 downwards.
TGATAGATAGCCAGCCCCTCTGTGGTTGAGGGTTCCAGGTGAAGCTCGATTCCATCATCGGTCCTTATCGTCACTTACCATCAGGTGAGATGAAGGGCAAGAGCTTCCCTGTCTTGCATGTTTCCTCAAAGAAATACGTTAAACATTGGAAACGCGTGTATCAATGTCAAAAAGTTTTCAATATTTAACGTAAGAAGCTACGTCATGCTTTCGTAATCTAGCAGAAGGCCTTGTTGTGAGAAGAACGGGTAAGGAACTCAGCAAGTTTTGTTCCTCTCATTTTACATGAAGTTATGAGTTAACTGTAAGGGATTGGACTGTAAATTGGAAGAATATAGGAAAATAGAGAGAAAGGAAATTACTAGGCTTAGGGCCTGTTTCACAATCGAAAAGTAAGTTCTGGGTAGCCTACTTGGCAGATCATTTGACAGTTGTAATATAAAATATATTACATCATATCAATTGAACTGCCAAGTAAGCCACCCAGAACTTACTTGTCAATTCTGAAACAGGCCCTACTGCCGCACTCAGAGACGTCAAATAACGTTAATGAGTACTTAACGTCAAAAAATGACAATTCAAAACTAGTCGCTATTCTTGCCGGGTCTATGGTCTAGATTTGAATAAAAAATTTTGACATTAAATACTTAACTTCTGTGCCCGATAAATGGCAATAGGCTCGCCACGTATTACATGAAACCTAACATAAGATAAAACTAGAAGATACATTATTAACTCTTACAATAGGGATGGAGGAGAGACATGTCCTATACCAGTACAAACATGGAGTGTGAGTGGCCGAATTTGATTCAATTCGGGTCAGGTTCGTCTGTCAGATACAAGCTAACATGAAAGTATAAGTAGGTATATTACTTTGAGATGGATATGGTAATTCTTGAGGTTACCAAATATTTTGTACAAAGCTGACGCGAACGTACATGACGGTGTATGAAGCAGTAGCGTCATTTATAAGCGCTTAAGTCCGATTAGAATGGCCAGAATTTTAATTATGGTTTGACAATGACAATATTTTAAATTATACTTTCCTTTTTAATTCTGGTCTAATTTCATCTAACTTAAAAATAAATGTATGTTAAAAAAATATAAAATGTTGTCAATTGTATTCTTTTCTGCTATCACAACCTAGCACAATATATACATACATACATAAATCACGCCTATATCCCCCAAGGGGTAGGCAGAGGTGAACCAACACCCACGTTTCGCCAATTATGTTAGATCCCATGTGTGTAGGTGGCGAGCCTATTGCCATTAATCGGGCACAAAAGTGGCAGAACTATTGCTAGGTGGTATAAGAGGAACGCTGCTGCCCATTCCTCATCACTGATTTATCCTTAGTCGCCTTGTACGACACCCACGGGAGAGATTTGGGGTAGTGACAATTATATTCTACTCTGCCGTAACCTAGCACAAATGCTCATTTAATAGAAAAAAAGGCTCAACAAAAAAAAACTTACACTTATTTATAACAATAAGCCTTCTTGTTGCTTGTATTGTACTTTGGTAAGTGGTGACAATTAAACAGATTCTATTAGCGCTAGTACTGCTAGTGCCACCTCCATAATTTCAAAACAACGAATCAATGTAAGAAATTTGAATCAATCACCGAAACTAAGCTTTGCACTGGCAAGACTGAAGCACGCTGTAAAGAGATTTGTGCGAGCCAGCACACACTTCAGTGTTGCCAGGACTCGGTCCTAATTTAAGGATCGCTTTGGGTCGCTATTATAGCCTAGCCTGCGGTCTAGATTCAAATTATTTTTTTGACATTATATAAGTACTCATTAAAGGTAATTGACGTCTCTGAGTGCGGCAGTTAGTGAAACGTGTTGCTTGTTGCCAAGGGATTATTAGAAATTTTTCATGGTACGGCACTTCAACCTACCCAAAACTGTCAAATGCCTTCAATCGATTGTCCAACTTAACTTGTGTGAGGTAAAGCACAAAGTCGATTGAGAAAATTTGACATTTTGTGGTAGACTGACGTGCTGTTGACTGTACACGTCTCTAGCCATACTACACATTCAGACAATCGAGGTTTTGCAACTGTTTAGTGATTTACGATCTTTTTCTGTTCGCACATCGCGGTAACGACCATCTTCCGTCCATTAAATACACATTACGTCGTCATAAGTTAAAAAAACTTTCGGTGAGCCATTGGTGAGATGTTACCGGCTAGGCTTTGGGGTTGTTATCATGCGATACATACATACTCGGAGGAGCTCGCTAGCGCAGTTGCATAAAGGTAATAAGCATGCTAACATATGAGCACGTCTGTCTGCATTGCTCACACTGTCTACCAATAAGCATGCCAGTGAGATGTCAGTTTTGACAATTTTTCATGGTTGCCTAGCAACCGCAACGCCTCCCCCCCCCGCGCCTCAGGTAGCATGCTCCTTGCCCAAAAATGCCTATTACTAACAACGCCTAGACACACGTGCTTACTAGTGACACTTGCTCATTAGTAGCATGCTTAATAAGCACGTCTGTCAGGACTTTAACGCGTTTGGCCTGCAATTGCGTAAACTAAGCAATGATCGCTAAGGGCGGGTTATTGGATGGGTGACCAAAAATTTATTATCTCCAGTTCCTCCCGGGCGGAGGAGTTCTCCGGGTCGGAAAGCACGTTAGCCGTTGGCCCCGGCTGTATCTGCAGTCGTTAATACCCACCAATCCGCACTGGGCCATCGTGGTGGGTTATGGGCTTATGGCCCATTCTCCCTTTATTTTTCGATCCATAGGGAAGGCCTGTGCCTCAGCAGTGGGGACGTTAAAACGGCTGGTGATGATGATGATGAATTAGTCACCCGTCCAATGCTTGCACTTAGAAAACATTGCTTAGTTGATAACATTGCAATCACCAGTCAGCATCAATGGCATCGATCTCCTTAAAATTAAAAATTAAGGTAAATGAAGATTAACAAAAGTAACACCAGAATATAATAATAATAAACATACTTTAATACACTAAACATTTAATATAATATACTAGCTTTCTGGCCGAGACTTCGTTTGCGTTAACTACACAATCATTTTTTATTATTACTAGAATGAATATGGTTAGAATCTGACTACAAACTTCTGATGGACTTTCTCTGTAATCATAACACTTAGGTAGTTTATAGTTATTGTTAGTAAAACAATTGTAATCTAACTATTGTAAGAATGTAAAACTATTGTAACTTAGTACGACTGCATTGAAAGTGCCAATAAACCATGCAGCCCGATTGCAGTCGATGTGCAGTTGTGCAACATGTCTAACTTGCTACGCTGGTAAATACATAAATGTGGGATTATGAGTGGAACGGAACGTGCACTGAGTGAAAGGTTTGAATGAGGTTGAACGAACGGGTGAATGAGAGAGATGATTATGACGGGGAGTTGGTTAATGGCGGTGTGAGAAGACGGACGGAAAGTAAAAGACGAATTTTTGAAGATTTTATTAAAGAACTCCTTGCCGAAGAAAATCTGGTTTCTCTGTTCCCACATAAATCACTCCTATTTATCCCTGAAGGGGTAGACAAGGGTGAATTAAGCACCCACGTTTCACCAAATGTGACGAATGCTGACATTATTCGGAGCAATCGGCATCGTTTCTCGTGTCGTCGCGATCGCTGTTCTCATCTTCGTCACTTTCAGAGTGGTTTAAAGGTTTCGCGTCTTCAAATGGAGTGGTGTTATCCATCAGCTGTTTGAGGTCTTCCTTTTCCTTTCTCGAGAAGAAGCCACACTGGAAGTAGTTTTTGAAATTAATTTCGAGTGTAAGACTCAACTGCGACATACACTATTGCGAAAGACTGAACTGCGACAGGACTGGACTGCGACCGGTCTGAGCTGCGAAAGATGGAACAGTCACTAAACTTCGAAAAACACTAATGAAACTGCGACACAATAAATGCGAAAGTAACTCTGTATCTGTTTGTCTGTCATGATTTCACATCTAAACAAATAAAACGCGTTTGATGAAATTTGGAATAGAGATAGAATAAATCTTGGAGGACATCTTCTATGTCGGTCATCTATCATTAATAAAGAAACGGTATATTTTTATTTATACAAAATAAAAGAAATCACTTCAACAAAGTTAAGCTAGATTTTAGCAAAACTAAATTAAACTATCTAATAAACTAACTATAACACTTGTGTTATAGTGAAGTGATTTCTTTTTTTTTGTATAAATAAAAATATACCGTTTGTTTAATAATGATAGATGACTGGCATAGAAGATTTTTCATCAGTTTAATTTATCGCATCTATTCAATATTAAAAGTATTTATTTGTATTTAATGGGTTTTTATTTATTAACTACTAGCCTCTGGCTTGCGTGAACTATATTTCCCATTGCAAAACCCTTGCCCAGCAATGGTATCGAAAGTGACCTATGTCCTCCAAGATTTAATCTATCTCTATTCCAAATTTCATCAAAAGCGTTTTATTTGTTTAGATGTGAAATCGTAACAGACAAACAGCTACAGAGTTAATTTCGCATTTATTGTGTCGCAGTTTCATTAGTGTTTTTCGAAGTTAAGTGACTGTTCCATCTTTCGCAGCTCAGTCCTGTCGCAGTCCAGTCCTGTCGCAGTTCCGTACTGTCGCAGTTCAGTCCTGTCGCAGTTCCATACTGTCGCAGTTCAGTCTTTCGCAATAGTGTATGTCGCAGTTGAGTCATACACTCATTAATTTCTGCAATAAACATCGACATACTTCTATGCTGGCCTGGGAGCGAAAAAATAACGTAGAATAGTACATCCCCGACTCATCCCATGGGTGTCGTAAAAGTCGACTAAGGGAGATTGCCCGGTGTAGACCAATAAGCACCTTGGGGCACCCGAATGTTGGAGGGCAAACCACAAACAACAGTATACCCAAAGAGGGTTGGTGTCAGGCAGGCGGCCGGCTGTAAAACCTAAGCCAAAACTTTGAGCAGTATGGATTGGAATGCTGTCATTCCAATCACTTACACACACCGTTCATCGATCGCTTGACATGGTCCGTTCCGTCTCTTTTCTATGCATTCATTCATCACTAGCACCTTTACGGTGTGATGGATGATATGAATCAAAAGGGAGTGGATGGCTTGATGACGTCTGACCGATATGAATGGAAGAGGAAACATGATGCGCCGACCCCAGATAGACTGGGAACAGGGCAGGCAGAAGAAGAATAAACATCATCACTTAACATTAGCCGTGTGGTGACTGCAGTGTAGACTACAATAGTCACCACCCAATCTGTCCCGTGGTTTACAACGTTACGAAAGGTTAAGACACCGATTAGTAATGGGCAGCGTTCGTCTACTACCACTTAGCAATATACTACTGTTTACATGCCCCTTAGATGGCAAGAGGCTCACCACACCACCAAACAGCATCGTTTTTATTACATATACACACAAATCATGCCCCTTCGGGGATAGGCAGAGGTATATTAACACCCACGTTTGGCCAATTATGTTAGGTCATATATACAAGGTGTAACAGAGAGGTGTAGTCATTTAAAGGTGTTAATTAGGCCATCAAACTGAACAGCTTTCGCCAAGGGTCCAAAATAAAAATCTCTGAAAATATAAACCCTCCCTCATACAAAATGATGTCAGCTGGTTCTCGGCTTAGTATGGGAAGTGATTTTTTTTCTAAGATTTCGATTTTGGACCCTTAGCGAAAGTTGTTCAGTTTGATGTCCTGAATAACACCTTTAAATTTTACTACACCTCTCTGTTACACCCAGTATAATATACCACGAGCTTATTGTCATCTATCGGGCACGCAAATCGCAGTTTATTGCTAGGTGCTATAAGAGGAACGCTGATGCCCATTATTCTATTTTATTCCTGAGTCGCCTTGTATTTTAAAGATTGGGGGTGCTGCCAATGGTTTTCTCCTTTACCATCACCACACGTCACACGACTATTAGAGCTATCCCTAATAGCCGTTTTGATATATTATAAAATACTAGCTGTGGCCGTGACTTCGTTCGCGTGGAATTCGGAAAGTTTTTGCATCATTTTATTTTATATTCAGCTTCTAATAGCGTTATTTTACATACTGCCGCACTCAGAGACGTCAATTAAATTTAATGAGCATTTAATGTCAAAAATTTTCATTCAAATCTAGACCATAGACCTGGCAAGAATAGCGACTAGTTTTGAATTGTCATTTTTTGATGTAAAGTACTCATTAACGTTATTTGTCGTCTCTGAGTGCGGCAGATAGTCTTCATTGATAAATGGACTCTCCAACTCAAAAAAAATTTTTCGTTTAACCAAATAATATATATATATATATATATATATATATATATATATATAATATTAGTATAGATTAATATATTATACCTTGTACAGAGTGAAAGCAATGACACCCAATACGACCAGTCCAACACATACACCGAAAATGATGATGTACATATACTGAGGCTTTTGTTCCAGTATAAATGATGTTGTTATGTCGCGTGATCTGTAATAAAATTATACATAATAAGTAAAAAATTAGAAACTATAATATACTTATTGCATTACAGTACCTACTGCTATTGTTTGAACGCACACGACAGTACAGAACAGCACTGTTCTGTACTACTTAAATCTCAAAACATCACTTACATCAGTTAGGTATCTTTTCTATACTTACACATTGTGCCCGATTGAGTCACTATAATGCTGGAAGTGAAAGAACGCAGTCGTGGTTATATTTAGAACTAAGTTCTTCTCTAGTTCTTCTCCTGCGAAAGAAGTATAAATCATTTATTTTGACCAACATGGAACACAATCACATTAAAAACTACTAATCAATTACATTCAAACTATACAAATCACATTTTAAACAAAAATTAAAATCAATCTAGATATTTTAATCCTATAAGAATCATGTGACAGACAATATGCTTGCAATTAATTATTAATTGGTATATTTCTCAGTCATCTAGGTCCTATAGCTGCTGATTGATACGCTATAGGAACTGAGTAAATTTCACTTAAAAATTTAATTCATAAACAATAACTTGCTAGCCTGTTCACCAGAGATGTGCGAGGTCGAGGTAGCTAAGCGGGACGCTTAGAAAATTCCGCCAATAGGATTGCTCTATTTCATAATCACAGAAACAGTATAGATGGATTTTTGCCACGATTTTTGTACGCCTCTAGGCACCTCGCATAACTCTGATGGAAAAGTAACCTTGGCTGAATAATTAGAGCCAGATGATAGATCTGAGTCATAGAAACATTGATTATTCTCAGTATTTCCACGTTCATACCTAATATTCTTTTGCCAACATAGCTTTCATCTCTTCTCATAACTGATCAAACCATCCAAGTCCTATAGCTCAACTTTAACATTAGTCTCAAATTAACTCTTGTCTAAGTCTTAATGTAAGCTTACCAAAGTGACTGATATTAAACAGCATAGGCAATAAATATGCTGATTTGGTGGTTGCTTGCAGCATTGTCGTGGCTTTAAATTGATTTTCCAAACTGGTTCCGTTTATATCTGATAGTAACGTAACATTATCTGGCATGTTAAAGCTTATCTCTGTATAGTAGACATCTGATGGGCCGTCATTCGTCACCTGTAAGAAAGCCATTTCAGTAATAATTTAGCAGGATACAAACGAGCTTCCTATAAGAGTTTATAGAAGCACTGAAAAAAGTCGTCAGAATTTTCTTTAGCATTATAATTATAATGGTTCATGTTCTACCATTTTAACTCCGCTCCGTGGTCTAGTGGTTCATCGAAATAGTTAATTCAAAAATAATAATATATTTTTTGGACATTTATCTTTGGTTGGTGATAGGCCTTTCTTCAAGTCCGCCTGGCTAGCTACTACCATGTTATATATCTGTAGCCATAATAATATTATAAACAACCTTATTGTGTTCCGACAAATTGTAATAATATAGCCATTCCTTCTGTGGTTGAGGATTCCAGGTGAAGCTCGATTCTATCTTCGGCCCTTATTGTCACTTATCCTCAGGTGAGATGAAGACCAAGAGTCTTGTCTTGCAATAAAAAAAACTTACCTCGTAGTAGTGACTGAAACTAATTTCGGCTTTTTTCTCAAACAACTCTCTTGTGACCAATATGGTGATGCTGGGTGATGATCTCCTGGAAAAATAAGAAATGACTGATTCAGTAATTGTCAATTCAAGGTCAATTATTGGACCCTGTAATGAATGAAATGTAATGAAATAATTTATTTTCTTAAGGGAATTGATTAGGATCTTAAACTTCATTCTAAAGCTAAACTATATTATCATTATCATCTTTGTTTAATGAGACAATAGTTTTTGTAATGAAAGTAATTTCAATTTGAGGTTATTCTGATTATTTTCTCTTAAGCCATCAAATTCCTCATGTTTTAGTTCGATAACTATATGAATAAGAAGCTGGTCTAGACCTTAAAAGATAAGTATATTATTGTCTACGTACTCGTTAAACGTGTAGTTACTCTTCGGCGTTATTGGTATTTCAAGTTTCTTAGCGCCACTACTTATGTTAGCCAAATAGACAGAATCCTTAACAACTGCCATGACTACAAGATTTCTGTCTAGCCCTTCCCAGATATAGTCAAATTCTACATCTATCTCCGTGCTCATATTTCCGTTAAGGGGGGAAGGTAAGCTGCAAGTCATGTTGAAGTTCTTCAGGGAACAAGAGGTTGGCAGTCTTCTGGGAGGATATGGTAATTTGATCACGAGCTCCACCCCAAAAGCCGGCTCCTTAGTGTTCAGAACAATGATTTTTGCACCAATTGGATCAACTTCTCCCGGTACATACGACCTGAAAATAGATGATATTTCTTACACCTCATCACCAGACTTTTAATGTCCCTGTCTGTGAAAAATAAAGGAACAATGGGCCATAGCCCACCACGCTGGACCAGTGCGAGTTGGTGGGCATTAACTACTGCAGATGCAGCCAGAATCAACGGCTTAACGTGCCGAAGCAAAGAGACGGAAAGGACCAAGTCGATAGAACGATGAACGGAAAGAATTATTGGGATAACAACCTTCCAATCATATTGTTCAACGTTTTGGCTTAGGTTTTGCAGCCAGCCTGCCTAACGGCAACCCTCGATATAAAAAAATCTAATAAAGAAGGAAGGTCAATCCAACCCAATCCATCGGGTTTCCTTGACAACACTTTGCTAATTTACTTTTAAAAAAATCAGTTCAAATTGACCTCAATGATGTTACCTTCCGTTCAAAGACTGCATGGTGATTTCTAACCACGGGGTGCAGATGAGATCCTCACCACACTCCCTCACCAACTGGATAGGGAGAGAGGAATGTAGTATGGATTCTTCTGAGATTCGGGCCATTTTATTCGATAACTTTTCAAGGTAATCTGGAATAGATTCAAATATAACATACATCAATAATTGTGCTTGTTTATCTCTTAAGAAGTCGGCAGGCATTGTATTATATTATTCAACTCAGAGAAGTGCGCTCGGCCTGCGATTGCGTAAACTAAGTCATGTTCGCTAAGGCCGGTCATTGGATGGGTGACCAAAAATGTATTATCTTGAGTTCCTCCGTGCTTCGGAAGGCACGTTTAGCAATTGGTCCCAGCTGCATCTGCAGTCGTTAATACCCACCAAGCCGCACTGGGCCAGCGTGGTGGGTTATGGCCCATTCTCCCTATATTCTTTTATCCATATAGGAAAGTGGGTGTTTATTCACCCCTGCCTACGCCTTAGGTGATATAGGCGTGATTTATGTATGTAATTATATATGTACATTCTTACCTACATTGACCGTTCGTCGCAAATCGATTTCGAACCGCAAAGGTTTTGAAAAGTCCGAACTGTTCTGTAAAAATAAAAATTTATTTGTTACCTTTATTGAGTCGAGACAAAAAATACATCCATAAATACATAAATCACGTCTTTACCTCCGAAGGGGTAAGCAGAGGTGAAGTAAAATACCCACTTTTCGCCACATAAGTTAGGTCCCATATAATAAGGTGGCGAACCTATTTTCATCTATCGGCCACATAAATCGCAGTATATTGAAGATTATTTCTTGTCTTAAATGCCACAGTCACAGATTGGTCCCAATGCCTACAGCTGCCAGAGGCCAACAGCTCTAATATTTTACATACATACATAAATCACGCCTATATCCCCGAAGGGGTAGGCAGAGGTGAACAAGCACCCGCGTTTCGCCAATTATATTAGGTCCCATGCAGTGGCGAGCCTATTGCCATTTATCAGGCACAGAAGTCGCAGTAGGTACATCGCTAGGTGGTATAAGAGGAACGCTGCTGCCCATTCCCCATCACTGATTTATCCTTAGTCGCCTTGTGCGACACCCACGGGAGAGATTTGGGGTGGTGACATTTGTATTCTACTCTGTCACCACACGGCTACGTCTAATATTTTTATGTAAGTAATTCTTACAGAAGATTATATTTTAATAATTTAGAGCACTTCTCCTTTGGTGTGTTCGTGTGGTGATAGCAGAGCAGAACGATCGTCACCACCATGTCTCTCCCGTGGGTGTCGTACAAGGCGACTAAGGGTATATAGACTGCGATGAGTAATGGGCAGCAGCATTCCTCGCATGCCACCTAGCAATATAGGTGTGATTTACGTGCCCGACATATGGCCACGTATTACGTGGGACCTAACTTAATTGGCGAAAAGTGGGTGTAAATTTACCTGTCTACCCCTTCGGGGATATAGGCGTGATTTATGTATGTTCTCCTTTGGCGTAATAAGCAATAATAAGCACGTTACAGCACCCAAATTGCCTTATACCGTACAAATTATGGAATGTAGTCATGTCAATCACTCTGACTATTCATCGGTCTTTCGACGAAGTCCATACCATAACTTTTTCTATCCTATTCATCCATTATTCAATAGCACCTTACCGGTGCAATAGATGATGATAATTTAAAGGGATAGAACTCGTTGATTGATATGAATATATTGCGTCGAGCCTACTAGATAACATTGGAACAGGGAAGGACGAAAAACGAATTACATGAATTGAATCTTTTGAAAAACCGCCAATAAAACATATAAGTCGCTTTGAACCACTGCATTATAGAGCAAGACAAGCCCACGACGGCCAGACCTTCATTATTTATTCTTCGTCAGTCCATTGCCAGTCACTTACACCCTTATTCACAAACAATACTTGTTTAGGTAAAGAAGTAACACTGTGCGAAGTAAGACATTTCTCGGTGCGTTTTGTAACTCAAGTATTGTTAGGTTTTTGGGACCCTGTGCGTTAACGCATCTCATAGTAATGTTTATGAATACGGGTGTTAGTATGGTTGCAACCATACTTAGTGTTTGGCAATGGACACAGCGATTTGTGGTGTTTTTACAAATAAAATATGTAAAAACTGAGTTTTACACAGTAACGAAAGTAAGTAATACCTAATTTTTAACACCTTTACACCCGTATTCATAAACATTACTATGTGGTGTGTTAACGCACAGGGTCCCAAAAACCTATTCATAAACAATACTTGAGTGACAAAACGCATTGAGAAATGTCTTACTTCGCACAGTGGTGCTTCTTTACTTATACAAGTATTAGAAAGATTTTGGTGGTTAGAAAAAGAATTTCGAAAAATTATGGTCTTGAGGCGGGAATCGAACCCGCGTCCGCTGCTATCCGGGCAGGTGCCTGACCGCTCGGCCACCCAAGACACCTGGTGTGTCACCTCAAGACCATAATTTTTCGAAATTCTTTTTCTAACCACCAAAATCTTTCTACTAATTTTTCTAACATTTATATAATGTTAAAATTAAAAATCGAATAGTTTATACAAGTATTGTTTGTGAATACTGGTGTTACTATATATATGTTACCTGCCAAAGTCACCGCGACCCATGTTTTATAAGCGGGGATCGTTCTAAGCTATATATGGGCCGTACATACAGAAACTTACAGCCTTTATAAAATAACGAAGGTCTGGTCGTCGCGGCCTCTTAGACTATTATTATTACTGTCAAATCAATTACAATTACACAATGCATGCCGTGTGGTGACGGCAGAGTAGAATACAATTCTCACCACCCCAAACCTCTTCGACTAAGGACAAATAGGTGATGAGGAATGGGCAGCAGCGTTCCTCTTATACATACCACCTAGCAAAGTACTGCGACTTTTGTGCCTGATAAATGGCAATTGGCTCGCTACCTATTACATGGGACCTAGCATAATTGGCGAAGCGTGGGTGCTAGTTCACCTCTGCCTACCCCTTAGGGGATGTAGGCGTGATTTATGTTTGTATATAAAATTACACAATTATTACTGTTACTCGGTAGGTACTAATAAAAGACACTTACGTCAACAGTGATAATTTGTGGTTTACATATATCACTTCCGGGATTCACGGTAACAGTGTAATTCCTTGGGCCAGATGAGTTAGCTCTTTTACCCTCAGCATCTATAGACACTGAAACGTCCAACTCTGCAAGGAAAAAAGTATGTGTTATTAATTTTCATCGCAGTGCCGTCTGCCGTGTGGTGACGGCAGAGTAGAATACAATTGTCACCACCCCAAATCTCTCCCGTGGCTGTCGTACAAGGCGACTAAGGATAAATCAGTGATGAGGAATGGGCAGCAGGAATGATCTGTTGTATGTTACAAATACAACACGCGAGCGCGTTATTGTCCTCCGCGTAAAACATTGCAAAGGTATATACAATAGTATAGTCCGTTCTCGTTCGAAAGATACAATAAAATACGTCTGAAAAAAATCCGAAAATCGAATCATATTTTTTTCACTTTGAATGCATTTATTAATGCAAAATATAATCGTTTTCAGTAAAAACGCAAAATTGCATTATTGTGGCATACAACAACTTACGTGGTTTGCTACATTTATTTATATAATTATTATAATATAAAAAAATATCCGTCATCTTGTATTCATAATACAAGTGCTCAGGCTACTTTGGACTAGATGAAAGGTGTGAGTGTCAAAATATTTGTTTGTTTGTTTATTCATTCATAGCTGGCTAAGCGCGTTCGGCTTGAGATTGCGTAGATTATCTCTCATTCATCGACTGTTCTGAAGACAGTTTTAGCTAGCTGTCTGTCCCGGGTATATCTGCAGTCATTAACTAAAAATAATTCCCACTTACCAATTTCAACTTGAGGTGACGTATAACTAGGTAGCACAGAAACACAAAACTCTATTGTAAAATTCATATTCATATCCAAGTTTTTAGCGTCTGGTACTTTTACTGAGCAAGTCACGTGTACTGTTGGTATGCTGCGATATAGGTAGGCTGTTGAGCTGTTATAGGCTCCAATGGCTAGGTCTGCAAGTTACAAAACAAACACGTATAACTGCCGCACTCAGAGACGTCAAATAACGTTGATGAGTACTTAACGTCAAAAAATGACAATTCAAAACTAGTCGCAATTCTTGCCGGGTCTATGGTCTAGAATTGAATGAAATTTTTTGACATTAAATACTCATTAAAGTTAATTGACGTCTCTGAGTGCGGCAGTAAGATTGTTTGTACTAATAAGAAGAAAGAGAGAGACGAAATCTCTTGGTATTCCATGGATTCCCCCATAATGTGGCAGAGAGGGAAGACAGTGGCCGGCGGCAGCGCTTGGGACTTGAGACCCAAGTGTAGGTTTATGGGGCCCCTTCATAACAATGTCCACTCACCTTCGTCACCGCGACTTCCCTCTCTGCCCAGCTATACAGGGCGTCCCACGGCCATGCCACACGGAGGGAAAGTATATTAAATATTGAACGTAGGATATTTTACTAAAAGAAGACATCGTTTTATTTTTAATAATAAGTATAACTTCATTCACAGATTTTTTTTAAATCGCCTACCTCAACCGGGAATCGAACCCGCCAAATGTGATAGAAAAATTACTTGTATTTTATAATAGCGTTTGAAAGGGCTACTCATAAGCATTATTTTTTCCTAAATAACCTAGCATATTAAATGAAACTAAGATCATAAAATTTTTCATTTTATTTAAAATTTTGTTCAGGGAAATTTCCTCTGACTTGGCCATGCTTCCAACAATTAACATTATCATTTCAACCGGTACAACAGTGTGCAGGAGTTGAAAATGAAAGAAAATGAAAAATCGACAGGGAGAGACATTATCAAAAGAGTGACAATTTGTATACAACAGAACGGATCACATTTTGAGCATTTGATAATTTTTTTTTTTAAATAAAATGAAAAATGTTATGATCTTATTTTCATTTAATATGCTAGGTTATTTAGGAAAAAATAATGCTTATGAGTAGCCCTTTCAAACGCTATTATAAAATACATGTAATTTTTCTATCACATTTGGCGGGTTCGATTCCCGGTTGAGGTAGGCGATTTTTAAAAAATCTGTGAATGCAGTTCTACTTATTATTAAAAATAAAACGATGTCTTCTTTTAGTAAAATATCCTACGTTCAATATTTAATATACTTTCCCTCCGTGTGGCATGGCCATGGGACGCCCTGTGTTTGGTAAGATTTTGTGAGAGACGTCTTAGACACACGTTCCAGTGTAGAACTTTCTATAGAAGCCAATTATTATTATGATTAACGGATATGGGACCTAACATAATTTGCGAAACTTGGGTGCTAGTTCACCTCTGCCTACCCCTTCGGGATATAGGCGTGATTTATGTATGTATTAACGGATTTGGGATATGCGCCTTAATCCATTTACAGGAAGATGTACCCTGTTGTAGGCTGTTAACTGCAGAAATCTCTATAATGCAAGGTTCAAAGACAAAAATAAATATTTCTTTAACTATTAGTAATTGTTGCCGACTGAGTTTTGTATCAATCCTTTTTGATATGTTTTCTGTTTACTTTTTAATATTTTTTGATACTCGTTTTGTTTTTGATACTTGTCAGTTGTATTTTGTTACGTCGATGGTGAATACAGTCCGCTGCTACAAAAAAGGGTGTTTCTCTGTAGCCTTTGCCACCAGCCCCGTCTACATCGTTTACAGTAATTATCTAGCAAATAAAGCAGATTATTGTTGCTGCTGAGTGCTTGTTGTAGACACTGGACGACCGATAAAATACTTTAAAGTATAGTAGGTATACAAATATTGACAATACAATATGTAGTAATATATTGGAATGCCAATAATCAAGCATGACTAATACATAATGAAGTGTTTGCCACACAAGTAGTTAAGTAATAAATAATAAACGAATAATACATACACTCAAGTCAAGCCTGTTACTCCTTGAATGAGTGGAAGTGGTATATTTTTACCGCACATTTTTCCAATATAAGATAAATAACATCACCATGGTATAAAGTTTTTTACAAAATATAGAATAATATGTTACTTTAGAATAGTGATAATAGGAAATCATTTAACTTAGTGTTTGTTGACTATTCAGTAAGTTGTGTATAGTTAACACCCCACCAGGTTACGAGAACTTATCTAATTTTGGTTTAATTGTATTTACATACATAGATATATATGTGATACATAAATCACGTCTATACCCCCAAAGGGGTGTAAGGTGAATTAACACCCACTTTTCGACAGTTATGTTCGATCCGATGTAATAGGCCTATTGCCATATTATTATATCGGGCACATAAATCGCAGTATATTGCATATTGCTGGGTGGTATGAGAGAAATGCTGCTGCCCATTACTTTTGTTTTTTCACTTTGAATTGTATTTGACTGTTAAATATCTCCAATCGATTCGAGATCTGTCTACGACAGTTCCAACAGTTTTGACAGGGTCAAACATTTCTAAACGTAATGGTTCTGAATCGGGAATAGAACCGGCGTCTTCCGCAATCCGGTTGTCTATGCCACTAACTAGAACGTTAGTTGAAAATCTAACCTTTCAACTTCCCGTTGTGAGCCAACGATATTAGATGTTATCAATGCTACAAAAATTATTACAAGGATTAAGAGCATAGATTTATTTAGTTGTTTATATATTTAAGCGTGCTGGAACTGTTTTATCAATAGTATATTAAAATAATTTGAAATACCTATCTGAGTTGCTGAATTATTTATTTATAACAATTGAATGCTATAAATGCACAAAACCGCTGACAAACACAAAACAAACATTACGGGATTTACTTGAGTGTGGTTAAATTACCATTTGGCTATCTGTCGAATATATGTTTTGTGGTCGCTATTAATTGTATCTCACAGCAATACATCGTTAGCTAAAACTGTGCCGAGAAATTTGTAACAGACGTTGTCTTCTTCAGATTATTGTCTAATTTCTGTTTAAAGAGTTTCACTTTAACATAAACTGTTTATGTATTACTTCGAAAGAATGATTGACGGACAGCGAAATTCATTCAGTCATATCATCATAATAACCCTTTCGAAGTCATACATTTATGTCGCAACCGTATGGCTTCAAGATATGACCGACCAGATCATTAAATGTCGAAATTGCCAATCTTTCTACGACATGCATTATTGATAGCATGAAGGCATATCATGTTACCAATGGTTACGCAGACAATAGTCGTCTAAACAGTGTAGCGGTTAGAAATGTTTTTAAAATTTCAGTTATTATTATTGAAAAAACAGTTTTTTCGGTGGTCATGCTAGCCGGGCTGGAGTCACTAAGATATAATTTTGAACTTCTTCGATAATTATTTCTTTATCAATTTTACACATACATACATAAATCACGCCTATATCCCCGAAGGGGTAGGCAGAGGTGAACTAGCACCCACGTTTCGCCAATTATGTTAGGTCCCATGTAATTGCCAATCTTTCTACGACATGCATTATTGATAGCATGAAGGCATATCATGTTACCAATGGTTACGCAGACAATAGTCGTCTAAACAGTGTAGCGGTTAGAAATGTTTTTAAAATTTCCGTTATTATTATTAAAAAAAACAGCACTCACAATTGTTATTGCTAACACCCATGCCATATCTAGCTGATATTGATATACCAAAGCCACTAGCGTCCCCAGCCAAGATTCTTTGAGAATATTGACTCTGCAAGCCATATTTAGTGCCTCTGTAAATGTACACAGCTCCCGCGCCGTCGTCCTCCCACGGAGCACCAATTGCTATGTCTGAAATTATACAATAGGCATGTTGACTCATTATGGAAACTACACCACGTTGTTTTTACTTGTCAAAATACATGACATACATACATAAAAACATACGTCACGCGTTTCTCCCATAGGGGTAGACAGAGATCACTTCTTTCCACTTGCTACGATCCTTACATACTTCTTTCGCTTCATCCAATGTCGTCAATCTCTTGATGCATGCCCGTCGGTTTCGGGTACTCTTGACCTGGCCCTTTTTCAATAGACTTTCAAATTGATCATGAAAGATCCGCCTAGGCCTTCCCCTTTCTATTTCTCCATTCACTTCCACCATATAAATCCTTTTGTCATACTCCTTTAATTCATTCTTTCGACGTTTCTCAATGCTTGTCATTATATCTTTCTCAATGCTTGTCATTACATCTTCATTTCAAACTTGTTTGAAAATAAATTATATTTTTGTAAAAATTTAAAATTTTCATAGAAAAAACATGTTTTGAATTACGCAGATTTAAATTTCCGCCAAAACGTCACTATTTCGTATAACTGTCAGTGTCTATAGTTTCTATAGTGTAAACTGTCAGTTTCTATAATTAGTGATTTTAATTGGCAAATAAAATGTCAAAACGGTGTTAACGAAATCGTTACGTCACGCAGCGTTTGACCAAATATAGCGGATTGCTAAGTTTTGTATTTTAATAAAACAAAATATATCAATCACGAGTATAATCGAAGAACAAGTGATTTTTTATGAATCTCCTTTCCTCCTAAATTATTATTATAAATCATTATTTCAGTGAATCCTTGTTAGTGTCATCATCCGTATTATTATATATAATGCTTTGATTATTATAGCTTAAAATAAATTCTGAATCACATTCGGCGACAATGCAAGTGTGTGCATTATTCAAAAGGCCTTTGTAATTATTATAGTGTGCAAGCGATGCGTAGAGCTTTAAGGTCATTGCTCATTAGCCCCACAAGGCACTCGACCCGCACCGCCTCGTCGCTCGGCGTCCGCTTGTTGTCGGTAGGTGGTTCACGGGTGGATGCCGCGTGGTCAACCATTGGACAACGCGCAGTCAACCAGTGGACCTCACGTCACTGTACCTGCCCGGCTAGCATGACCACCCGTCAAAAAACATTGACAGTTCAAAGCGATAATATCTTTAAGATATATCTAAAAGGCTTATTCAATTATACAATTCAAGCTTATTTAAGTGTTAAGTTTAAATCCAATAATTTTTGACTATTCAACGCGATAAATGGCCATATCATATCATGTTTCGGTGGTCATGCTAGCCGGGCTGGAGTCACTAAGATATAATTTTGAACTTCTTCGATAATTATTTCTTTATCAATTTTACACATACATACATAAATCACGCCTATATCCCCGAAGGGGTAGGCAGAGGTGAACTAGCACCCACGTTTCGCCAATTATGTTAGGTCCCATGTAATAGGTGGCGCCTAGCCTATTGCCATTTATCGGGCACAAACGCAGTACATTGCTATTGCTAGGTGGTATAAGAGGAACGCTGCTGCCCATTCTTCATCATTGATTTATCCTTAGTCGCCTTGTACGACACCCACGGGCGAGATTTGGGGTAGTGACAATGATTTTATTCTGCTCTGCCGTCACCACACGGCAAATCCATTTTCCCAGCAAAAGTAATACGTCCGACACACATTAAACAGATGAATGACAGCTTCTACTCGTATTGTCTTCGCGTGAACCACTGGCGTCCGCCCGTGGACATCTTACGACCGAGGCGATCTGTAGTTGATGTAGTGAGAGCACATTAAAACAAGTCCATATGAAGAATATTAACCGCTCAAGGCGAGGCGGTACGGGTCAGGTGCCGGTGGCACTAATGAGCTCTGACCATGTGACCATGTGACTACGTGACCATGTGACCATGTGACCATGTGACCTTGTGACTATGTGACTATGTGACCACGTGACCACGTGACTATGTTTTGATTAAACAAGTACATACCATTATATCCATCAGAATTCAGATCTCCCAATTGAGCTATTGTAGTTCCGAACCTAGTGCCACTGGCCCTAGACCCGGTAACTGATCCTGCAGGTTGAAGATGGAACCGGAATTCCTGGAAATAACACCTGGATTACAACGGAATCGATCATCATTGTCATCACGCCATTCATTTAACCGCCTCCGTGGTCAAGTGTTTCGCCCACCGGAATTAAGATCCAGAGGTTCCGGGTTCAATCCCCAGGGGATACTCGGTTAGGTTGGTGGTAGGACTTCTTTCAGATTTGCCTGGCTAGCTACCATCATCTCAAACCCCTCTGTGGTTATCCTCAACCACAGAAGGGCTTTCTTATCCATGTGAAGCTCGATTCCATCTTCGGCCCTTATCGTCATTCACCACCAGGTGAGATGAAGGATAAGAGCTTCCGTGTCTAGCCAAAAAAAAATCATTATGTCCAGTCCTTGAAAGGTCAGACTTTCCATAGTATGGTTGAATGAATATAGAAACCTACCACGCTGGCCCAGTGCGGTTTTTTGAATATTAATGACTACAGATAGGCAGAGGATCGATTGAACTAGCACCCACGTATCGCCAACTATGTCAGGTCCCATGTAATAGGTAGCGAGCCTATTGCCATTTATCGGGCACAAACGTTGCACTACATTGCTAGGTGGTACAAGAGGAATGCTGCTGCCCATTCCCCATCACTGTTTTAACCCTTAGTCGCCTTGTACGCCACCCGCGGGAGAGATTTGGGGTGGTGACAATTGTATTTTGCTCTGCCGTCACCACACGGCTGATATTTATCTCAATAAGGTTGCTCTGTTTTGCTTTCTACAACGTATTATTAAAGCTTAGAGCTTATTAGTGAAAATAATAAAGTAAAGATACGTACATTTACCCTTTTCCGACTCATGTAAACAAAAACTCCTCCTTGGTCATAATTAACTTCTTCATCATTCTTGGCAAAGTTTGGGGCGCCGACTAGCAAGTCCTTTATCCCATCTCCATCTAGGTCCACGGCACACAGGCTAGCACCAAAGTATGAGCCTAACTGAGGACCAACTAACTGGTCTTTAATCTTCAAAGGCTCACTTTCGCTTGTATTTTCTGGATCATACAGGATGACCTGTTGAGAGTAAAATTAAATACCAATTACAGCTTCGTTTACGGCCTGCCGCCTCATCACCAGTCCTTTAATGTCCCCACTGCTGGGGCACGGGCCTTCCCTATGGATGGAAGAACATAGGGAGATTGGTTCATAGCCCACCACTCTGGCCCAGTGCGGGCTGGTGGATATTAAAGACTGCAGATGCAGCTGGGACCAACGGCTTCACGTGCCTTCCGAAGCACGGGGTAACTGTAATTTTTGGTCACCCATCCAATGACCGGCCTTTGCGAAATTACTTAGTTTTCTGCGTGCCACTGCGCGAGCGAGCGCCTGCCGCCTGCTTGATACCAACTCCGTATCAATTACAACCTCTCATATGATCTAGTAGTTCGGCCACCGGTGTACAAGTTTGTACTCTGTTTGGTTGGTGGTAGGACTTCTTTCAAGTTTCAAGTCCGCCTGGCTAGCTACCACCATGTTATCTAAATTTGTTGCCATAATGTAATGTTTACAGAATTATTGTGTTTCGACAATTGTGATAAGATAGACAGCCCCTCTGTGATTGAGGGTTCCAGGGAAGCTCGATTCCATCTTCGGTCCTTAACATCACTTACTTACCAGGTAGGTGAGATAAAGGGCAAGAACTTCTCTGTCTAACATTAAAAACTCCTTAAGTAACTCTATTATGGGTGATATATACGCACCAAGCGAGGAAAGATAAAAGCAAAAAAAAAATGCCTTAGTCACCCGGGATCCGTGACCAACGGCGTAACGTGTCTTCCGAAGCACGCAGTTCGCAGAGCGAGCGCGCTAAGCAGCTGCGCTATCCATCCATCTCCTTAAATTATACGTACTGCTTAGATAATAATATATATAAATATATTATGCTCACCTGACCATATCCGTTTTTTGAGCGAGGAGCACCACCAACATATAACATTAGCTTGTCACTGTCGAAAATACCGGATTCCACACTGTAACCTATAAGCAGTAATGGAAACTACTTTATTTATTTAAAAATTCCGACTATGTAACTATATACAGACCTGCATACATAAATCATAATATATCATAATCAGGCCTAGATCCCCGAAGGGGTAAGCTGAGGTGAATTAACACCCACGTTTTGCCAATTATGTTAGGTCCTATGGTGGCGAGCCTGTTGCCATTTATGGGTACGAAAAACGCTGTACATTGCAAGGTCATATAAGGAGAACGCTGCTGCCCATTCCTCATCACTGTTTTAACCCTGAATCGGCTTGTACGACACCCGCGGGCGAGATTCGGGGTCGCCGTCACCACACGGCACTTTAATATAACATAAAAATCTCGGGATATTTTTTTGTGATATCCAACTCCTCCGAAACGGCTTGACCGATTATGAATTTTTTTGGTCGTTAGAAAAAGAGTGTCTTGGTTGGCTGAGCGGTCAGTCATCAAGGCTATGGCCGGCAGCGAGACGGGATGGATGGAAGCATCCTTCTGCGAGGATGTGGTGGCGCAGAAGGAGGCCGCGGAAAGAGCTCGCGAGCAAGACCCGCTTGCGGACCCTATCCGCCGGAGGAGGACTAGGCGTAGGAGGCGGCAATTCGCCGCCCTTCTCCTACCGCCATAGTCCGGGGCGGTAGGTGGCAGGGTGGGGCACTGTCACGTACACCCTTACGCCCCACCGAGAGGGGGGTGTCTTTGTCAACCCGCGAACACCCCCTGGCCTCAGGCCCTAGAGGAGCCTTGACAGGCATCAGCTGCTGATTGCGCGCTGTGGATGTTTGCGTTGAGATTCCCATTCGGTAGGCCCAGCACTCTGCTGGGAGAGTCCCACATAACCCCGGTCGGGCCCCACCCGGCCGGGGTATGAATAAATCAGTTTCCAACGAAAAAAAAATATGGCCGAGCGGTCAGGCACCTGCCCGGTTAGCAGCGGATGCGGGTTCGATTCCCGCATCAAGACCATAATTTTTCGTAGTTCTTTTTCTAACCACCAAAAGTTTTGTACTAATCTTTTTTAACATTTATATAATGTTAAAATTAAAATCGAATAGTATATGATTTTTTTTTGTTTTTTTAATTGGTAGGTGAAAAAAAAGGTCGAGTAGGCTATTTTCATACCCCTAGGTGATAAGGGCAGAACAACGTTTGTCGGATCAGCCAGTAAACTATAAGGTGTTTATTCACTTACCGAAATAATCGTTTGGTCCAAGGGTAGGTGTAAAATAGGGATTTGTCCAATGGCCTTTCTTGAGGAAGGAAGACGAGGGTCTATACGAATACTCCGTGAGTACTCCTGAAAATATATGCCACTTAATTTTGTGTGACTCTGCGCATAGAATTATGGGTAGGAGAGAGGGTGAAATGGGTGATAAAAATCATAAGGTTAAGTTTCGAATTAATTTATTCCATTTCGGTGGTCATTGCGAAAGTGCTTTATACTTTTATATTGGATACACTGTATATACATATAATTGCACCGTTTGATTACAGTGTGTCTATTATTACGTCATATTATATGCATCACTATAATCCCAAAGAGTAAAATAAATATGGATATTTTGTTATTTGTAAACGAACATAGCTCTTATCATAGAGCCAAATAAAAGACAATCCCCACTATTGACTAAAAGAACTAGACTCGAGTGACATCAGTTCGTTTGTTCACAATATGACTAGGCAGAGAGTGAAATAGCCGATTTAATGGTTACTTTTTGCGTACTGACCTGTCCAATGTAATACGCCTGGTGCCCCAATAATCACTCGGTAATCTTCAGTGACTTTTATCGACATTCCCGCTTGCCCAAGTGCGTTATACATCACAAAATTTTTGCCTTCGGAGATTGTCTCGTAGTCAGGTCTGCTCCCGTTCAAGTAAAAGTAAAGGGATCCTATGGGCACATACAAATACTTTAAGAGCATTGTGAGTATTGTGACGATACGCGGAGGCAAATGCCTACATTTCGGGCGCGTCCCACTGTGTCGTGGCGACATATAATCGTGAAGTTTCGTGGCTTATAATTTTTAAATGGAGGTGTTCACGTAGAACGACACGATTTACTATCGTCTACGATCTTTTTTGCAGTGACGACAGATTCTCATAATTATAATGGGAACAGCTAGGAGACGACAGTCGTCAATAATTTTCCGTCACGATATAGTGGGAACGCGTCCGTCCTTTTTGAATACTTGTCTCGAGCGATAACGTTTTCACTCCCCTTAAACCGGGCAATCACCCTTAGTCGACTTCCACGACTCACATGGGATGAGTCGGGGCCCCAAACCCCATTATAAGAATGTGGCGGATTTATAGTAGTATCGCTGATGATAACAGAGACATTGATGTATTTGATGGTAGATTTTCAGTATACAAAAAGAAAATTTCTAAATTGCCATGTAATAACTTGTTCTGTAATTCATAATTTTCAAGGAATTAAATTATTTTAAGTTAAAAATAACACTACATAAACATATATTTCCGTTTATTTTGCATGCCGTGTAGACTAAATTTAGTTTACCTACTGTCTTGAATTGTTTACGGTATACTTAAGCTAGCCTCATATTGATGGGTAATATGTCTGTGTACCCATTATAAATTAATAAATAAATCAATGGAATGCGCGTTTCAGTAAAGCATTAGGTAAATCAGTGTAAGCAATAACCAAATAAGATAATATAAAAAATAAAATAAAAATAACCATACCCATATTGGTGGGTAGAGGTGCAATATCGGACTCTCTGTGCTTCGTTTGCAAAAAACATACGCCCCGCAATATCGAAGTCATGAAATGTTCTTCGGTAAACCTTGGAGCGCAAATCTGCCAAAAAAAACAATAACGTAAGGGAACATAAACATTTTGTCAATGGTTCACTGCGAACCGAATTTTTTTGTTACACACATACAAGTATACATGGCACGGAACTCATAAGCGCAGTGGCATAGCGCACCTCGCCTGCTATTGCGTGAACAAAGCAATGATTGCTAAGTCCCGTTATTGGATGGGTGACCAGCAATATATTATCACGAGCTCCTCTGTATTTTTGAAGGCACGTTAAGCCGTTGGTCCTGGTCATCTGCAGTCGTTAATGCCCACCAATCCGCAGTGGGCCTGCGTGGTGGTTATGGCCCATTCTCCCTAAAGCCTTCCATCCATTGGGAAGGCCTGTGCCCCGGCAGTGGACATTAAAGGGCTGGTGATGATGATGATGAATACATACATTATTCGTGTACGTACGCCCATTTTTTATTGTTTTTATGCTAGTGCCAGCTCTGGTCCTTCATCTCACCGGTAAGCGAAGATAAGGGCCGAAGAAGGAATCGAGCTTCACCTGGAACCCTCAACCACAGTGGGGCTAGCTATCTTATCACAATTTTTGGAACGCAATAACGCTGTTACATACATACATACATAAATCACGCCTATATCCCCGAAGGGGTAGGCAGAGGTGAATTAACACCCACTTTTCGCCAATTATGTTCGGTCCCATGTAACAGGTGGCGAGCCTATTGCCATATATCGGGCACATAAATCGCAGTACAAATTCATATTGCTGGGTGGTATGAGAGAAATGCTGCTGCCCATTACTAATTGCTGTGTTTACCCTTAGTCGCCTTGTACGACACCCACGGGAGAGATGGGGGTGGTGACAATTGTATTCTGCTCTGCCGTCACCACACGGCACACAATAATGCTGTTAATATTATTGTTATGGTGACAGATATTGATAAGATGGTGGCAGCTAGCCAGGCGGACTTGAAAGAAGTCCTACCACCAACCAAACCCAGTACAAACTCCGGTGGGTGACTCACTAGACCACGGAGGATATTGACGAAAGGCAGATGCAGAGGTCCCATATAACAGGGTTGGTCACCCACCCAATGACTGGCCTTAGCAAACATTGCTTAGTTTCCGCAATCCACTGCGCTATCGAGCTCCTTAGGTCGATAGCCCCAGGTAAGCTTACGCAGGTATAATTGCTTACCAATAATTTTCCTTTTGGTACGGTGGCCAATGTAGCTCCAAACCACATATCGTCCTTCTGTTTTGTCCCGCTGACACCTAAAATGATAAGATCAAAGAAATGGGTGCATGAAAGTATAGAAGAAGGTTCGTTTCGGTTGGCGAAAGTCTTCATAGTCCAGCTGATCATGCTGGCCTGGGAGCGAAATCATAACGTACAATAAATAGAATGGAGAGAGTGATTGGAATGACAACATTACAATCCAAACTGCTCAATGTTTTGGCTTAGATATTACAGCCAGCCGCCTGTTTGACACCAACCCTCTTTGGGTATGCCCTTGTTGGTGGTTTGCCCTCCACCATTCGGGTGCCCCAAGGTGCTTATTGGTCTACACCGGGCAATCTCCCTTATTCAAATTTTGTGACACCCCTGGGATGAGTCGCAGCTGATACTTATTTATTTCGCTCCCAGGCTAGCATGAAAGAGAGAAGGTCAGACTGATCTAGTGTTCTTCGTCTTCCGCTTTCCGACTAAGCCTACTCAACTTTCCCCGGTCTTCGGCATCCTGTGCTGTAAGGTTATTTACCAATCCACCATGTCATTTACCACATGCAGTCTACATAGTCTTCTTCTCCCTGCCCTGTTCCCAGCCTATCTGGGGTCGGCGCAGTATGTTTCCTCTTCTATTCATATAGGTCGACGTCATCAAGCCATCCTCGCTTTTGATTCATATCATCCATTACACCGTAAAGGTGCTAGTGATGAATGAATGTATAGAAAAGAGACAGAACCGACCATGTCGAGAGACCGATGAACGGAGAGAGTGATTGGAATGACAACATTCCAATCCATATTGCTCAAGGCATAGGTTTTACAGCCGGCCGCCTGCCTGACACCAACCCTCTTTGGGTATGCTCTTGTTGGTGGTTTGCCCTCCACCATTCGGGTGCCCCAAGGTGATTATTGGTCTACACCGGGCAATCTCCTTTAGTCGACTTTTACGACACCCATGGGATGAGACGGGGCTGGCCTATTCTATGTTATTTGTTCGCTCCCAGGCCAGCATAGAAGACTCTCGAGAGAGACTCTCAGAGAATCCAGTCTACATAGTATAGAATAAAAGTTACCACGCGCTCTAATAGGTACACATGTCTTATTGACGGCTTCCAGATCGTCTAATTGACAGGTAAACACCAACCCTGGTGCGATCTCCTTATCCACTCTGCTTCTAGCTTTTGGTGCACCAATGTGAAGGCTGCAAAAAAAAGGTAAATAAGTAGAAAGATTTTGGTAGTTAGAAAAAGAATTTCGAAAAATTATGATCTTGAGGCGGGAATCGAACCCGCGTCCGCTGCTATCCGGGCAGGTGCCTGACCGCTCGGCCACCCAAGATACTTGGGTTTCTAACTACCAAAATCTTTCTACTAATTTTTCTAACATTTATATAATGTTAAAATTAAAAATCAAAAAGGTAAATAAGTTAACAAATATGACCCAACTTGAACATGAAGACTGCGCTAGAAAGTTAAAAATGTAGGTAAATAAAAAATTGTACAAAAAACATATAAAAACATATATGTAAAAAACCATATAAAAAAATATTTATTTTTCATTCTCTTGCTCAAAAGTTCGTTTTCATGTCGTCTAAAGGCTGCATAAAATGGCTTTTTTGTCACACCTGACCATAAAGCGGACGTTTTCGCCCGCTACGTGTAAGAAAAATCCCACTTCTTGGTCAGGGGGTGACATAAAACTATGATCTTACCTCGGGCGTTACGAAAAGAAGCCTAGATCGCATTTCAATCGCAAATACTTGCGATCTGAGAAATTCTTTGTTTTATCGCCCTTAGTATATAATCTACTATTTATGCTCTAGAGCAAGTAAAATTTTCTATAGGCAAAGATTCTTAGGCCCAACAGCCAACAATGCTCAATAAATCTTCACAGAAACTTTACAGAACACAGGGTTGTACAACCGTGACTGGACAAGAGGCAATAGACTCCCATACAACACTGATAAAAATCAAGCAGTGCGTAATCGCGCCGCACACGGCGAATTGACCGTAGATTTTGACGGCGAAAAACTGTGTGTTTACAAGAGGCCTAACTTGCGATAATTTAATTTATTTGTCTTGTATCTACTCATAAATTTGTCTATATTAAGGCAAAGTAAATAAGCCATGCAGCCAAATACAATAAGAAATTCAGAGATAAAAT
Source organism: Cataclysta lemnata (assembly GCA_963931975.1). NCBI lineage: Eukaryota > Metazoa > Arthropoda > Insecta > Lepidoptera > Crambidae > Cataclysta > Cataclysta lemnata. Next base: position 1,821,667 of record OZ008346.1, on the reverse strand, counting down.
TTGTTATTTTTAATATTTATTTTTTATGTGCCTAATGTGGTATTTAGTTTTTTAAGGCATAAAAGATATTAAAATTTCAATTCAAGTAAGTACGGTAGGTTATTAAATTGATTTAAGAAAATTATTATTTCAAAATTAATTTAATACTTGACTGTATAGTGTAACGTTGTCATTTTGTCACTTGTCAAAGTCGTCAAAGTCAAAACTGACAAACTGACTGACAGTGACAATGACATTAGTTGTCATAATAATTTTGGATTTGCAAAGAGAAATCGGCATAATTGGAGACTTATAAAAAAAAAAAATGAAAAAGTTCAGACAAGAGTTGCTTGGTTTGGGTGGTTATATAACCCCCAAGTGTTATAAAAAATATTATTTTACTTTTTCCTTGGTTTCCAGACAATAATATTGTATTTTGGCAGGTTAGGATTTTATTTAGTATTTATTCGGCGTTTAGGTTCCGTTAGGTCTTCAGTGGTCACATTTGTTGTCTAAAATTAGAATCGATTTTTTAGAGATCGTAGAAATTGTCAATTTGTCAAGGTTATCTTGGCTGTATGATACAGAATCGTTGCCCTAGTCCGGCCTTGTAGCCTTAAAAAATGTCAGGATTCGATTGTCAAACTATACGGCCAATGACGAGCGCTTATTTTGAAATTCGGAAGTGGATTTCAATCCATTTTAAAATTCCTAGCTAGACGCTGTAAAATTTTGATGGTCTTCTTATCTTGGTGGAATTTTCCAAATTTTAGAAGAATTTTATAAATATTATATCGGAGCAAGCAAGTGATTCTCCGATTAAAAGCTGTTATTAAAAGGAATACATACTGTGTCACTGACCCGAAAGGTAAATATACTGAAATGTCATAATAGGAAGTCTCGTCTTGTCATTTTTTCTCTGTTCTAAATTCGAAAGTAAATTAAGTACATAATTCAATGCCGTAATTGTTGTGTTTCGTCATCATTTTGCATATATTTGGATCGGCAGAGTCGGTTGAAAAACCGTTGCTCAGACAATTCTCTGGATACCTTAAGTTGTATGGACAAAATTTCAAAGTAGAGTTTTTGGCGATTTTCGATATTATTTGATCTAAATTGATTATTAATATCGTGTCTTTTTAACCTCATAGGTACTTGCTGCCGGCTCGAACGTGTGCGATAGCGTTCGTCGGTGGTAATTCAGCGAAACCTGTGTATATTAGTTGGTGTTCATGTAAATTTTAGGCTTTTGAGTAGGGTGTTTTTCGCATATATTGAGACGTTTTATATTGCACAACTTCAGGGTCCTTTGGTACGAGTAAAGAGACTCCAGTTATCAATCTCTGAGAGGTCCAAAGCTGTCTTGATTGTGGACTGGACCTAGCGGGTAATCCTGTGAGGAATTGCTACTCCCTACTACACTTCTCTACAGTCAGGTACCTTACTAACCACCAGGCTGCTGAAGGCTCGGAGATATAGATAGACTTCTATAGATATAAATAGAGTCATATCATTTAGATTCGTATACCCGTCCGACTCGTTATCGACCAGAACGACTCCAACCGAACCCCTTGGTCTTGGTTTTATTTAATTACTGCTTATTTAAAATTTAAATTATAAATTGTGTTAAATTGAAATTATAAATTTACTGTCCAACTGGTTGTTTTTATTTTATTGTCACCATTAGGTAGAAGGGGGAAATTATAAATTATTATTATATAGGCATACATGAGCAGGTAAAAATTCCAGTATTACAATAGGTCTGCAGCCCAAGCCTAATATCAATGGGAGAAACAATTTCCTTCAATATTCAAAACTGCCCCCGTAGCACGGGACGTGGACACATCTCTTTCGGGGGACAGATAATCTTTTCATCTCGCTCTAACTCCCACGAAATCCCGAGACAAAACACTTTGAAGTGGTGGAAAGAGACATGTCCATGTGCCCGTGCTAGGCCCTCAGTACTAATTTTAGTTGGAATTTTAAGAAATGGTATGATAAACTACTGTTTTATTTTCTCTCAATCGAAGTGAAAAGCAGAGTTTCTAACTCGTCCACAAAACTATTTTTATCCTCGACATTACTTAGTAGGTAACTTAATTTTCCTATATACTTTGAAATAGTTGTTAAATTTTCTTGCAATCGAAGTGAAAAGCAGAGTGTAAAACACTGGCATAAGCAGCCATTGTTGTACCCCTCGACTTACTATCATAAAATCGTCTCGGGGAACAATGACTCATTTTATGACCTTGTTGTACAATTTACTATTTTCTTAAATATGCCTGGAAATATAGTCATATTTTCAAAAAAAGAACAAGCGAAGTATCTAATTAATTAAACACCATTGCTGGTGCGTTTTTGTATTTTGAACATTGCAACGCTCCAGGAATGTTGTATGAAACGGCGTGCTGCCAGGCTAACATGACCATCGAAACACGATAATGATATAGCCATTTATCGCTTTGAACTGTCAAAAATCTATGGAGTTTGACAGTTCGATGCGATAAACGGCTCTATCGCATCGTGCCTCAGTGGTCATGCTAGCCTGGCAGGAGACGCCTGTGTCGGGGCGGTGGGATGGGGCGTGGGTGTGCGATTATTCATGCAGTTCAATGTATAAGGCCGTCGTGTGGTGACGGCAGAGTAGAATACAATTGTCACCACCCCAAATCTCTCCCGTGGGTGTCGTACAAGGCGACTAAGGATAAATCAGTGATGAGGAATGGGCAGCAGCGTTCCTCTAATACCACCTAGCAATAATACTTCGACTTTTGTGCCCGATAAATGGCAATAGGCTCGCCACCTTATTACATGGGACCTAACATAATTGGCGAAACGTGGGTGCTAGTTCACCTCTGCCTATCTATGTATGTATGTATGTGGAAAAAGTTTCTTCGCATTTTTTAAGAAAATTCAAAACATTTTTTAATATAGTTTATTGACATTTAACTAAAGTATGTAGGTACCATTTTGTTCGATAACTTTTTGCCATCTTGTAGGTAGGGACATGATCCCATTGCTATAGAAATTTTGGGACTTCTGGTCAAAATACCGCGACAAGTGGTTTTGGCAGTCCTCTCGTGATGTTTACCTGACACTGCCTAAAGAATTCTGAAGAGACCGAAACAGGTGGAAATCTGAAGGTGCAAGGTCAGGACTATACGGCGGATGTATTAACACCTCCCAGCCAAACTCTCTTAATTTTTGCTGATGGCTAAAGATGTGTGAGGTCTAGCGTTATCATGATGAAAAACCACACCCCTTCTGTTGATTAATTCCGGCCGCTTTCTCTCCACTTCTTGCTTTAATCTCATCAGTTGTTCGCAGTAGAGTTCAGAATCGATGGTCCTGCCTTGTGGTAACTCATAATGAATAATGCCCTTCCAATCCCACCACACACACAGCATCACCTTGTTGCGAGTTAACCCGGGTTTCGCCACAGTCTGTGAAGCCTGACAGGCCTTTGACCACGACCTTTTTCGCACGTTCTTGTCGTACGTGATCCACTTTTCATCACCAGTTATCAGCTTCTTCAAAAATGGTTCGGTTTCATTACGTCGTAATAAAGAATCACAAATGAGTACACGGTTCATTAGGTTTCTTTCAGTGAGCTCGTGAGGTACCCAAATGTCGAGCTTTTTTGTGTACCCAGTTTTTTTCAAATGCGCCAAAACTGTTTTGTGGTCAATTCCCAGTTCTTCAGCTACGTCGTAACTACTGACATGCCGATCTTGCTCCACTTTTTCAAAAATGGCATCCATTTTATCTGTAATAGGGCGACCAGAGCGACGTGCATCTTTGACATCAAAATTTCCGGATTGAAAACGCTTAAACCAAATTTGTGCTACTCTCACAGACACTGCACTAGGTCCATAAACATCGCAAATTTTTTTCGCGGCTTGCGTTGCATTTTTACCTTTTTTGTAGTAAAATTTTAAAATGTATCGAATTTCTTCATTAGATTCACTCATCTTGGCGGTACGAAAAACAAATGAAAATCACACATTTTCCTAATTTTAATTTGGAATTATGTTCTTTAAAATTTAAACTTTCAATGATACCAAAACCAGCCAGATACAAATAGTATAGCCAAAGAGATTTTATTACAAGTTTATACATACTATAATGCGAAAAAACTTTTTCCCCAACCTAATATTATACTAAAATTTAAGAAAAATGACGAATGAATGATATAATTATGACATATTGACATTTTAAAGACTTCTTCATTCCCGTATTCCGCTCTAGGCGGGTTCCTAGATCCTTCACCAATTTCTCATCCACTGCTCTCGCTATCATGTCCTCCTTTACACAGTCCATCCATCTCTTCTTTGGTCTTCCTCTCCTTTTACGTCCTTCCACGGTCATGCCTTACATTCTTCTGCCAACATAGCTTTCATCTCTTCGCATAACATGACCAGACCATCCCAGTCTATTACTCCGCAGTTTCTCTGTCACTGGCGCTACTTTCAAACTTCCCCTGATATACTTATTCCTTATCTTATCTCTCCGTTTCACACCACACATCCATCTTAACATACGCATCTCTGTTACATGCACTCTTCTTTCATCAGTCTACTTCATCATCTTACAGAACATGTGTTCTGTTTGGGTCCGGCTGATCTGAAGCCCGACGCTCTCCAATCTCTCCTGCCATTTTCCCAGCCTACTTTGTACCTTTTTTTATTGACATTTAAAAGACAATTTTGTTAAATTGGATACCTATCTTAATCAATATAACCTGTTTGCCATCAATATGTAACACAGTATACAGCAAATAAAGATTTCTATTTCTATATTGTATTTCGTTGGCCAACACTCTGATCCATAAAATACGACTGGTTTTGTAATTATTTTCGCTTTAATTATATACTTTCGCCATTTCATCCATCCCGCGTTTATTCTATCATTAACATAATATTCACATAATAGCGTCAATAATTAATACATGACATAAATGTCCCAAATGTAAGAAACACCACAGTGCCCATAACTGAGATAGCAACCAGCGGATGTAACTATTTAGCCATAACTAGGATAACAGGCACATGTAAAGGATATTAAATAAAATAAATTAAAATGATCATAATTTATTGCAAACCTTTTTGCTTAAAATAACGTTTTAAGCTATTAATGTAATGCATAAAAAAAATATATAATTGTATAAAGCTAGCTGACCCGGCATACGTTGTTATGCTATATAAATGATCCAGTAGCCATGGTTACGATTTGGTTACCATGGTTACGTCAATGTTTGACAGGAAGCAGTTTATATGGGAAAATGAAATTGTTGTTTTTACTATATTCCTCGCCATTTTTACAAATTTTCTCACCTTTTCTGCCTTGCCTGTCCCAAGACAATAATTTCAAAACCTCAATCAGCTAAATCGGCCCAGCCGTTCTCGAATTTTAGCGCGCCAAACGCACAGCAATTCATTTTTATTTAAAAGAAGAATAATGTCCTCTAGGAATCGTGTAGGTCAGTAAAAAACATACGGTACGAATTGAGTAATCTTGTCCGGTTTTTCGTCGGTTAATGAAAAATATTTCTCTAGCTAATACTATATCAAAAACATAAATATAAAATACAATAATCAAACTATATAAAAAAACAATAAATAATCATTAATTGATTTCTAAATTTACATCAATAGCAAAAAATGGTCAAACATGCGCATGTCAATAATAAAAAAGGTTAAAGTATGAAATTGCCGTTTTAATGTAATAGGTTTTTTTATTGACATAGAATCTTCATACCTTGAGGTTTTCGAATGAAACTTTTTTCACATGGTTTCTATGATGTTCTTTTTTTAGAAAATGTGGAACATTTGAATATTGAATTTCAATTGTTTTTGTTATTCAACTTAAACAAGAAAGATGGATACTGCGAAAATTCGAGTTATTTTTGAATACGAGTTCCGGCGCGAAAGTAACGCGGCAGAAACAGCCCACAATATCAATGTTGCGTTTGGTGAGGGGTCTGCTAATGAACGCACCGTGCGATTTTGGTTCGAACACTTTCATGATGGAAACTTCGACTCGAAGAAGGAGCCACGAGGAAGACACACAGGTGAATAATGATGAATTAAAAAAAGATGGTGGAAGCCGATCCTAGTCAAACTACCCAGGAATTGGCGACACGGTTTAAAGTTACCTTACCTTACCCACAATATTGACTCATTTGCGTCAAATCAATAAAATAAAAAAATACAAAAATGGGTGCCTCATGAATTGACTGATCTGCAGAAAGAAACGCATGTTGAAACTTGTGTTGCCTTGTTGAATCGGTACATAAATGAAGGAATATTGGATCGAATTGTGACATGTGATGAAAAGTGGATTCCTTATGATAACCGTAAAAGAAAAATGCAATGGCTGACCCCAGGTCAAACGCAACAACAGTGTCCTAAAGCAAAACTTACCAATAAAAAGGTGGTCTTAGCATGGTGTTATTCACTATAGTTTTCTCCGATCTGGTCAAGCAATATCGGCAGATGTCTAATGAGCCTAACTCCGAACAATGCTTGCAAAACTAGCAGTGAAACAGCCCCGACTCATGAATCGATCTTCACCATTATTGCTCCATGACAACGCGAGACCTCATACAGCACGAGAAACCGTTTTGACCCTTCAGGAACTGCAGTTAGAAACCATTCGTCATCCTCCGTATTCGCCAGACCTTGCTCCAACGGTCTACCATTTTTTTGTGATTTGGACAATTATCTACGTGACAAGAAGTTTTTTTCCCAGGAGGCAGTACAAAATGCTTTTACATAGTTTGTGCATTCTAGATCTTCAGAGTTCTATCGGCATAAATGACCTTCTTATTACAGTAATGTATAGATAATAATGGTAACTATTTTGATTAAATAAATTTGTTATAAACTAAAAATAAACAATTGACTATACTTTAACCCCTAATATTAAATGCTATAACTAATTCATTATGTTTGTCAACAAATACCGACACATAGTTTTCAACATGAAAGTGAATTAAGTCTTATGATAAAATAATATGTACATTTACCTACAAAAGAAATCAGTCTAGGAAGGCAAATTCTAGTATTCCATTTAAAAATGTCATATATTTTAGCAAATGTATTTAGGTATTTATGGGCGGTATAGAATGCAATCGTATAATTATTATTATACTGTGATGAAAGAGTTAGGATATTAATGCCTTTAAACAGATTGTGTGAGGTATGATATGAAGGTGATGGGTGCAAATGAAGATATAGCGAGTGATAAAAGAGAGTGGAGAATTACGCCGACCCCAAATAATATGGGATAAGAGCAAGATAATGAAGATGACTATTTTAACCTGCCCCAAGGCCAAGAGTCCACAAGGTTTGAAGAGACATTTCGATGATTGTAGTTCCTCGTCAAACCAGCCCTCTTAACTCTAGTGTATATCCTAGAACCTTCTGTACAAATGGTTTCATATTGTTTCGTAGGAGCGAAATTTTTATTTTTGTCAAACAAACATTCCTTATAATCCGTAAACGTGAGCTTATCTTTGATAACCTTAGGTACCATTATAGCTTTTTTTATATCATTTTTCCCGTCAGCTTTTATCGCGTACGTTTTATTAGTCAAAGCGACGAATTCTTTGATTGTCGCACCTTTCATTTCATCTTTGAATTTTCCAAATTCTCCCTCATTAACTAATGGAATATTATAACGGTTATCTTTTCCGTAATTGCTAGTGTCAAAATACCTTTCCAGATTCCGAATTTCTTCGTAGAAGTCACTACTGGTTGCCTTACCGTATATTATGTTGTATATTAGTGAATCGGTGTCGGTGTAAACCAATTGTAACTTGTCTCCAAATTTGTTCTTCATTACGTTATAATGAAAATCATACATGTGATGCTTTGACAAATCCAGAATGCTAAACCCCACACATATAGGATACTTATATATCAACGGCTTATAGAGCTCCACAGCCACCAAGTTTTCGGAATATATATTGAAGGATCCATTATTCGATTCTTTTATTAGAGAAGCAAAGCTTGCAGGACCGTCCTCAGAAAAACTACTTGATAAACGAATATTCGTATATTTTTCTATATTTGGAATAGTTTTGCCATAAATGTCATTATTCATCTTTTTAAAAAACAGTTTTTCTATGGCATTCTGGGCTTCTTTCCTTTTTTTGTTATTTACTTCCATGTACGGTTTGACCCATTCACTTTGCTTGAATTTAAGGACACGATGCACTTTTTCAACAATTAAACCTTGCTGCACGCACAGTGCTAAAAGGTAATAATGTATTACGTAATTTCGCTTATCTGTAACATCAGTGACGCTTAGTTTATGATTCCCAGAATTGCGTACAATTTTCTTTTCTGGACAAAATGGGAAATCTGAGTGGTGTTGGTGCAATTCTGACGGATATGCCAAATCTACCTCAAGAATGTACCCTTCAGGGGAGTCTCTCGGCGCTTTGAGGTACTTGTTTTTAACAGTTTCCAAGTTTACATTTTCTTGTTTTTCCCACTCAAATCCTCCTTCAGGTAGAGGCTGACACATAATGTGCCCGTACAAATTGTTAGTATCATAATACATTATAAATGAGTCATCTTTTTCTTTGTTGTAATTACTTTCTAAGTATTTGTTATTGGCGAGCACGTGCCTTTTTGTGTTGTGACAGATACCACCTCTTATATTTTTTTTAATAAACAACAACATTTCAATATCAGTAATGACTTCTAAATTTACATTGGTATATTTTAACATAGCATCCCAGGCTAAGCTAGGCATAGTGTAATAGTAGGCAGGATCTAGTGTGTAAATATCCAAGCAAGTTCGACGATAATACTCGAAAATATCACCTAAAACTAGTGCGTCTCTTTTTGCATAAAGTTGTATGTAATCCTTAATCTGAGCATTATTTAAAAGACTTGTAGTAGTACAAGTCGTAATTACTTGTTCGTATTGTTTGTCGCTGATGTTCTCCTTTTTCAGTGTGTTATAAAACATTTCTTTCTGTGGGGGCAGTGATAAATGTAAATTATCATTATCAAACAATGCATTATAATCGTAGGGATCTATACCATTTTTTTTTAGATTCTCAAAGCTTTTCTCGTCAGTTAGTAGATGATTACGAGTGTCTGTGAATGTCAATGATGTATTACTCCATTCACTGTCTAAATGTTCCTGCAAGGTAACACTTAGAAATTTCGATGAATCAAGAAAACGTAATTGGACATGCGAATTATCTGCCAGTTTTAAAGATTTTGAAATTAACACTGGGTTAAATAAGTCTCCGCATATTTCAATAGAATCTCCAGGATTGTTCTGAATCTCTCTCAATATGTATTGACGAACATCATGACTTTTGTTGTGAAAAAGTATTGGTACAAATCTGATTTCTTTTTGTTGGGTTGTCTTGTAATCTTTGATAATTATTTGAAGCTCATCTTGCAGTGCTGTGATAAATTTCCGAATACAGTCCTTGCCGCTGTCGCCTCTCAAAACAGACATTTCATTGTTATACAAGCATTTCACGTAGTATGCATAGCATATCGGTTCGTGCTCTGCAATATTATAGGACTCAATTTCGCTTTCAATGAATATTGGTAATTTGTGATAGATTGGGTTTTTAATGGATTTAATATCAGCATAGACAATAATAGGAAATTGTTCATTATGATTTCGATCTGTAAACTTTATTACTTCCCTTGGCAGTTTAGTTTCAACCTGTAGACAATCATTGGATTGATGAATATTCAATTTTTCATTGCTCATAAAGTTGAGACAACCTTCGCAAATTGGATCCGTATTATATGGGTCCACAGCCTGTCCTAAATTTACTATACAGCAATAACAAAAACCTCCACTGCTCCGATCCAGAACATATAGCAAATTTACGTGTCTAGGCCTACGCAACTTGGTACAATAAATAGGGCCAGAAATAACATCTATCTTCCATTCGTAGACATTGATACTTAAATCATTACTCTTTTCTATTTTTGGAATATCAGTCAAATGTACCGACCGATTAATATAATCCAACTTTATTTCATTACTGTAATGTTTTAGGTTATCTTCTGTGGCTTCTGTTATTTCTGGATGAAGCCCTGTTAGTAACGAGAACTTGAAACTTGAGTCATTGCTACATTTTACAGATACAACGCCAGGCCGTATAGGAATTTCAACTTTTTCATCGTTTTTTAAATTTAACTTATAGAGATCCAGGTATATGTATTGAAACACATTACGTTCAAAGAACCTGTAAGATTTGTTAAATGTTTCTACGATCTCGCTCTGCACTTCTTGATACCATTGTTCGATATCGTTAGTAAGCGAGAATATTTTTGTTGTTTTTACATGCTTATAATTTTCGTATTGATTAAAACCTTTTATTTCAATAGACATATTGACTTCACTGTTATACGTTTTTGCAGTGTCCTTTATGATTCTCTTAATATCTCGTCCGACGAGATTGAAAACATCTTCAATTTGAGGATTAGAATTCAGTTTCTGATATAAAGATATCATGTGTGTCTGTACCAGATTCGACAACGCCGTTTTTGTGCTGATTTCATATGCAAGGTTATTCATTATAGCTTGAGTTGCATAAACCGATGAATCACGAGGCTGGAAACAATATTTGTAATATTTAGTGACTTTGTCAAATAAACATACATACATACATAAATCACGCCTATATCCCCGAAGGGGTAAGCAGAGGTGAACTAGCACCCACGTTTCGCCAATTATGTTAGGTCCCATGTAATAGGTGGCGAGCCTATTGCTATTTATCGGGCACAAAAGTCTGGTATAAGAGGAACGCTGCTGCCCATTCATCGCTGAATTATCCTTAGTCGCTGTACAAAACAACACACGTAGGGCACGCATAAGCGGCACTACGTAGTTCTCCGCTTCGCCACTAGATGGCGTTGAACACTTTTGTAATAGCAGGCGGTGTTAAAAGCTTTTGTGTAAACCATAAGAGGATACAAATTTATATTATATGGTTTTTGGTAGTACGAAGTTGTTTTACTTAAACAACCCCTTCCCACGTACACTCCAGGAGTGACCCCCTGTATCCGGGTTATACAGTCGCCTTGTACGACACCCACGGGAGAGATTTGGGGTGGTGACAATTGTATTCTACTCTGCCGTCACCACACGGCACTATAGGTAATATCTTGGAATTTATGAATCACAGTGAAGGTAGGCAACCAATATAGAAGAAGTACTTTAAAAGGTTCTAACTCTTGAAAAATCACACTTGCATTCAAATTCATTCAACAATCTATTAACACATCGCTCCTTAAATACAAAAGTCACACATTTAAAAAAACATCAAAATGTTTTTTTTTGCATAAAATGTATCTTAAACAATGAAACTTTAATATTTCTCAAAAACAGCCGTCATTTTATGATCAGAAACAACCAAAAACGCACAAGCGTCAGTTTTGTATTGGGACGTTTTTGTGTTTGAGTTCAGTGCAAAAGTGTAATTGTGAGTTGTCATCAGATATTCGGCGGGAACACACGCATTTTTTGTGAATAACCACCCCACCACATTCAAAAATATATTCGTATTGCAGATAACATATACGTGAGTATCATATAATTTTTATGTGCAATAGAACAATATTTCCAGATAGGTTAGTTCTGTATATAAATAATTTGATATTTTCTCAAATTTTTTCTATGCAATACTACCATATTTTGAAGTTTTGCATAGTTTTATTAGAATTATTTTTCTTATTTATGTATACTAAAGTACCATATTTTGACATATTATGGTATCTTTGTATTAGAAAACGGTCTCTAAATGATTTTTATTTTACTTTAAAAATATATTTTTTAATTTTAATGTTGTTTTGACTGAATTTTTTTGCAGTTTTTAGCGTAATGTTATGTATCGACCGTACACAAATAGACAACACAGCGGCCAAATTTCTCTGTAGCATCTCGTAGGATATCGTACGAACATTTTATTTGCAGCGTAGAGGATTGTTTAGTTAAAAACAACATGATAAAACAAAATTTTGAGCACTTGACAAGATTATCGTCCATCTTACCTCATTCCGAAGTACCAATACTAAATCTTCCATAATACGAATACATTGCTTTGAAAAACTCTATCCTCCGTGCAGATAAAGGTAACGCAACGGTTATTATGGACACTTTAGATCACAATGCTAAAATAAACACAAATAAAGACCTATGAACATGACTGTCAAAACTGACTCAATTAATAAAATAATAAAAAAGACCAGTGATCATGTCAAAACTCACACCGCAGCATTGAATCTTGACGCTAATTATCTTATTCCTACATGCGTGAAACCCCCAAATGTATGGGTTGCCGAAAATACACAAAGATAAGGCTCTGCTACGTCCTATATTGACTCACCAACTTACCGATTGGCCCAGCACGTAGCTAGGAAACTTTCACCACTAAGGTAACACTAGAGCTCATGTGAAGGATTCTTACCATTTTGTTAGTGACATTAAAGATCTACATGTTGCTGACAATGACACTATGTCTTTTTCTTGCCTACCAGTTCAAGACTGTATTGATATCACTAAAAGAAAACTAGTACAAAATAGCATGCAAATTGAATATGCAGATCTCCTGGAAAATTCTATAACATCTGGTTATTTAATGTGTGAGGAATTTTATATACAAAAAATGGTGTAGAAATGGAAAATGTTATTTTGTATCACTCATAGTCGCTGAAGTTTTTATGGAGGACTTCTTTTTACTGTGGAGTTGGAGGCTAATAGTAAACTACCTTTTCTAGACATATCAATAATTACAAATCCTGATCAAAGCTTGAACCACTGTGTGTCGTAAAGCCACCCATACTGATAGGTACCTCAATGATGACTTTCACTACCACCCATAACAGCTGTCTACCGTAGGCAAATCTTTGTTTCAGAGAGCGCACGGCATGTGTGACAGTGATCATCTGGCATGCGAACTTGATCATGGTGACAATTAAGTACTGCGAAATAACAAATTGCAAGTACCACGGCCCAGTCGCAGTACTGCCATACTTGAAAGGTGTCTCTGACAAAATTATAAACATGTTGAAGCATGCTTCAAAGTCTACTTCAATCCACGGAAGAAGATCAACCAATTCCTAAGACCTGTAAAGTGTCACATCCCACTTCAAGATGCAGGAAACTACAAGTTAGACTGAGAATGTGAACTCTCATACCTACATAAGTTTGACCTATGTATGAGAGTCCACAGTCACAATAGTGTAGGCACCCGGATGAAAGAACATATCTGATGTCAAACACAAGCGCGAAAAAAAATCTGCAGTATGTGAACATGCCATAGACGGTTCCAGCCATTACATAACATTAGACAATCCCCAAATTCTAGAAAAGAGCGTTAAATACCTAGAATGATAAGAGAAGCTTTTGAAGTGAAGAAATACCCCAATTTCAATAGAGAATATACCACCTACTTGGGACCCGATCATCAGGACAATTAAATTCCAATGATTTTGTTATCAGTTGATGTTTTATGAGGTTAATAACTGAAAATAAGACTAAAATTTTCCTAATTATGGTGGTTTACTTTTAAAAAAATTATTATTCTCTACGTTAAAGTTTATATACAAAACTAACTTATCCCGAGAGTCCTTTCAAGACATGATTGGGATCGGCCTATTAAAGAATAGTCCGTTTAATTATTTTCAATGCCCTTCTTGTAAAATTTGCCTATTTTGACTTGTGGTGCTTTTGTATTTAAGGAGCGACATTTGCAGTACTAGTTTGTTTCATTTGGTAAATTTTCAGATTAGAATCCATCGAAAACAAAACAGGCAAATTACTAGCCATGAACAAAGCTCAGTACCAGAAAGCAGATGTTAATAGATTATCATATTAAAATTGCCGTGTGGTGACGGCAGAGTAAAATACAATTGCCATCACCCCAAACCTCTCCCATGGGTGTCGTACAAGGCGACTAAGGATAAATTAATAATGAGGAATGGGCAGCAGCGTTCCTCTTGTACCACCTAGCAATAGCAATGTACAGCGACTTTTGTGCCGGATAAATGGCAATAGGCTGGGACCTAACATATTTGCCGAAACGTGGGTGCTAGTTCATTTCTGCCTACCCCTTCGGGGATATAGGCGTGTTTTATGTATGTATGTATATTAAAATTTACCTATTGAAGAGGGAGGGAGAGGATTGAGTAATCTTGAATATCTTAGTAATCTTGAATATTTTGGTGGTTAGAAAAAGAATTTCGAAAAATTATGGTCTTGATGCGGGAATTGAACCCGCGTCTGCTGCTATGTAATTGCAACCTATGTAGGTGTAAAGCTCTCGTCAACACAAATCAATCAAGCCCAAACACAAGGTAACTACTTTAAATGGTTAACGAGTTCCATCGACTGTCTTTCGGTTCCATCATCAGATCGACTCCTAATCTCCATTTTCATGTAATGGCATAAAATGCCTATTTAAAATATTATCAAACACTCTAGCCGCCCCTACAATTTTCGAAATTTCCCCTTGATTTCTCCAAGATTCCATTATCCGCAATAAAAAAAAATGATCAAAATCTGTCAATAAACGACGGAGTTCCGCGGGAAAAACATTAAAAAAAACATACGAGTACGAATTGAGTAACCTCCTCCATATTTCGTCGGTTAAAAAGAACCATCTAATAACAATAGAACATAATATAACGATAGATATATTCAATTCAGAAAGACGTTGCACAGTTTTGGATAGAGCTGGGTTATTCTGTAATAACTCTCCGGTCTGTGTTATTTGACCAAGAAATAAACAATTGCTATTACATGGAAACACAAAAATATTTGAAAGAACAAACTGCTACATGGCAATTCTATAAATCGGTCTTGGAGAAAAAAAAATAAAGAGATAGGCGACACCAGCAAGGAACAACATTGTAACTCACTTTTTGTCAGTTTTTAGTTACAATCATATTCTTGCTATACAAAAAATTACAATTTTTTTGCACTGGGCCTTAAGCTCTTTACGTACAGATTTTAAAAACTGTAAAAACATTGTGATTGAAACACTAGTCAACTACATTTCATAAAATGGTAAATTTAGTTACACACCACCATTCATCATTGTTTAAGGAAGCCATTATAAATATGACATTGTATCTCAAGACACAATTTTATTTTCGGAAAAAAAAATCTCATGTAAATATTCACTCACACTTTACGATTGTATGTCTGAGTTACAACATAATCGTATAAAACCTTTTTTTACATGTACTGATATGCCATTGTAACTCACAAAAAGTCAATTATATACAATATATATATTATAAGAGTATAATAACCTTAGGAATGTATAGCTATTCCCTTGTTGACTCAATTTTTTCAAGATTTTTTGGCAATTAGACTTAAGCGAAAACCGCGAGATTTTTTTTAAGCTTTGAGGCGCTCCTGTAAAGTTACTAAAAATGAGTTACGATGTTGTTCCTTGCAGGTGTCGTAGAGCTCTTTTTTAAATGACAAAACAACAACCGATTTCTCTGACATTAGACGCATCCATTTTCGCTATACATCAATCTGTTAAATATTATAAACCAAAGAGACTTTTAAAATGTGTAGATTTTGTATAGCAAAAGACGAAACTGTTAGATAGCATTATAATAAATAAATTATTCTTACTGTTTAATCCTCTGATTAATTTGTACTAACGAGGTCTTGAAATGAATTGGCCATGAATGTGCCGTCGTTTATATAGTATTGTTTCTATTATATTTTATCGATTCATGTGATATGTTATCTCAGTATTATCTCACGATACCACGATATTAGGTAATATTAACGCGCATGTTGATCGCCATGATGCTACATATATTTTAGTGTGTTTAAGGGACTATAGGGATCTCCATAGCATGAATAACGTTTTAAAATTAGATTTACATGGACCATTTATTCTAGAACAATATTTAAGTATCAATTCATTGATATCTGTTTACTATTCGATTTTAATTTTAACATTATATAAATGTTAGAAAAATTAGTACAAAGATTTTGGGGTTAGAAAAAGAATTTCGAAAAATTATTATCTTGAGGCGGGAATCGAACCCGCGTCCGCTGCTATCCGGGCAGGTGCCTGAGGTTCTTTTGTACTAATTTTTCTAACATTTATATAATGTTAAAATTAAAATCGAATAGTTTATAAAGCAAACCCAAGCTTAACCGAACGCACGGTATTTGTAAAAATATCTGCTTTGGAATGTTTGAAATTTATTTCTACATTGCGAGGGTACCCGTTGGCTTACAACGTGAAGTGTAAAGGTTAGAAGAATTTCGGCAAGTTAATCAGTATCTTGGGTGGCCGAGCGGTCAGGCACCTGCCCGGATAGCAGCGGACGCGGGTTCGATTCCCGCCTCAAGATCATAATTTTTCGAAATTCTTTTTCTAACCCCAATATCTTTGTACTAATTTTTCTAACATTTATATAATGTTAAAATTAAAATCGAATAGTTTATAAAGCAAACCCAAGCTTAACCGAACGCACGGTATTTGTAAAAATATCTGCTTTGGAATGTTTGAAATTTATTTCTACATTGCGAGGGTACCCGTTGGCTTACAACGTGAAGTGTAAAGGTTAGAAGAATTTCGGCAAGTTAATCAGTATCTTGGGTGGCCGAGCGGTCAGGCACCTGCCCGGATAGCAGCGGACGCGGGTTCGATTCCCGCCTCAAGATCATAATTTTTCGAAATTCTTTTTCTAACCCCAATATCTTTGTACTAATGTAAATGAGGTTGCCCTTCATTAAGTTTGTATTTGCCTGGCATAGAATCGATGTCATCGGTTGTCATGGTAACATAAAACAAATAGGGTAAATGAAAATTAATTAATGATAAAAGTTTATTATTGTAAAAGAAGATTTATTTGTGTAATACATAGTTACTTAAGTTAAAGACATTGTGAAATAATAGCTTTAAATGTTGTTTCTCTTTTCAGGTAAGTTTTGTTATTTTGTATGATTGAAACCCTACAAGGTTTAATTAGTCATTTGGTTTTGACAAAATAAATTTCTCTTTTCAGAGCAACGCAGTTAAGTTTTATTTCATGCAATAAGTTATAAAATACTATTATAAAACAACATTTCTACAGCTGTTTGTCAACAATGGAAAAGTTGAGGTTTGAATTTATTGTAAAAGCGAGTGAGGACCCAAAAACAAATGTTATCTGTATAATCTCAATCACTGATATGAACAAAAATACTTTTTTAATTCCTAAACACCTTCAACATGTGGAATTGCATGATACGATAAGAAGAACTGAAGTTTTTAAGAAAATAAAAGCTACATTACAAAGAAGACATGATAAAAGACAGGTTTGGATTTCAGTGACTCCAGAAATTTATAATGCTTACTTAGATGAAGATGGAAATATGCAGTTTAATGGGTATTTCTTAGAGGAATCAATGCCGGAAACAACGGAACAAATTTCTACTGCTGGCATTTTGGAAAAGACTTTAACAGGAATTTTAGAAAGTTTAACTGAAATGAGGAAAGATTCATTCAACAAATCAATTAATATAAAGAATTTAGCAGATAAATTTGTATTAGACAAATTCACAAGGAAGACTTCTAATGTATCTCAATGGATGAGTATTTTTGAAACGGAATGTACTCGTTTATGTATAGATCAAGATATCAAGAAAATTGAAGCCCTGAGATTATTTTTGGAGGACTCGTGCCTTGACTGGTATAGTTCTATGCTCATGAAATATACACCGAATTCAGAATGGTCAACATGGAAAGAAAGCTTTGTTGAAACTTATTCTGATAAAGGCTGGTCACCAATCAGGTACGCATTTTTATTCAGATATAAACAAGGGTCGTTATTGGAATATGCCGTTAAGAAAGAAAGACTATTATTGGAAATAAATAAATCAATAGATATACCTACTCTAATTGACTTAATTGCCACGGGTCTCCCGAGTTCCATAGCTGATAGAATTGATAGAAAAAACTTAAATGAGACTAAAGATTTATTCAATAATATCAGGGGTTTAGAACATTTGGCATATAAAAATAATAATGTAAAAAATGTAAGAGATTTTGATAGTAAAAATAAAGAAAAAGATGGAAGAGTCAAACCGTGCAGTTTTTGTGAACAAGAAAATAGAGGGAAGCGATATCATCCTGAATCCTTATGTTGGTTTAAAAATAAAAATATGGATAAGCCAAAAAGAGATCAAGTAAGAAACGTTAACAATTCTGAATTAGAAATAGAATTGAATGAATTTATTCCAAAAAACTAGTTATTCCACCATTAATCAAAATTAGATTATTACTTAATGACTCATTGGAAACAATGGGGATTTATGATTCAGGATCAAATGTGTCTTTAATAAATTCAAGATTATTATCCTTGAAGAATAGCTCTAATAATAATGATAATTATATAAAAAATGCAAACTTAAAAACGATTAATGGTGTGAAAAAAACAAGAGGAATGGTAATATTAAAAATAAAGATATTTGATATAGAAAAGAATATGCATGTGTTTGTAATTGATGAAGAGAACTTTGACTATGATTTTCTGATTGGGTTGGACTGTATAGCAAATTTTTTTCTTGTTCAAACTGATAAATTAGAAATTATACAAAATAGTCCAAAGACAGAAAAGAATATACTGGAAGAAATAAATACCAAACATACAATCATAAATTCGGATATTTCGCATCAATCATCTAATAGCTACAGAATAAATTTTAATGAAAACATAGACCGGCAAAACTTCGATATTTCGATAAATCATTTGAACACTAATGAACAGTCAGCGATAGAAGAGTTAATACGTAAATACTCATCACTTTTTGCTAAAGATAAATATGATATAGGTACGGTGAAAGGTTATGAAGCACATATTGATTTATTAATAGAGAAATATTGTAGTAAAAGACCATACAGATGTACTATTGAAGATAAAAAGGAAATCGAACATCAAATAGCGAAATTATTACAGGAAAATTTAATAGAAGAGTCTTACAGTCCTTTTGCTGCCCCAGTAACTTTGGCTTATAAAAAAGAAGAAGGAAGAAAATCAAGATTGTGCATAGATTTTCGTGATTTAAATAAAATAATAGTTCCACAATCACAACCTTTCCCACTAATAGAAGACTTATTGGTAAAAACAAGGAAGTGCAAGTACTTTTCAACGCTTGATATTAATTCAGCGTTTTGGGCTATTCCATTAAAAGTTGAAGATAGATACAAGACCGGATTTGTAACTCAAGAAGGACACTTTCAATGGACTTGCTTACCCTTTGGTTTAAAAACCTCTCCTGCAATTTTTCAAAGAGTATTAAGTAACATTATAAGGAAACATAAACTATCAGATTTTACTGTAAATTATATTGATGATATTCTAGTGTTTTCTGAAACTTCTATAGACCACATTAAACATCTATCATTATTACTAGAAGCAATATCGCTGGAAGGCTTTAGATTAAAATTTTCAAAATGTAACTTTGCACAGGACTCGGTAAAATATTTAGGTCATATAATCCAGAATAATACTGTTACACCTCTGAAAGATAATTTAGTTGCAATAAAAAAATTCCCGGTCCCGGAAACACAAAAAAATGTTAGGCAGTTTTTGGGCAAAATAAATTTCTATGGAAAATATGTGCCAAATATATCAATTATATTAGATCCTTTACATAATTTGCTAAGGAAAGGTCAAAAATTTATCTGGTCAGAAAAATGTCAAGAATCATTTGAAAAAATAAAAAAATTGCTTTGCTTAAAACCAATTTTAGCAATATTTGATCCAGATCTACCAATTCGTATATATACAGATGCCAGTTTACAGGGCATAGGTGCAGTTTTGAAACAGCGACAACATAATGGAGAAGAAAAACCATGTGCATACTTTTCTAGAAAATTAAATAATACTCAGAAAAAGAAAAAAGCTATTTATCTTGAGTGTTTGGCGATAAAAGAAGCGCTAAAATATTGGCAGCACTGGCTTATTGGCCAAAAATTTACGGTTTTCACTGATCATAAGCCTTTGGAAAAAATGAATATAAAAGCTAGGACAGACGAAGAATTAGGAGACCTTACATATTATCTCTCACAGTTCAATTTTGAGGTAATATATTCTCCAGGAAAATATAATTTGGAAGCAGACAGTTTAAGCAGAAATCCTGTGTTAGAACCGAATGAAAATCAACATGAATGTTTAAAAATTGTTAACTTAATTAAACTAGAGGACATTCGAAATGATCAAAAAATAAATGAAGATATACAACAAAATAAAAAAGGTCTAGAAGTAAAAGATGAAATATACTATAAGAAGGCAGGAAAAAAGACAAAAATAGTATTAACGGAAGAATTTAGTAAAAAATTAATAAAGGAAATACATCATCTTTATTGTCATTTAGGAATACAACAATTGAAAAACAAAATTGCACCTTTTTACACAGCCAAAAATTTGATGAATAATATAAAATATTTTTGTGAAAACTGTGAAGTCTGCATAAAAAATAAATCTAGAGTAAAATATAAATATGGACTGATGTCTTACTTAGGTCCTGCAACTTATCCTTTTGAAATAGTATCTATAGATACCATTGGTGGATTTGGTGGCTCACGATCTACAAAAACATATTTACATCTTTTGGTAGATCATTTCAGTAGATATGCATATATTCAAACTTCAAAAACTCAAAGTTCTACAGACTTCATAAAATTGGTTAAAAAGGTGACACATGGAAATAAAATTGGCATGATTTTGTCTGATCAATATCCAGGTATAAATTCAAAAAGTTTTAAAGATTTTTTGGATTCGGAGAATATACCTATTATCTTCACTGCTGTTAATTCGCCATTTTCAAATGGTTTGAATGAAAGATTAAACCAAACATTAGTGAACAAAATTAGATGTAAGATAAATGAAAGCAGTGGAAAAATTGCCTGGACAACTGTTGCTCACGAGTGTACCCAAAAATATAATGAAACTGAACACTCGGTTACAGGATTTTCCCCAAGATATCTGTTGGAAGGAGAAAATTTTGATATTTTACCAGAGGAATTGAAAGAAAATAAAACTGACAGTGATTTATTAAAAGATAGAAAAGTGGCAATAGAAAATACTATAAAATCACATAATTATAATAAAAAATACTTCGACAAAAACAGGAAAGATTATGAATTTAAGAAAGGAGATTTAGTTTATGTTGAAAACGGCAATCGCCTAAATAGGAAAAAATTGGACGAGTTAAAAATTGGTCCGTACAAAATATTGGAAAAATTATCAAACACTATTTACAGAATAGATACAGGACATAAGAAATGCGAATCAAATCTTTTCCACATCACGAAACTTGTTCCAGTATTACAAGAATAAGATCGAGATGAGGACACACGAAGGGGGGGAGATGTAAATGAGGTTGCCCTTCATTAAGTTTGTATTTGCCTGGCATAGAATCGATGTCATCGGTTGTCATGGTAACATAAAACAAATAGGGTAAATGAAAATTAATTAATGATAAAAGTTTATTATTGTAAAAGAAGATTTATTTGTGTAATACATAGTTACTTAAGTTAAAGACATTGTGAAATAATAGCTTTAAATGTTGTTTCTCTTTTCAGGTAAGTTTTGTTATTTTGTATGATTGAAACCCTACAAGGTTTAATTAGTCATTTGGTTTTGACAAAATAAATTTCTCTTTTCAGAGCAACGCAGTTAAGTTTTATTTCATGCAATAAGTTATAAAATACTATTATACTAATTTTTCTAACATTTATATAATGTTAAAATTAAAATCGAATAGTTTATAAAGCAAACCCAAGCTTAACCGAACGCACGGTATTTGTAAAAATATCTGCTTTGGAATGTTTGAAATTTATTTCTACATTGCGAGGGTACCCGTTGGCTTACAACGTGAAGTGTAAAGGTTAGAAGAATTTCGGCAAGTTAATTAGTATCTTGGGTGGCCGAGCGGTAAGGCACCTGCCCGGATAGCAGCGGACGCGGGTTCGATTCCCGCCTCAAGATCATAATTTTTCGAAATTCTTTTTCTAACCCCAAAATCTTTGTACTAATTTTTCTAACATTTATATAATGTTAAAATTAAAATCGAATAGTTTATAAAGCAAACCCAAGCTTAACCGAACGCACGGTATTTGTAAAAATATCTGCTTTGGAATGTTTGAAATTTATTTCTACATTGCGAGGGTACCCGTTGGCTTACAACGTGAAGTGTAAAGGTTAGAAGAATTTCGGCAAGTTAATTAGTATCTTGGGTGGCCGAGCGGTCAGGCACCTGCCCGGATAGCAGCGGACGCGGGTTCGATTCCCGCCTCAAGATCATAATTTTTCGAAATTCTTTTTCTAACCCCAATATCTTTGTACTAATTTTTCTAACATTTATATAATGTTAAAATTAAAATCGAATAGTTTATAAAGCAAACCCAAGCTTAACCGAACGCACGGTATTTGTAAAAATATCTGCTTTGGAATGTTTGAAATTTATTTCTACATTGCGAGGGTACCCGTTGGCTTACAACGTGAAGTGTAAAGGTTAGAAGAATTTCGGCAAGTTAATTAGTATCTTGGGTGGCCGAGCGGTCAGGCAGCGTCCTGCCCGGATAGCAGCGGACGCGAGTTCGATTCCCGCCTCAAGATCATAATTTTTCGAAATTCTTTTTCTAACCCCAATATCTTTGTACTAATTTTTCTAACATTTATATAATGTTAAAATTAAAATCGAATAGTTTATAAAGCAAACCCAAGCTTAACCGAACGCACGGTATTTGTAAAAATATCTGCTTTGGAATGTTTGAAATTTATTTCTACATTGCGAGGGTACCCGTTGGCTTACAACGTGAAGTGTAAAGGTTAGAAGAATTTCGGCAAGTTAATTAGTATCTTGGGTGGCCGAGCGGTCAGGCACCTGCCCGGATAGCAGCGGACGCGGGTTCGATTCCCGCCTCAAGATCATAATTTTTCGAAATTCTTTTTCTAACCCCAAAATCTTTGTATTAATTTTTCTAACATTTATATAATGTTAAAATTAAAATCGAATAGTTTATAAAGCAAACCCAAGCTTAACCGAACGCACGGTATTTGTAAAAATATCTGCTTTGGAATGTTTGAAATTTATTTCTACATTGCGAGGGTACCCGTTGGCTTACAACGTGAAGTGTAAAGGTTAGAAGAATTTCGGCAAGTTAATTAGTATCTTGGGTGGCCGAGCGGTCAGGCACCTGCCCGGATAGCAGCGGACGCGGGTTCGATTCCCGCCTCAAGATCATAATTTTTCGAAATTCTTTTTCTAACCCCAATATCTTTGTACTAATTTTTCTAACATTTATATAATGTTAAAATTAAAATCGAATAGTTTATAAAGCAAACCCAAGCTTAACCGAACGCACGGTATTTGTAAAAATATCTGCTTTGGAATGTTTGAAATTTATTTCTACATTGCGAGGGTACCCGTTGGCTTACAACGTGAAGTGTAAAGGTTAGAAGAATTTCGGCAAGTTAATTAGTATCTTGGGTGGCCGAGCGGTCAGGCACCTGCCCGGAAAGCAGCGGACGCGGGTTCGATTCCCGCCTCAAGATCATAATTTTTCGAAATTCTTTTTCTAACCTTTTTATCGATACACAACCTCTATTTATCATTTCATGTTTAAAGGATAAATTATGTAAAAAAATAAGCACTTCACATAAACATAAAAAACCGATTCATAGACTCATGCATTTTTTTATTATGTGGCTACACTGTGGATAAAGTTATTAAGTATTAGTTAGCTTATATGCCCCTCTGGCTTGAAGCCCACGATGCATTGTGCGTTGCCGCAACGGTGTGGTGTGGCATACAATGCGTTGATCCGTTGCGATTCTTACTAGGTATACTGGTACTTACTACGTATGTATTACAAGGCCTTTGTATATTGGTAGGTACTCGAGGCAAAGAACGCCAAAGAAGCCACAACAACAGAGACAGCCGGTCGGTTCCTCTCCTTGTTTCAAACTAAAGGGGCCATAAAAATCCCGAGCAATCTCGTATAGTTTAGTAAACCGAAAATTAAACTTTCAGTTTCCTTATACTCTATTTTAGGCGTGGTGTAATTTGCAACATCTTTGCATTATAAATACATATAACGAAACCGGATGGCTCAGAGCCTGCAGGCTTGGCACGGGACATGGACAAAATCTCTCTCCACCACTTGACAGTGTTTTGTCTCGTGATCTAGTGGGATCCCCGTATGGATAACCCTAGCAGCAACTTTAATTTTTATGCACAATAATGCATAAAAAATCTCTCGTTTGCCAATAATCGTTATGAACGCGACTGTACGCACAACAATGTCATTTCAATACTGTTCATTAGAGAATGTTATCAATATCTATGAAACCATCGCTTTTTGTGTTCATTCGTATTTGGTCGGTTAACCACTACTAAACTCCCTCTTAATGTTTATTGCTTATATCTTTTAAAAACAAGATATTTCGTGTTGAAATTTTTAAGACATAAGCTTCTAAATGCGAACTAATTTTCGGAATACATCCACATAATTTTGGTTGAATCAGTTTCTCGCATTGGGACTTGATAGTTTGTTGAAAGTAAAATTTTAGTTGAAGTGTTATTATTCAAAAACGTACTTCAAACTTTCCATGTTTGTTAAGAAAAACAATGCGAACGAAATACCGCTTTCGGTGAGCTCGTACGTTTTGTGATTTATGCGCTAGGAGCATTTTTCGAATTTTCCACAACGTATGATTACTCGAATATGGTAAATATTGCTGAAAATAAAGTCATTTCACAAAGCGTCACAATTCAAGAGCTACCTAAATATCTTTATTAAACTGGCACACATTCAATAGTTTTGGAGATCCAAGTTTCTGCAAATGTCATCCCAGCAAGAAATTAAATATCAATATTATTTTAATAAAACAAATATGACGACTTTCAAAAGGCACAGAAAAACCGGCTGTGCATCCGAAGCAGCAGCAAAATAAAATAAATAGTGTTTCTAAATACGACAGTTAAGTTAATTTATGTTTATAAACATGGAAGAAAATGTTTATTTATCATCTTAACTCTAAAATAATTTATTATTTGTAAAAATATTCAATGTCCATATACAAATTCAATAAGCATAAACTTTGGGAGTGTTTGGCGCATTTCAATGGTGACAGTCAGATTTTTTCATTAATTCAAAAATTGTTTTAGAGTGGATTTTGTGCAATGAAAGTGATGTTATTATGATGCTTAAGGATCTGTGTTGACGTTCAATTATGAGGAATAATTGAAAATAAGTCTCGTGATGTGTTTGTTGTTGAGAATTTTATAGTGGTTTACCACCTCATCAGTCGCCATGAACTCTGTTACCATTAAATTCGCGCCGAGCACTCCCTAGATGCGTTAAAATGTATGACATCCCTCTTTTAACGTAAAATTATTTTCATTTTTATTCATTTCATACACATGAATACAGACTAAATATACTAAGGACATGGCTGTATGGGCTACACCCTATGCTTTCCTAAAATATAGGAAGAATTTAACAAAAAAAAAAGCATTAAGGGAGTGTTTGGCGCGTTTCGTGGTGTCAGTCAGATTTATTTTCACTAATTCAAAAATTGTTACAGAGTGGATTTTGTGCAGTGAAAGTGGTGTTATTTTGATGCACAAGCATCCGTGTTGATGTGCAATTATACAGAATTGATATTAGTATTTTAGCCACAGTTATAGTAACGTCAGTCTGTTATCGTATAACTTTTTGTTCCTAAATAAGACTTTTATATTATCTATAGTAATTGAATGATAATATGGTATTTTTTTGTAGATAACTGTACCGGGAATTGTACACCTTGAACATTTATTTGTCATTGCTTATTAAAAACAACATTACGTGTTCTGTGTTGTTTTTAATACTCGAAAAAAAATAGAAACTGTATGCTGTTGTTGGTGGTTTGCCCTCCACCACTCAGGTGCCCCAAGGTGCTTATTGACCTACACCGGGCGAGGCATCTTATTTGACTGTTACGACACCCCATTGGGATGGGTGAGGGCTGGCATGGCACACATTTTAAGGATAAAGTTGCCTGTTCTAATTATATTCCATGACATGAACTACCGCACTCAGAGACGTAAATTAACTTTAATGAGTACTTAAGTTAAAAAAAATCATTCAATCTAGACCATTAGACACTGGCAAGTATTGAAAATACTCGACTAGTTTTGAATTGATTTTTTTTTATATTACATACATATATAAAACACGTCCTTTTCCCCGAAGGGGTAAGCAGTGGTGAACTAGCACCTACGTTTCGCCAATTATGTTAGGTCCTATGTAATATATGGCAGGCCTATTGCCATGTATCGGGCACAAAAGTCGCTGCATATCGCTAGGTAGTACAAGAGGAACGTTGCTACCCATTCCCCATACCTGTTTTATCCTTAGTCGCCTTGTACGACACCCACGGGAGAGATTTGGGGGTAGTGACAATTGAATTCTACTCTGCCGT
Organism: Cataclysta lemnata; assembly: GCA_963931975.1. Taxonomy (NCBI): domain Eukaryota; kingdom Metazoa; phylum Arthropoda; class Insecta; order Lepidoptera; family Crambidae; genus Cataclysta; species Cataclysta lemnata. The sequence goes on along the minus strand of OZ008346.1, from coordinate 1,795,205 downwards.
CCCCACACGGCTTTTTGTCACCTCACGGCACGGTTTTTTGTATTAATTACTTATTGACGTTAATTTACTTCTCTGTGTGCGGCAGTGATACTTACTTTTGTGGTGAAATTGTTCAATGCGCTGTTTAGTGTTGAGACGTTATCATTTGCCGCGTGGTGACGTACAAGGGTGTCGTACAAGGCGTCTAAGGATAAAACAGTGACGACAAATGGGCCGCAGCGTTCCCTCTTATACCACCTAGCAATGTACTGCGACTTTTGTGCCCGATAAATGCCAATAGGCTCGCAACCTATTACATGGAACCTGGCGAAACGTGGGTTCTAGTTCACCTCTCAATAAATCACGCCTATGTCCCCGAAGGGGTAGGCCCTTCGGGGTTATAGGCGTGATTTGTGTATATGTTACCGGCAATGTGTATAATCCGGAATTGTATACAATACCTAGGCAATGTATAGAATACCTAAAACGGGCAGGTAAAGTATGAAATAGAATTTATTTTACACTTTACCTAGGTATTTTATACAATGCCAAACTTGCAGCAGGTAATGTAACACTCGAACGCAATTGTGGTTATTACAAACAATTTAATAGTTGTTTGTCGAATTTTATGCAGGTTTTTTATGAAAACGTTCATGTCCTTAAAAATTTTACAAAAGCCAGAGCGCCCTGTGCGCAAACTCTTCGAATGTCATATTAGTACCTAGTAGGTTGGTTGGTTGGTTGGTTAGGTTAGGTTATTAGGTTATTAGACCTACTTTTTGTTATAAAGAGAATTGTTTTGTTTGTGAAGTTCAATTACAAAATTACTTATATTATGTTTAAAGATACTTGTAATGTTATGTTACAAACAAGAAGAATTTTAAGTTTCCTGTTATTTTTTTGTGATTTTAAAGTTGATAATAAAGTATATTCAAGTAAATACAACATGTTTTATTTGTCCGCTATTTGATAAGTAAGTCTGTTAAGATTTATTGATATTAACCGGCTTACCTAACATTAGTTTAGTCATAAGATTTATTTATTTTACACATTACCGGTGAACCAGCAGGTATTCTATACAATCTCTAGGAATTGTATACAATACCTAGGTAAAGTATGAAATGGACAATGATATTCATGATATTTCATACATTGCCTGGACGCCCCAGGGATTGTATACATTACCTAGGGATTGTATACAATACCTGAATTATACACATTGCCGGTAACATATACATTGTATGTATGTACGTTGTCGATTTTCAAAAAGCGTGGCGATTAGCGGTTGTTTGTTTTACTGAACAAAATTAAATTAACGCAAGCACTTGTTAACGTGCGAAAATCCAGACCACTCACAAGCGGCTTCTGTTAAATTTCACTATTGGCAAACAGTTTCTTTTTGTATAAACACGCCTTTAGGGAAAACATTTTAATAAACTCAATCTTAGAACAAAATGGAATAGGTACATGTATATATACCTAGCTATTTGGTATAACTTCCCGTACCTTACTTGTTAAGAGAATTATGAAGCTGTAAATTTTAGTACAAAGAGCGATAACATTTTTCACTCCGTAGACATAGTCCCCTTTTAATCATTTTTGGTTGTGTTATAAACATGATATAAAACTAGGATCGTACGTTTTTATTTTCACGAAATATTGCTTACTTTAACAGTTGTTAGCATCTTTATTTTTACATAAAAACTTCTACGAGCATAATAACATTTTTTTATTAAACTAAACTGAATTAATTACAAACAAAAACGTACAGACTCAGATTGGAAATTAAGTATTAGGTGATAGATCCAAACCGGATTTTTGCGCCGTGCTTTGTGCCGATCGGAAAAAACATTTATTTTATTAATATTATTTTTTTTGAAAATATTTTTTCTGAAAGCAATAGTAAAAGATTACTGGTAGTAGATATTTATTAGTATAACACAGTTCGAGTGTTTTGGTTTTAACAATGTGCGAAATTGAACAAATAATTGAACTACAATTGGGTTAGTACAACACTATTATAATATATTGTTTTTTGTAAAGTGGTAATGTTCCTGATGTCACTTTAGTACAGTCAACGGCACTTGAAACTACCCAAAACTGTCAAATTTCTTCAAACGATTGTCCACCTTAACTTGTTTGAGGTAAAGCATTGAGTCGATTGAGAAAAATTGACATTTTGTGGTAGTCTGACGTGCTCTTGACTGTACATCTAATCGGCCCCCGTAGTACGGGGCGTGGACAAATTTTCCTCAGGGAAAAGAATATGTTTTCATCTCGTTCTAACTCCCACTATATCCCGAAACAAAACACTGTCAATTGGTGGAGAGAGATTTTGTCCGCGTTCCGTGCTACGCCTACACGGCCTTATTAATAACCACGGGTTAAGTATAGACTATTAGTTGCTCAGTGTTTTGTCTCTTTTCCTCGCATTCAAAACCCTGTTTGTGAGACGAAGACAAAACGCGGAATAGCTAAACCATGCTTACTACCAGTTTACTAATAAGGCGGACAGAGTATAGTTACTTATTAACTCAATGAACGCGGAATCAATACTGTAATTTTTCGCTCACTCACCCCAATTCACTCAAAAGCACCGAGTATCCGAAATAACTGGACTCCTTATCAGGACGGAAAGTCACTTTGCTTCTGACATGGAAATAATCACTTGCACCAATCCCGCTTGCAATAAGCACGGTCGAAATCAAAATAGGTAATTGATACATTATAACTGACACAATGACAATTACGTAAAATAATTTTAATTATTTAATTGTGGATTATTGTATTTAGCACGGCAGTTCCATGTGAATACTTTTATGTTATTGGGATATATCGGCTAATAACTAAAGTTTAATTTGCTTTATTGATCGGAAATGATTCATGGGGACTAGCGATTGTTATGTGGGAAGGGACTTAGAGTAAGCACCGCTATCGTACCTACTTCCTGTTAATATTATACGAAAAGGTTGTTATTCGAATATAAGGCACTAGGTTACGACCTAGGTAGGTATAGTTTACAACACTACGACCATTGGCACTTTTGCTGACTGTTTTGACTACCTTACCTATTTTTAGGTATTTTTAAGACCGTTTTTCAGATAAACCTGAAACACATTAGTACTATTTATATACAGTTCACCGTCATCATCACCAGCCTTTTTAACGTCCCTACTGCTGGGGCACCGGCTTTCCCTATGGATGGAAGAATATAGGGAGAATGGGCCATACGCTATGACACTGGCCCAGTGCGGGTTGGTGGGTTTTAAAGCACCAAAATTTTCATATATTTTTCAGGGGAGTGCAAACGTTATCGCTCAAGACAAGTATTTAGAAAAGAAATGTATGCAAATGTAGCCATTATCGCCTTTTTGTCGGGTGAAGAAAGGATAGTTCTATTTTGGTACAAACTGGGGAATCACCGATCGGTGACCATAGTCACTTATGGGTAAAGAGGGTTCCCAATATTGATATTCCAAATTCTGTGAGGTGTGATAAAAATCACTAATAGTCATCAAATATTTTAAGTGACTTTTTTTTGAAAAAGTCACAACAAAAAATCTTCACTAACTAGCTTTGGTGATTTTTTGGCAAAATGACTAAAGTGCCATCGCTGCTTGTACACATCTTAATGTATTATGTGAGCTCATTACGTTTTTCACACCCTCTTTTCACCAATTAAGCTAGCTCCCATGTGGCGATCTTATTGTGAAAGGCACATTGTCATAGCTAAATCGTATACACATAATACAAAAGAATAGCGCAATTGGCAGTTGGGTCAGTCTTGTACAAACTTTTATTTTTCACCATATTCTTGTACTTTGGAAACATATGGATTTAAAGAAAGCAGACGGAAACAAAGCAGGATACCTACCTACTACCTACCTTACCTAGAATAAATCGATCATTTTGAACAACCAAAGCCAAAAGATCCTTCTTCGTCTACCTCAGTAGAGCTCTAGAGCACTTTGCGAGGAAGGGGAATTTCCCAAGGCATGAAAGAATTGAGGTGTATGCCGTGCCAGCCGTGTGGTGACGGCAGAGTAGAATACAATTGTCACCACCCCAAATCCCCTTTTATGAATTCAGTTGATAACATAATAAAGGAATAATCTATTCTATTCACGATGACTCAAAATAATGTCAATTATTTTAATAATATAACAATGACTATTGATTGTATTAAATTTATTGGCATTCTGTTGTTGCTTAAATAATTATTATTTATCACTGTGTATTCATAGACCGCAGCATGCAAATTTTAATGTACTACTTTGTTTAAAAACTGCTGTAACAAGGAAGCCGTAATAAAAGATATAACATAATAATATTTTTAAGAAAAAACCTTTTATTAACAAATAGTTTAAACTAATAGATTTGACTACTATAATATAATACATATTAGTCTAATAATCTATTTGTTATAATGTAGTGGATAAGACTACGTTAAGCTAACTAATCAACTAAGAAATAAATATTTACAAATTAATTACATAAATACACTTTAATTAATTTAAACTTAATAACTATGACTTGTATTCAAATAACAACAACACCCTACGTAATCTTACCTAATCATATTTAATTTGAAAAATTAACATTTCAATTTCTGCATTTCACGAAACAGATAATGAGCATTTCTTAAATGTCCACCATCATTATTATAATTCTGTTTTTTACTTTACAACAATACTGATGTTACCATATAAATTCAGTGATTGAAAAAGGTTTACAGACGTTCCTGGGCAAAAAAATAAAAATGCTATTATTTATTTTTATTTGAACATTATTTTAATACAAAGGAAAAATAGGTCAGATCGTAAACTACCGGATGCACCATTATACCTGTTCCCACACCAGGACTACGGATTAATTAATTAAGTAACTTAAATTATAAATTATATTAATTAATTAATCGAAATATTAATTACCGAAATTTTAATCATCATTTCATTATGTCTTATTACTACTCCCATCATCTAGTCCAAACTGGAGAGTATAAACACGTGTATTAAGGATACCAGAAGCCTGATTAATATTATACTACATTCATTAATAAATAACATACGTACATCCTCAAGGCAGTCTATACCTATATTAGAATTTTCTTTGGTTTTTTTTCTTAAGTACAAAATAAAACTAACTTAAAATTTATTTTTTTAGCATTGAACAAATTATTCAACTTCACTGAATGAATTACTACATAATATTTTATTATTTTCCTTGTAAAATATAATGTCATCTGGTTTATCTATGTTGGCGATTTCGGCCAAACAACTTAGTCAGAATCACCATCCATGGTTGCCTGACTGGGATCTGCTACTGAATGACATAAGGACGAACCGGATTCTTCCTGACTAGAATTATTCTCGAGCAATTGTTTCAGTTCTTCTTTCTTTGTTCTTGAGAAGAAACCAAACTGAAAAAAAAACAATATTTGTAACAACAATTTTCTTTATGATAATGTTTGTATTATAACTGTATACGATTTTCTGATGTTGGGACCATGTGTATTTTAAATTTGACTGTAATAATAAATGGAGTTTCCGAAAATCTAATTAAATAAATAAAAACAAGGCATTTGTTAATTGGCTCGTTTCAAGCTTAATTTTTTAAGGAAACGGCAATTTTCAGGTAATTTTCAAAATATTTTCATTTTTTTACCTTGTACAATGCCAAAATAATGGCAGCCAACACTAACAGCCCAGCAAGAAGACTCAGAATTAAGTACAGCAATAGATTCGTCTTCGGCTCCAGCACCAGCGTTGTGGTCACCTTATGCGTGCTGCAATAAAAAAAAACATAAACAAATAAAATGACATATAAACATACATAACAGATCCGGACCACAGGGGACTGGTGCCCCCTGAGTTCATGCCCGGGCCATGAGCTACCGCTCGATGCCCGCAGCCCGCCATCAGGTGGATGACCCGGGTGATGATGATGTTAGACTGGTGAATTGCCTCACGGCGGATCCCAGACTCTCCCCGCTTGAAGGGCTAGGGGAACACCGGAGTGGCTTAGTGGGTATTCCCGATTCGAAAGAGTCGGGCGAGCCCCACACACGTCATCCGCTTAGCTAGCGGCTGATATGGTGCCAAAGGCAGTCCACTCCGTTTAAAAAAAAAAGGGTGATGATGATGATGATGATGATCGGAAACGACACACGAATAGATACTTACATATTGTAGCTGACAGACCTATGGTAATTCTTCAGGTAGATGTGCGCCACAGACGTCACGTCTAATACCAACTTCTCGCTTAGCTCATCGCCTGTTGAAAAGAGAAAGCCTGCTGTTAAATAATCTAAAATTAAAATAAAATATAATAATTTTGCTTTCAGTAAGGATAGAAAGCAGAATTTCAGGTGATTTTCTGAAATATAAAGTTGTGCTGACGACGTTAAAATTTTTGAAAATATCACAACAGTGTCCTCACATCGATAAACCAATCAACTTAATTGATATAATTATTTTATTGCTTTCCTACTATACGATTCTGACAATTATAAGATTAAAAATAGCACCCATTGGTTCGTATTGACTAAACATTCTAAAATAATAAGCTGGATATTGCGACTTGTTATGGTGATAAAGTCTTGATCAACAGAATTTTATGATAATTATTTGTAAAACATTTGTCCAAATGTTTAAGAGAAGGGACTCACCAAATGCATCAAAATCGAAGTACATAGGTAAAATGTATATCGCTGTGTTATTTGCTGGTAGAGTTGAAATGCCAAATCTCACTTCGCTTTGATTAACATTTGTTCGTTGAACGAGAATGGTTGATGTGGCTTCCTTTGGTAATTCCATGATAGCTTCTACGTGATATAAGTCGGAGGGTCCACGGTTCGTAACCTAAAATATAAACAAAATGTATTTATTAATAGTGGAAATAGGCGATGGTGTATCAAATGTCTGCCATTTTTTGGCGTGTGCATCTACTTTATGGATTTTGATTGACCTTTCTTTATATTGTACCGGTGATCATTCGAGGAGCTCGCTAGCGCAGTGGCACAGCGCGCTTGGCCTGCGATTGCGTAAACTAAGCAATTTCGCTAAGGCCGGTCATTGGATGGGTGACCAAAAATTTATTATCTCGAGTTCCTCCGTGCTTCGGAAGGCACGTTAACTGGGCCAGCGTGGTGGGTTATGGCCCATTCTCCCTATATTCTTCCATCCATAGGGAAGGCCCGTGCCCCAGCAATAATGGGGACATTAAAGGGCTGGTGATGATGATGATGATGATGGCGATCATTCTAAAAATACTAATGATTTCTATGCCTTTTATTCAATGTTATGACGGATGACCATAATTAAGCAGGTAATTGAAAAATATGGTAAACGGGGCTTTGCATACTTTATGAACAGCCAAAGCGTGTCCAGAAAGGCTCGTATGGCTGTTCATAATGGAGTGCTGGTCCCGACATTAATGTATGGAAGTGAAAGTTGGGTGTGGAAGAAGAAGCATGAAAGTAGAATAAATGCAGTAGAAATGAGAGCGTTGAGGAGCATGGCTGGAATAAGGCTGAGTGACCGATTGTATAACAGTGTGATAAGAGAAAGGTGTGGTTTGAAAGAAGATGTAATGACAAGAATTGAGAAAGGGATGCTCGCATGGTTTGGTCACGTCGAAAGAATGGATGAAAGGAGAATGACAAAAAGGATTTACATGGCGAAAGTGAATGGAGAAATGGGAAGGGGAAGGCCTAGGCGGATCTTTCATAATCAAATTGAAAGTCTTTTGAAAAATGGCCAGGTCAAGAGTACCCGAAACCGACGGGCATGCATGAAGAGATTGATGAGATCGGATGAAGCGAAAGAAGTATGTAAGGATCGTAGCAAGTGGAAGGAAGTGATCTCTGCCTACTCCTGTGGGAGAAGGGCGTGACGTATGTATGTATGTATGTAATTGAAAAACTGCAAAAAATATGTCAGTATTATAAGAACGGAGACTGATAGAACATGAGGTAGGTGTACATAAAATATCCTTAGACATTGTTGATGTGTGTAGGTGCTAAGTACATGAAGTCGTCAGTTTCAGATCGATCAAAAATCTGTTAGCAGCAAAACAGCTGCAGGGCTGGTGCTAGCAAGTTACTTTGTCTAAACACTCGAATCCATTTTTAAAATGACTTCTATTATATTTAATTTCATTAAATGTAAACATGATTATTTCTAATGGGATTATATACGGTATAATCAATTTTATCAATACAATCATTACAACACAATCAGTACAATCATTAACACCATTTCTTTTTATTATTGTTCGCGCAGTATGTCAAAAGACTAAATGATAAGATTATAGAGTAAATGATAAGATTATATAAATATAATTATATAAATATAATCTTATCATTTACTCCATTTATATTATTATCATTCCTTTCAAAATCCACCCAGGTTGAGGACATTTCAAAATAGGTATTTTGAAATTTTCCTCAAACTTGACATTTATCAAAATTCAATCGTCCATCACTCGTTATTCACATTTCATGTCTCTTATTTCCTATACTAAGGGCCTGTTTCACAATCAACATGTAAGTTCGAAGTAGCTTACTTGGTAGTTCAATTGACATATATTTCATATTACAACTGTCAAATGATCTGCGAAGTAAGCTACTTAGAACCTACTAGTCGATTGTGAAACAAGCCCTAAGACAAACGGTTTTTTCTTAAAGGTTATTTTTAAAAGTGTCATAGCTTACCTCATAATAGTGATTGAAAGTGATGTTCTCATTATTGTTAAATGCTTCTCTCGAAATTGTAATGGTTGTGTTGGGCTGTGATCTCCTGTAAAAGAACATTAACATGAGAAACAGTATAGGAATCGCAATATGCTAGATCCAATGATTTCTTTTCATTTATTTCATTATATAAATAAATAAATAAATATTTTTTTACACTCACACCTATCATCTAGCCCAAAGTAAGTAGCCTAAGCGCTTGTGTTATGGATACTAGATGACGGAAATATTTTTAATAAATTGTATATAAATGTTGAAAATATACTACATAAACATATATACAACCATGACTCGGAAACGAACATTTGTGGTCGTCACGAAGTTTGCCCCTACCAGGATTCGAACCCGGGACCTCTTGGCCAATACCCAGCAATCTGAGCATTCGACCAAGCCGGCCATCAAAATATAATCAACACAGTTAATTTTGTTTCCTCATTTTGTAAAGTTTAAGGGGAGTGAAATCGTTGTCGCTCGAGTTAAGTATTCAAAAGGAAATGCAGGCAAATGTATCGGCACTTCACTCAAAATCCTCATAAGTTTTCCTTGTGCAAAACTACCACAATAGGCTCACTATTTGTAAAAATATAACATACATACCCGCTAACAGTGTAATTACTCTTCGGTGTGATCTGTATTACAATCTCCTGGGCTTCGTTGCTTATGTTCCTGGAATACACCGGATCCTCGATGGCAGCAATTATCTTCAATTGTTCGTCTGAACCGTCCCAAGTATACTGAAGTTCAATTTCCCATTCGATACTTTGGTCCCTTTTAAGTGGTGCTGGCAAATCGCAAATCAAGTCCAGGTTTTGTAAAGAGCAGGACTCCGGCAACCTTATAGGGGGGCATGGCAGTGAAACGTGAAGTTTGACGCTATACGCGGGTTCTTTAGTGTTGAGCACTGTGATTTTTACACCAAGTCTGCTCGCTTCCCCTGGTACGTATTCACTGTAAATTAAATTATTTATCTTTCAATTCCATTACGGCACTCCCATGCTGGGCTGGAAACGAAAAAATAACGTAGAATGTGCCAGTGCCGACTCATCCGATGGGTGTCGTAAAAGTCGACTAAGGGAGATTGCCCGGTGTAGACCAATAAGCACATTGGGGCACCCGAATGGTGGAGGGCTAACCACTAACAACAGCATACCCAAAGAGGGTTGATGTCAGGCAGGCGGCCGGCTATAAAAGTTAAGCCAAAACCTTGAGCAGTATGAATTGGAATGTTGTCATTCTAATCGCTCTCTCCGTTCATCGGTCTCTCGACATGGTCCGTGCCGTCTCTTTTCTTTACATTCATTAATTACACCGTGTGATGGATGATATAAATCAAAAGGGAGTGGATGGCTTGATGACGTCTGACCGATATGAATGGAAGAGGAAACATACTGCGCCGACCCCAGATAGACTGGGAACAGAGTAGGGAGAAGAAAAATAAATTCCATTGAGGAAGACCTTGGCTTGTCTAGAAGTTAGAAGTCGAAGTTAGAAACGTGCCTTCTGAAGCACGTAGGAACTCGAGACAGCAAATATTTCACCCATCCAATGACCGGCTAACATTGCATAGTTCACTGCGGTAGCAAGCTCTTTCGGGGATATATAGGCGTGATTTATGTATGTATGCATCTACCAAAGAGCAGTCTCAAAAATAAGCTAGGTACCTGGTCAATGGTTCCATTGCCATTTCCAGCCACGGTGTACAAATGAGATCTTCGCCGCAGTCACTAAGTAGCTGGATGAGAAATGAGGAGTGGACATTTGAATCTTCAGACAGACGAGCCTTGTTTGTTGGGAAGTCTATACTATAGTCTGAAAAAAAAAAGGCACGTTCAATTTGTATTATTTGCCCAAAAGTAGGTGTACTTCCGATAATAATGTTACTATACCCCATTCTCTTGGGCTTGAGACAAAATGTAAACAATCTTGATGTGTCTTTTAATAATAAATACAAAAATAAAAATGTGTAACACCAACATTTCAAAGCAGCTAACAGTTTTATTTGTCCATAATTGATGATGTATTTTACAATAGATACATTTTTTTGTTTTTAAAATCATTTCGTAGATAAAGAGACATATCAAGATTGTTTACATTATATCTGAAACTCAAGTGAATGGGGTATAGCTACGGATTTATTTATCAATAATCAATACATCATAAAAATTACGTACCTAAATTTGAAACGGGTTGCAAATCGAATTTTAACAAAATTGGTTTCGAGAAATCCGAAGAGCTCTGAAATCAAACATTTTAAATTATCATTAGTTAAGAGTACGTACACAACAGACAAAGACATTTCGATTCTTATTGAGGACACATTGTACTTTGTACACGTACACATCATACTTAATTTTATCTTAGTAATTATATTATGTGACTTACGTTTACTTGTATGATTTGCTCATCACAAATGTCGAGTCCAGATTTTGCCGTAATGGTGTATTCAGTTTCACTTAGTGACTTAGCTCTATTGTCCTCTGGGTCAACTGAAATAACTGCTCTTAATGCTGAAATAAAATTACAAAATTAGCAATCATAAAATATTAATAATAGAATATAATATAATAATTAATTATTTATATAATAATTACTGTTATAATATACGTTTCCTAATCTTTAGGCGACGTACTGTTCTGATAAAAAAACGCACAAGAAAAAAACATAGACTGGATTAAAATATACGTTTATATGCAAATAGATATACTGCTCAAGGTTTTGGCTTAGGTTTTACAGCCGGCCGCCTGCCTGACACCAACTCCTTTTGGGTAAGCTTTTGTTGGTGGTTCGCCCTCCACTATTTGGGTGTCCCAAGGCGCTTATGGTCGGTCTACACCGGGCAAGGTGCCCCAATGTGCTTATTGGTCTACACAGGGCAATCTCCTTTAGTCGACATTTACGACACCCTGTGATGAGCCGTTGGCACATTCTACGTTAATTTTTTCGCGCGCAGGCCAGCATGGAAGACCCAAAAAAATGTTAGAGAGATGATAACTCATAGCATTCTATGGGTTCACCATGCGGGTGCCGGGTCCATAGTGTGGCAGAGAGGGAAGTCACCGGCAGCGCTTGGGACTTATGACCCAAGTGTAGGTCATAAGTCCCAAGCGCTGCCGGTGACCCCTTCACAACTAGTCAACACTCACCTTCGTCACCTCAACTTCTCTCTCTCTCTCTCTATGCCTAGCCATATTTGAAAAGATTCCGTGAGAGCCGCCTTAGACACACGTTCCAGTGCAGAACTTACGAAAGTTCTAGACCAAGCCAAGGGCTTATAGCAATGAATATAGGGATTTAGCTGGTATACCCCTCGCTCCCACATCAACAGCATACAAACCAACGATGTAGCCATTTTTTTGTTATTTCGTTTGTTAATACCAGCTTAAAACTTACGTGCCGTGTGGTGACGGCAGAGCAGAATACAATTGTAACCACCCCAGACCTCTCCCGTGAATGTCGTACAAGGCGACTAAGGATAAATCTGGAATGAGGAATGGGCAGGAGCGTTCCTCTTATACCTACCACATAGCAATGTACTGCGACTTTTGTGCCCGATAATTGGCAATAGGCTCGCCACCTATTACAGGGACCTAACATAATTGGCGAAACGTGGGTGCTAGTTCACCTCTGCCTACCCCTTCGGGGATATAGGCATGATTTATGTGTGTATGTAAAACTTACGTATCGTCACATCTGGCCATGAGCGGTTCGGTGGTACAGTCACACAGAATAAAGTGGTAAAGTTGTCTGCGTTGAGCTTCAGATTTCTAGCGTCTGGTACTTTTATTAAGGACATCACTCTTATAGTTGGTACGCTGCGGTACAAGTATGCTGTTGCGCTGTTATGTGCTCCGACGGCAAGGTCTGACGGGAACAAAAAAATGGGTTGTATTTCATGAAATCTTCATCATCATCACCAGCCCTTTTAATGTCCCCACTGCTGGGGCACGGGCCTTCCCTGTGGATGGAAGAATATAGGGATATTGGGCCATAAACCACCACGCTGGCCCAGTGCGTGTTGGTGGGTATTAGCGACTGCAGATGCATCCGGGATCAACGGGTTAACGTGCCTTCCGAAGCACGGTGGCACTCAAAATGTTTTTGGTCGCCCTTAGCTACATTGCTCGCTAGCTATATTTAAGAGTAAAATCTGAAAACAACCGAAACAATAAGCTAAAATATGTCTCTGGAACGTGGCCATTTTCATTTTATGAATTACTACAATACCCGGCACTTATGTTGACCTATGCGCAGCGCAGTAAAACGTTTTCAGGTATTTATTGAGGTTCTGTTTGAGGTGTGACGTGTGTCTGTAACCATAGCAACGTGGAGTATCCCATTTCTGCGGGTTCAACATTTAATTATTGAGACACTTTAACTTCAAATAAACCTGCGCAGATGACCGTTTGGTTCAATTTACGTCATCATGATCATCATCATCAGCCCTTTTAATGCCCCACTACTGGGGCACGGGCCTTCCCTATGGATGAAATAATATTGGGAAAATGGACCCACCACGCTGGCCCAGTGCGGGTTGGTGGATACTAACGACTGCAGATGCAGCCGGGACCAACGGCTAAACGTGCCTTCCGAAGCACGGAGGAATTCGAGATAATACATTTTTGGTCACCCATTCATTGACCGGCCTTAGCGAAATTGCTTACGCAATCGCAGGCCAAGCGCGCTGTGCCACTGCGCTAGCGAGCTCCTCTCCTCAATTTACGTGCCGGAAACTAAAGCTGACTCCACAAACTTTGTTTTGCCTTTGCCATCTAGGCGTATAAATAATTGCCTCATACCTATCAAATATACACAAAAAAAAATCATATAAATCGGCCAAGCAGCTTTAGCTTTATACCATCCATGTCATCTAGGCGTATAAATAATTGCCTCAGACCTATCAAATATACACAAAAAAAAATCATAAAAATCGGCCAAGCAGCTTTAGCTTTATAACTTTGGAGGAGCATTTATCACAAACACTGTGACAAGAGATTTTTATATTAATAATTAGATGTCTACTAACCATTACAGTTGTTATTGTCAACATCGTAGCCCTTTGAAATCGACATTCCAAAGCCCCTGGCACCTTCAGCGTGGATCCTTTGAGAATACTGATTTTTTAAGCCGTATTCGTTACCCTTGTAAATGTATACCACACCCAGGCCATCATTTTCCCACGGTGCCCCTATTGCGACATCTGAAAAAGAAATTGTTTAAGCACGAGAACCACAATCAATATCCTCCAAGAGTTAATTGATTGTATCTTTATTATTTGTAGTGCCATCCACTTCTGTCTATCTATTCAAGTATTTGTACAATGTTAAAAATAATTTTGGGAAACCTAACGTTTGTAGTAGTTTGTCATGTAAAAACATTGTGATGTAAGTGCATACATTAATATTGAATGAACAAAATTAAATATATTGCGATAGTCGTAATAAGGAGTCATACCATTATATCCATCAGCATCTAGATCTCCTAACTGAGCTATTGTCGTGCCGAACCTAGCGCCACTCACACCCGAGCCACCCACATAGCCAGCAGGTTGTAAGTGGAAACGGAAGTCCTGGAAATAAAATTGTACAATGTGTCAAAGACCGAGTGGTGACGACAGGGTAGATTACAATTATTGTCACCACTCCAAATCTCTCCCGTGTGACGTTGGACGTTGTTGTCACAAGGCGACTAAGGATAAATCAGTGATGAGGAATGGGCAGCACCGTTCCTCTTACACCACCTAGCAATGTACTGTACTGCCACTTTTGTGCCCGATAAATGGCAAAAGGCTCACCACCTTTTACATGTTGGAGAAACGTGGGTGCTAGTTCACCTCTGCCTACCCCTTCGGAGATATGGGCTTGATTTATGTATATGTCGTGGCCAAATCGTAGAATTGATCACTTCATGATGTGGCCGACCATTTCATGAAATAGTGGCATTTCATGAAATGGCCAACTAAAACTGACTATATCATGATAATGGTCTGGCCAGATCAATGAATAACAACGTTTAACGATATGAACAGCTAAACGCATGGCTATTTCATCATATGGCCAAACATTATTAATCATATCGTTAAATAGTTACATTAACCACCGTTAGAGGCGCTTATTTCGATTTGTTTTTGTGATGCATCATGGCGGCGGACAAATAACCTAATAAACAAACTATTAGTAATGTTGTAATGGAAGATAAAAGTGAATTGAAAGTTCGTTACAACACCAAATTATTAGAATTTTACGTTTTAAGTCACTCAAAAAACGAGCGCCACGTTAAAATACTTAACATTAACTACATTAACGATATGGCCAAACGTGGATGGACATATCATCAAACGTTGACGTTTCAATGATATGGTCAGTTTTAGCTGGCCACTTCATGAAATGCAACCATTTCATGAAATGGTCGGCCACATCATGAAGTGATCAATTCTACGATTTGGCCACGACATATATATCTGTGTCAAAGTCAGAGGCCATTATTCTTAAGTTTGTATTAAAAGTTTCACGGATTCATTCAAGTTAGTTCACACATTTGTAACTAGATGGTGCTGGGTGGTGTTTACAAAGCGCTAACGGTTTACACTCACAATTTTTAAAAGAAAAAGCTTGAGTTCAATAATGTTGTTACCAGTTACTCGATTAGATTAGAGCAATAATTTAATTGATTTAATTGATTTAAATTTTATGGACTATTAGTACAACCAATCAGGTCAGGGTCAATCAGATCAGTCAACCCCCTAACATTGGTCCTTCGAGCCGGATTTGATTGAACCAGCGAGCCAGCAACCTATGGATGTGACATAGCCTTATATTTGCAGGAGGACTAACCATTGGAATTAAATCAAATGAATAGATTTAACTCCCGTGTATTTGAGTGGTTAAAATTGTGGTTAAAAAAGCATAATTTATTTACCATTTTTCTGTTCATGTACACGAATACCGCTCCTTGGTCGTAGGTCAGCACACCGTCTCTTTTCACGTAGTTGGGTGCGCCGACCAGCAGATCGCTGAGCCCGTCCCCGTCGAGGTCTACAGCGCACAGGCTGGCGCCAAAGTAGGACCCAAGCTGCTTCCCCACCAAATCCTCTTTGATCTTCAGAGGTTCATTCTCACCGGTCCATGCTGGATCGTAGAGGATCACCTACAAAAGAACAGCGGGGTTATTATGTAAGTCTTTCAATCGCTTTCGTCTACCTGGCACTCTGAATCATTGAGAATCATCGCAAAGTGTGAGAGTGAGAGGTAGACGAAGCGATTGAAAAGGGTTTAATAATCGGGGCTCAGAGTTGTGATTCTGTGAATGCTCTGTTTTCAAACGCCTCCATGGTCTAGTGGTTAGGCCACCGGAATTAAGATCCAGAGGTCCGGGCTCGATCCCCAAGGGGGTACACATTTGTACTCGGTTTGGTTGGTGGTAGGACTTCTTTCAAGCTACCACCAATGTCCCCATAACAATAATGTTAACTGCATTATGGTGTTCCGACAATTGTGATAACATTGCCAGCCTCTCTGTGGTTGAGGGTTCCAGGTGAAGACCTTCGGCCCTCACGAACATTGTTTCGTTTACGCAATCGCCCAGCGCACTATGCCACTGCGCTAGCGAGCTCCTCCAAAAAGAAAATAGTAATGAAAATTTACTTTGTCTAATGATGTTCATAGATTATCACATTATTAAGCTTCAGTTTTATACCATACCTGACCATAGCCTTGCTGTGAACGTGGTGCACCGCCGACATATAACGTTGTTCCACTCTCATCAAAAACTCCCGAATCCACACTGTAACCTGAAAAGAGAAATAAGTATTTACCATACTACTACATGAGCAAAGCTAAGACCCGGTTAAAAATTAATTAGCTGTAGATCTAGCTAGAATGTGAAGGCCATCCCCATTCACAACGCAACATTTTTAAATCAATCACTAGTATTATTAATAATAACGGACGCCACAAGTAAAACAAAATCGAAGGTAATAATCATACTTGTTTACTACACCGTACAAACAACGGCGTCGACGTGACTACATCAACGCCAGGTCTACAGAATATTTTAACCGGCTGGAAAATTTAAAAGTATGGTAAGCCGATTAACGAACATTAAAATAATAAAATAGTACCACTGTCGAACCATTGCATGAATGTGGTCCATCCATTCATGTCCAATGGGACATGCATGCACTGTAAGCAAAAACCTATTCCCAACAATGCCTTTGTTACTTCCGATGCGCGCGTTATCTATAAAAGTATCCTTTTTATTTTTTCACTACAAATTCTCACTAAGACAAATATTGCTATTGTTATAATTTTAGGCGCTACATTAAGGTCACATACAGCAGGTCACAACTTATCACGTACGTCTTGTGCAGATTGGTTGATATTGGTGATCTTGGATGGGTGACTGACCGCAAATTACATATACCCACACTTACCAAAATAATCGTCCGGACCCAGATTCATAGTGAAATATGGATTAGTCCAGTGTCCTCTCATTAGGAAATGTGATGTAGGTCTGAATGAGTACTCTACGGCCGATCCTGAAATGCAAAAATATTTAAAATTATAAATACAATAACAATGATAGCAGTGCAAAGTTTTAACAATATATATATATATTTTTTATAATTACAATTTAAATAAAGAGTGCTCATTTATTTCAATAAAGACAGTTATATACTGAAGCATTAAAACTTCTTTTGGGTTATTTAGATGCGCATGTGTAAAAAATCCATATCCCGTTTGGGATCATATTTACCACTCAATAAACTTATAACAATTGCTCTTAGAAAAAATTTCTTCTATCTCTCGTAAATTATAGTTATACTCAAAGATAAAACAATCGTTAGCCAAAATTTGATCTACAACTCTTTAAAAAATATAACGAATGAAAAATGCATGTGAAGTTACTGCATTTTTCGTTAAGACAACAGTATTTGTAGAATTACCAGTCCATTGCAAAACTCCTGGAGCTCCGATGATGACACGATTATTGTCTGTCACTTTGACGGACATCCCAGCTTGGCCGTAGGCGTAATAGTTCAGGTGCGTGCCATATTCTCCGTACTCTGGTCTGTTGCCGTCGATCCGCAGTGCTAGCCGAACTGCAAATAAATTAACATACATCTCAGTTTATTGGCGCAGTATGCTTCCTCTACCATTCATATAGGTCAGACGTTAGAACCGCTTCCGTGGTCTAGTGATTCGTCAACCGGAATGAAAATCGAGAGGTACCAGGTTCGATCCGCAAGGGGGTACAAATCTGTGCTCGGTTTGGTTGGTGGTAGGACATCTTTGAAGTCCGCCTGGCTAGCTACCATCATTATTGTGTTCTGACAATGTGTGATAATATAGCCAGCCCCTGTGTGGTAGACGGTTCCAGGTGAAGCTCGATTCCATTTTCAGCCCTTATCGTCACTTACCATTAGGTGGGATGAAGGGCAAGAGCTTCTCTGTCTAACATAAAAAAACGCCCTCAAGCCATCTACTCCCTTTTGATTCATATCATACATCATCATACCGGAAAGGTGCTAGTGATGACAATGTATGAATGTAAAGAAAAGAAACGAAAAGGACCATGTAGAGATATCGATAAATGGAGAGAGGGAGAGAGCCGCTGCCCATACTCATCGCTGTCTCTACCCTTAGTCATCTTGTAGAACATTCGTGGGGGAGGTGTGGGTGGTGACAAACACCAGTTTACCAACACTTATACAGGCGATTAAAATATAACCGTCAGTTTTTGACAGTTCTTCCATACGGTAAAACGTCATAAACTGTCGGTTAAATCATAATCGCCTGTTTATTCGTTGGTAAACACCAGCCTTAAAATTATTTATGTATGTAGTTAGGTACCTCTATCTTGCAGCGGAAATATAGCAGATTCCACCAGCTTAGATCGCACGTAGCACGCCCCGTCTGCTAAGAGATGATTCTGGTAAGCCTTCGTTATTCTTGGTGCGCAGACCTGGTGGGAGATAAAAATATAAGTATAATTACGTTACTGGATGAAAGCGGTTATGAGACATTGCTAAACCGTCGGCGTCAGCTTTTTAATGTCCCCAGTACAACACAGGCCACACTTATGCATACATAAATCACGTTTATTTATCCACGAAGGAGTAGACAGAGGTGTATTTACTCCAACGTTTCATCAAATATGTTACGTCCCATGTAATAGACGGCGAGATTCGCAGCATAATATTGCTACAAGTGGTATCTAATCTATTTCCTTAGGATCAGCCTTCAAAAGCAAAATATTTTCTTGATTGAATTGTGATTTTATACATATAAACTATACAAATTTGTAAATAAATATAGATGATATAGAAAATAATTACCAATAACTTTCCACTCGGAATGGCAGCCAAAGTCGCCCCGAACCACATGTCATCTTTATAAAAATCGTTAGGTACTGTACTTCTCAATCGTGTCCTGTCGTCTGTAAACAAAAATGTTAAATAGACTCATAGCACATAGCAATACATTAGGCATGATAACCAATTTTGCGGAACCTCACTCAAATAGCTCCTGTGAAACAAATATGAGCAAAATAAGGAGAGTATGTAGGTACATGTAATTGCCATTCCGCTTTTTTGGAACTACTATCTTATATTACCATATCGTCGTAGATGCTGCAATACCGCGCAGGTTACCAACTGTGGTCAATACCGCGGGACTACAAAAAAAAATTGGCATTTACCGCGTCAAAATTTTTCACAAAATCGAGTAAAAAATTTGATTTTTTGTATTGCAGTTTCAACGACGATATACATGTATGCTAAACGATTTGCTCTCAAACTTTAGAATTTGCTCATCCTTATTTTTTGGGCGCAAGAGTAACTGCCGCACTCAGAGTCGACTTAATGATCATTAAATGACATTTAAGTAAACTTAAAATAAAATTCCCTCTCAGAGTCAGATAATGGGTCAATAGTGACGCTAATGAAACTTAAATTTTGAGTAACCGATGACCCTTACTTAGGTCTTATGTGACGTCTATTTGACATTTCAAAAGTAGGGTTATCTTTTGTTGTAATACTTGTAATTATATTTCAGTGCATTCATAGTGATATTTTCAATAATAATTTATAATAAATTACGTTATGGAGTTTACAGATTACGTAAGAAGGTTCAGACAATCACAACCTAGATTCTATTTACGCGACTATTCTGATACTTTCACTATGTGCTTGAATTTCATGCAAGGTACAGATTTACACTCCAGGCAGTAAATAATACTTTACTCCCAAGTTTGGAACCTGATTTAAAAAGCACCGAAACAGGACAGGCTTGCCAATGCCCCTGAAGTAATAACATTGCGGTATTTAGCAACTGGGATTTTTCAGGTAAGTTAAATATTACTTTACATTCAGACAGAGCAGAATATAATTGTTACCATCCCCATTTCTCCCGTGGGTGTCGTACAAGACAACTGAAGGTAAACAGCGATGAGTAATGGGTAGCAGCAATCCTCTACAACCTAGCAATATACTGCGATTTACGTGCTCGATAGATGGCAATAGGCTCGCCACGAATTACACGGGACTAACTTAATTGGCAAATAGTGGGTGTTTAATTCACCTTTGCCTACCCTTTCGGGATATAGGCATGATTTATGTATGTATATATGTACTTTCAATATCTGTCATTGTCTATATATTTATTTCAGAAACTAGGTGGTGATGTGATGGAATATGGATAAATATTAGGTCAACAGTCAGTATCACAAATTGTCACCAAAGTGTCTATCCAAGCAAGAAAAGAACAATGAAATACTTTGTAAAATTGCCTTTTACCGACGAGGACACAAACAGAATAAAGCAAAATTTAATCAAGCAATGTCACAATAAATATAACTAATAATTGTAAAATTAAAATAATACAGTGAAATTCTTTTATAACCCTAATCTCTTTATTTTTCTGCTCATTCATTTTCATTGCGTGGGGTTTATTTTGTTTTTTGAATAAAACTAGTAGATTTAAAAGAAATATTTTATTTTGAGTTCCAATTTCTTTTTAATTCCTTGAACTGTAATTTGAAAATTTCCAAAAGAGTTTTACTCCTCTCTTCCTCCATTTCAGCAGCACATTTCTTTTTAACTTGAATCTCCAGGTAATAAAATATTTATTCAAAATTGACTTGGTGTGTAATTGTCAGTCTTTAGATTTGTTTGATAATATATCTATGTGATCTGAAAAAAAGATAAGTATAATATAATTAATTTAAATCATTTTTCTAATTGCATGTTATGATTGAACTATATACATTAATAGCCAGTTGCACCAAGTTTTACAATTTTCCTTAAAGTAACATAAAAACAACTTGATTCATATTAACAAGTTTTTAAACAAGTGGCCATTTTATATAAAACCTTATGAAATATAATAGGTACCCATAGCAAAGTCTAGGTCAAACTCATTGTCCCAAATATTTTATACTGTTTTTTTTTTTATTATTGTCTATATGGACAGCGCAATACCATCATTATCAAATGGGTACTGCGCTTCACATATAATTGAAGGTGCAGCCTGAATAATAATTATTAAAGATAATAAGAATAGGTTACATATAGATTACAGATAATTTATATAAATTGTTATACTTTCATAAGTTTAATTAGTGGAAAATAAATGTTACCTCCTCTACTGCTTATGGATAGCTCCTTGCAGTGGGGAAAGTGGTGGATTTTATGGACCACTTCCAGATTAACTCCCTAGCTCTGTAGTTTTACAGGTTATGGTGTTATTGTATCACACTGCAAATTGCAAAGAAATATTAGATGCTTTTTAATACAGGATAATTCTATAATCTAAGCACAAAACAATATAAGAAAATACTAATTACTGTGCACATATGCATTACAATTAAATTCCTCAGTCATTCCACTCCCGGAACTATCGAACCCCATGCATGTAACAAAGAAATCATCAATACTTACCAAGACAATCACAGTACTAATCAATTATTTCAATGAAGATGTGGCTTTTTCTTCTTTTTTCTATGGCGTTTCCTATATGATTTCGCCAATATTGAGTGTGCCGCTGAGACTTTTGTATGTTAATGATTTCCCAGGCTGACTCCACTTGCAGTAGCTTAATATCTATTTGATCAATTTTGATCACAAAATAAATAATTTGATATTCATATGTTTTTGTTTGGTATTTCCATGGAATTATTTAGGGTACCTATTTCTTGTTTGTTGTTGACATTGACTTTTTAATTTTATATTAAATGACTTTTGGTCCGGTGTGGCCAAATCTAAAATGTCATGGCATTTACCGTTCAAGTTTGATTAAATTAAATTATTATTATGGATTTTAACGTAAATATTATATTAAATAGATATTAGTAACTAATTCTTATGGAAAACAATACTTTTGTGATATAAAAACTAGTATAACTAATAATTTTGTTTAATGGCTTTTTACATGTGGCAATTCCGCACTTACCGATAACACTGGATTACACACGCACTGCACTAACCTGACTTAAAATTGTCACATAACTAATCAATCAATTATTTTCGACTCTGAGAGGAACGGTCAATTAGATGTTTTAATGATAATTTGTAAAATACCCATTATCACTAATTTAATGAACGACTCTGAGTGCGGCAGTAAGTGGTGATAGTAAGAGCTCTTTCTGCCGCACTCAGAGATGTCAATCAACTTTAATGAGTACTTAACGTCAAAAAAATTCATTTAAATCTGGACCATAGACCCGGCAAGAATAGCGATTAGTTTTGAACTGTCATTTTTTGACATTACGTACTCATTAACGTTATTTGACGTCTCTGAGTGCGGCAGTTTGGGCGCTTTTTATAATTTGGAGGTCTTAGGAGAGTCTTAGGAGGTCTTAGGGAGGAGGATTAGTATTTCACAAATTTCATGTAAAATTCAAATTGGTCTACCACTTTTCATAAACTTACTGCCGCACCCAGAGACGTCAATTTACTTTAATGAGTATTAAATGTCAAAAATTTTCATTCAAATCTAGACCATAGACCCGGCAAGAATAGCGACTAGTTTTTAACTGTCATTTTTTGACGTTAAGTACTCATTAACGTTATTTGACGTCTTTGAGTACGGCAGTTAGGCTCTATCATAAGGATTTGTCGCTTTGAACTATCGACAATTCAATGAATGATTGATATGTACTTAGGTAAATAATATTATGTCACACTATAATACTGTATTGTAATAAAGACCGTGATTTTGTACCTTTATTTCCAATGGGGTCACAAGTAATGTTGGTTCTGTCTAAATCTTGCAACGGACACGTAAATACTAGCCCAGGAGATATCTTTGCGTTGATTCTGCTCCTAGCCTTCGGAGCACCGACGTTAAGTCTGAAAGGTTAGACAAGTAACATTTTAGTGTTACAAACATACATAATATAAATCACGCCTATATATCCCCAAAAGGGTCGGCAGAGGTGAATTAACACCCACGTTTCGTTTCTCAAATTATGTTAGGTCCTATGTAATAAGTGGCGAGCCTATTGCCATCTATCGGGCACGTCAATCGCAGTACATTGCTAGGTGGTACAAAAGTAACGCTGCTGCCCATTACTCATCGCTGTCTTAACGCTTAATCCTTAACCCTTAGTCGGTGACGGCAGAATACAATTGTCACCACCCCGAATCTCACCGCGGACGTTAGACGCGGTGAGACTTGGGGTGGTGACAATTGTATTCTGCAGTCACCCAACACCAATTTTAGTGATACTGTCGTAATTATTCACAAGCTTAGGGCCAGCCCGTCTAAACAAGCGGCCAATGTATTCGAACGAATAGAACACAAATGTCTGCCATGCTGGCCTGGTAGCGAAAAAATAACACGTAATGTGAAAGCCCCGACTCACCCCAGCTCGCCTAGCATGGCCACCCAAACACGATATGATATAGCCATTTATCGCGTTGAACTTACAAAAATCATTGAATTTTCGACATCTCAAAGCGATAAACGGGCTATATCTTAATGATATAGCCTTACCCCCGAATACAGAAACGCTACTCAAATTTAGGGGACTGCTTATAAAGTTAAGTGGACACTACCTGTCAGAATTTTTATGGAAAAACGTCAATTTTGACAATATTTAAATGTTAAGCGGGACTCAAACTTTGAATAGCGTTTCTGTATTTGAGGGTTAGAGGCTTATTCAATTATTCTATTCAGGCTTATTCAAGTGTTAAAATCCAATGATTGTTGACTGTTCACCGCGATAAATGGCTACATCATATCGTGTTTCAGTGGTCAATTGTCATGCTAGCCGGGAAGGGGTGTCGTAAAAGTCGACTAAGCGAGATTGCCCGGAGCACATCAATAAGCACCTTGGGGCATCCGAATGGTGGAGCAAAAATTACCAACAACAGTTAATAGCTAGTAAAATAAGAGCCGCTGCTGGTCTACCATGACCTCTGAAAATTATATAGCCATTTATCGCGTCGAACAGTCAAACATCATTGGATTTAAACACTTGATTAACTGCCGCACTCAGAGACGTCAATTAACTTTAATGAGTATTTAATGTCAAAAATTTTCATTCAAATCTAGACCATAGACCCGGCAAGAATAGCAACTAGTTTTGAATTGTCATTTTTTGACGTTAAGTACTCATTATCGTTATTTGACGTCTCTGAGTGCGGCAGTTAGCCTGAATTGAATAAACGTCTAACTGCCGCACTCAGAGACGTCAAATAACTTCAATGAGTATTTAATGACAAAAAATCTCATTTAAATCTAGACCATAGACCCGGCAAACATGGCGACTAATTTTGGATTGTCATTTTTTGACATTAAGTATTCATTAACGTTATTTGACGTCTCTGAGTGCGGCAGTTGGGCTCTATCATAAGGATTTGTCGCTTTGAACTATCGAAAATTCAATGATTTTTGTAAGTTCAACGCGATAAATGGCTATATCATATCGTGTTTGGGTGGTCATGCTAGCCGGGAGGCAATAGCTTGCACAAGAAGGGTAGCCGCAGCTTTGATAAACCACCTGGTAATATGCTGGGATTTGAGTGCCCTATAATTGTTATTTTAAAGTGTTTTTCGCTGTGATACATACATACATACATAAATCACGCCTATATCCCCGATGGGGTAGGCAGAGGTGAACTAGCACCCACGTTTCAACAACTATGTCAAGTCCCATGTAATAGGTTGCGAGCCTATTGCCATTTATCGGGCACAAACGTCGCAGTACATTGCTAGATGGTATAAGAGGAACGCTGCTGCCCATTCCTCATCACTGATTTATCCTTAGTCGCCTTGTACGACACCCACGGGAGAGATTTGGGGTGGTGACAATTGTATTCTACTCTGCCGTCACCACGCGGCCGTGATAGGTATGATAAAGCAGTATATTACCCCATACTGATAACGAATGTATTTCCTGCAAATTTTAATTGAACTATTTTTATCTTTTAACTAAATAAATAAACACAATGGCTAAATGTGAACGGAAATTGATTGTTTTTACACGAGGGACGTCAACATAAAATATTTCTACTTAAAATAATTACTCCAATTCTTAATTTCATTACTCTAGACGCAGTACGTAATTGCGTATTCTATTGTACATAATGTTAGAGTTCATTTTGAAGCACCGTGCAACAGTACGAACCGAAAGGTTCAAAGCACTTAACAATGACATGGATGCATGTTGGATACTGATAATTGACAAATTTTATTGTTCATTTCGTTGCATTACTCTTCAATAGTGAGTGAGATGTTCATAAAAAAAATTGTACACACTGTTTCTAACATTTATCAGGCCTATTATACGTGGGGCGCCCTAAAAGTATCCGGAATGAATAGGAAAAGTACTTTTAAAGGTGAAAAATTAATTTATTATAAATGTTTCGTGCCACTCCTCCGTGGTGACTTCAGAAACGTTTCAGAAACGAAAGATTTGAGCTGTCAATCAAATTACACTTAAATCGTAGAAAATCATACTACGAAAATTTTCTCGAGTTAAATCCATGTTAATGTATACACGCAATTTTTTAATTTCGGCACTATGTAAAAGCAATAGACAGATAAAGCAAACTGCATTCTACAGCCAAAGAGTTCAATTTTCAAATGTTGTAATTATACTTTTTAAATATTGTTAGGTAGTAAGTGGCCAGTTCCGAAAACTTTTAGTGTGACCTATGTATATAATATCTCGAAGAAGTGTGTAGTCAGAATTCGTATGTACCCAGATTCCGCCAACAATTTTTTGGTCACATGTAACAGAAGGTCAGCATTTTGACATCTCATGATACATACATCACTAGCTCTACGATGGCCTCACTGCTGGGGCATAGGCCTTCCCTATGGATGGAAGAATATAGGGAGAATGGGCCATAACAGAAGCACCGAGGAACTAGAGTTTTTTGGTCACCCATCCGATGACCGGCTTTAGCGAACATTGCTTAGTTTACGCCACCGCAAGCCGAGCGCACTATGCCCCTGTGATCCTCATTTTGACATCTATAGGCCACCAAATCGTAGTATAAATGTAGAAGTAGTAGAACGTTACTGCCCATTCCTCATCACTGTTTAACTTGTAGTCGCCTAGCATGAAACCCGTGGAAGAGATTGGGGGGTGAGGGGGTGAATAATAATTGTATTCTTATCTGCCTCTTTGTGGTGCATAAACCATCCACATCACAGTTCTTTGGGAGGGTCAAGCCACTCAAACATGGCGTTACACCGGCAAACTAGATGAAAATATCGAAGTGGTTACCTGGTTTTATATTGTTTTATATATAACTTTGCCCATACGACAGTAGGTCCCCCAAGTAAAAGGGAGCAAGCATATTGCCATCTATCGGGTACGTAAATCGCAGTAAATCACAGAAAACCTAACAGTGAAAAATGATGTTTTCTGCTAGGGAGGAAAAAAATCAGTTTAAATAGACAAGTATGATTTTTATTTCAACGCTATACAACTAACTGCCGCACTCAGAGACGTCAAATAATGTTAATGACTACTTAACGTCAAAAAATGACAATTAAAAACTAGTGGCTATTCTTGGTCTAGATTTGAATGAAAATTTTTGACATTAAATACCCATTAAAGTTAATTGATGTCTCTGAGTGCGGCAGTAAATGTTAGAAAATAAATTTTTTGAACTGTATCTAAACTTTTTGGTTAGAAAAGGTTCGAAAAATTTAGCCTCAAATTATTACGACACGACCAACCAAACTTCTTGGTTGACTGTGTCGTGTGGTATAGGCATCTGTCCGGAATGCGGAGGACGCGGGTTCGCTTCCCGCAAAACAAGATTTTCTCGAACGTTTTATTTTATTTTTTCAATCAAAAACTCACCCCATATCGCTCAGTAGCACCGAGTATCCAAAATAATCCGAAAGCGCATCAGGAACAAACGTAACTTTGCTATTGACGTGAAACAAGTCACTGGCAAACACACTGTAAACGTAGAACATTAAACTTAAAACTGACAGCCTTATCATTTTGCTACCGACACTCGATTCTCAATTAAAAAGTGAAAATTATCTGCGACACCCGATTGTGTTGGTGTCAACTAGAACACTGACCGTAGTACGCGATACTCATTAATCATTATAACTAAGACTAAAGGTGCACGGAATATGAATCACTGAATGCCATCATCGACGTTATATCTGTTCGCGTAAGAGCCGAACAGGTCATATCCTTAGTACTTATTTGTTTTACTTTAACAACATGCTATTAGGTATATATAAAAAAAGATATTGTCTTTCATGAAGGATATTACTCCTACGGACGCTGCTCCATGGTTTATGGTCGCCCAACGGAATTAAGAGTCCCGAGTTCCATCGCCAGGGGAGCACAAATTTGTACTCAGTTTGGTTGGTGGTAAGACTTTTTCAAATCCCCCTGGCTAGCTACCACCATCATAATTATTAAATTCTGATGTCATAATAAAAGTGTTAACTGGCCATCTTATCACAAAATTGTATCACAAATTTTGTGATAAGGGTTCCAGGTGAAGCTCGATTGCATCTTCGACCCTTATCGTCACTTACCATCAGGTGTGATGAAGGTCAAGAGTTTGCCTAACTAGCATGAAAAAAAAAATTCAACACCATTTTAGTAAATCGTGAAGGTTAAAAAACACTGGTGAAAGACCGTTTACATTCTTACCTAATATCCCCAGGGAGACAAACAAGAATCATAGAAGAAGAAGACAAAGAAACAAGTAAGGGAAGATGCCCCATGACGGACATGCTGCCTAAGGAGGTTGCTCTTGTGCCTTCATCATCACCAGCCCTTTAATGTCCCCACTGCTGGGACACAGGCCTTCCCTATGGATGGAAGAATATACGGCGAATGGGGGCTTAACCCACCACGCTGGCCCAGTGCGGATTGGTAGGTATTAACGACTGCAGATGCGGCCGGAACCATGCAAAGGCTTAACGTGCCTTCCGAAGCACATAGGAACTCGAGATTATGTTAATATCAACCAATCCGCACTGGGCCAGCGTGGTGGGTTGCAGACAACAGGTGATATAGGTACATACATAAATCACACCTTTGTCCCTTAAGGGGTAGGCAGAGGTGTACAACACCCACGTTTCACCGGCTTATTCAGGTCCCATGTAATAGGCGAGCCTATTGCCATTTACCAGAAACTCTAATCACAGTAAATTGCTAGATTATCAGATTTAGATTATCAGGACGCTGCTGATCATTCCTCGTTATATTATGACTAGACGCCGTATACGACACCCACGAGGGAGGTAGGGGTGGTGACAAATGTATACATATAGTAGATGTTTGCTTATTATTTATAATGCCATTTTTTATACTTTACCCGCGGGAGAGATTTAGGGTGGTGATCATTTGTATTCTGCTCTGCCGTTACCACATAGAAAAATTGTTGCATAAATGGTTCGTAAATGTTATATTTAAATATCTTACAATTTACCATTAATCTCGCTAGGTCATTACGCAAATTAATTATTTGGAAACCACTTAAACAGTGTTGTTAACTTAAAGATAAATTAGTTAATTGCAGAGCTATTGTTTACTGCGGACATAGCGATAATAACATAGCTTCCTGTGACTCCGATAAAGATATATTGGTCGAATGCGATTGAATAGCAGCATTCGTCATAACATTGACAATAATGACGTCATTGTTCTTGAATTATCAATTTATTAATTAGTGAGGAAAGGCTTGAAGACAACAATACCTGTACGTAATTGATGCTTAATTAATATACCTTATGTTATAGTGATTTGTCAAGCAATGATTATTCATTTAAGCTTTGATATAATTGTGCCAGTGATGCGTAGTGACGGCAGATCAGAACGGAATACAATTGTCACCACCCCCATCTCTCCCGGGTGTCGTACAAGTCGACTAACTGCCGCACTTAGAGACGTGAATAAACTTTATTTATTTATAGCGACTAGTTTGGGATTGTAATTTTTTTACCGGTGAAAAACCGTAGGAGGTTACTCAATTCGTACCGTTAGTTTTTTTTGACATTAAGTACTCATTAACGTTAATTGAGTGTCTGTATGCGGCAGAGTAAGGATTGTTTAGAACAGCAATTATTAATTGGCAGCATGAGTTCTCTTATCCCAGCTAGCAATATATTATAATACCTGCTGCGATTTATGACGATGGCCGTGTGGTGACGGCAGAGTAGAATACAATTGTCACCACCCCAAATCTCTCCTGTGGGTGTCGTACAAGGCGACTAAGGATAAATCAGTGATGGGGAACGGGCAGCAGCGTTACTCTATTACCACCTAGCAGTGTACTGCGGCTTTTTGTGTCAGATAAATAAAGTGGCGATAGGCTCGCCACTTAACATAATTGGCGAAACGTGGGTGCTAGTTCACCTCAGCCTACCCCTTCGGGGATTTAGGCGTGATTTATGTATGATATGTAAACATTAGCAACAATTTCAGTTACTAATGTTACTAATGGATAAATATCAGTCTGATATTGTTACTAGTTGTGAAATATCAGTGATATTTAAAGATAAGTAACAAATTTTAACCATTGGTTATCAAAATTATGCATCAAAAACCGGCCCTAAGCAAGTGGTCAATTGTTTCGAACATATAGAATACAAATGTAACCCTTTGTGGTTTTTTTCTTCTTTCGTGTTATTTTATTTTTAGTTGTCTACTGCCACTGAATGTTTTCTTTCTTTGTTTAAAATGTATGAAACCAATGTATTTAACTATTCGATTTTAATTTTAACATTATATAAATGTTAGAAAAATTAGTACAAAGATTTTAGTGCCACCCAAGACACTGTCTTGGGTGGCCGAGCGGTCAGGCACCTGCCCGGATAGCAGCGGACGCGGGTTCGATTCCCGCCTCAAGATCATAATTTTTCGAAATTCTTTTTCTAACCACTAAAATCTTTGTACTAATGTATTTAAAGAAAAAAACATGGCGGCCGTCGTGTCAAATGTGAGACAAGCTGTCAAAAATTGACATTTGTACCTATTCTATTTGTTCGAATAGATAAGCCACTTGTCTAACCCCCAGAAGGCCTGAGTACCGGTCGTAGACAAGATCTCTCTCCTCCATTTAACAGTGTGTTGTCTCGGGATTTAATGGGAGTTAGAGCGAGAGGAAAATATGTTCTTTTCTCCGAGGAGATTTTGTCCACGACCCGTGCTAGGCCTACAGGTGAAGATTCCATCATCCTTTATCGTCACTTACCATCTAGCGAGATGAAGGTCAAGAGCTTCCTTGTCTAGTATAAGAAAAACAGGATTGTAATACGAAAAAATGGCACTGGCCGTGTGGTGACGGCAGAGTAGAATACAATTGTCACCACACCAAATCTCTCCCGTGGGTGTCGTACAAGGCGACTAAGGATAAATCAGTGCTGAGGAATAGGCAGCAGCGTTCCTCTTATACCACCTAGCAATGAACTGCGACTTTTATGCCCGATAAATGGCAATAGGCTCGCCACCTATTACATGGGACCGAACGTGGGTGTTAGTTCACCTCTGCCTACCCCTTCGGGGACATGGGCGTGAATTATGTATGTAGTACATACGTAATACGAATGCCACAAATCTAATTAATGATTGCTTGCATGCAAACGAGTGACTGTCTGCTCAAATCGACGCAAATGATTCATCGTGACTAATACTGCATGGTCAAGCCGGCAGTATTGGTAAATAAATACTTGTCATTTACGAGGAAATATAATTGTCGTTTCTTATAATTCAAAATAACTTTTGGGCTCCCGTAGGTACTCGCGTGATATGCTAACTGTAAAATTAGGCGTAAGGCAAGGTTAAATAGCAGAACCTGTGGTTAAAATTACAATCCTTTGTAATTTTTAACCTTATATGAATTAATATAGTGGAACCTGGTGGTATCATTCTTTATATTTTTTACATAGATACATACATAAATCACGCCTATATCCCCGAAGGGGTAGGCAGAGGTGAACTAGCACTATATTTTTTAACCGTGAATTATTTATAACTTTCACTCATCATCCATTACACCGGAAAGGATGAATGATTCTATAGAAAAGACGTTAAGTCGAAGGACTGATGAACGGTAAAAGTGATTGGAATGACAACATTCCATTCAACAATCCATACTGCTCAAGGTTTTGTCTTAGGTTTTACAGCCGGCCGCCTGCCTGACACCAATCCTCATTGGGTATGCTGTTCTTGATGGTTTGCCCACCAACCATTTAAATGCCCCAAGGTACTTCTTGGTCTGCACCGGGCAATCTCCCTTAATCGACATTTACGACCCTCATGGGATAATTTGGCACATTATACGTTATTTTTTTGCTCCCTGACCAGCACGGAAAACATGATATTATTATGGCTATAGGCACGCCACCATGGGATCGAATATAATTGGCGAAAAGTGGGTGTTAAAACATCTCTGCCTACTCCTTCGGGGATACTTGATCTATGCATGTTTGTATCTAGTTCCTCCGTGCTTCGGAAGCCACGCTGTTGGTCCCGGGTGCATCTGCAGTCGATATTCTCACCAACCTGCACTGCCAGCGTGGTGGGTTGGCCCAATCTCCCTTTATTCTTATATCCATAGGGAAGGCCTGTGCCCCAGTAATGGGGAGTTTGAAAGACGGGTGATGTAGGTATAATGAACAATAAATAATGCTGGCATTAACAAACAAGATGGGACCACACAACGGAAGTCTACCCTTAACCGCGACCGGCCAAGAACCTAATCGAAAGGTTAGGATAATTTATAATAGCAAAACAATTATTAAATGCGGTTTTTTATTCAAATGTCAATTGATTCTACACAATGGAAATGCTATTTATTTAATTAAAACAGTGTAGGTACATGTCATTGTTATAGTACAATCTCGGGCACATTTATATTGCTAGGTGGTATGAGAGAAATACTGCCTTCTATGCTGGCCTGGGAGCGAACAAATAACGTAGAATAGGCCAGCCCCGACTCATCCCATGGGTGTCGTAAAAGTCGACTAAGGGAGATGGCCCGGTGTAAACCAATAAGCACCTTGGGGCACCCGAATGGTGGAGGGCAAACCACCAACAACAGCGTACCCAAAGAGGGTTGGTGTCAGGCAGGCGGCCGGCTGTAAAACCTAAGCCAAAACCTTGAGCAGTATGGATTGGAATGTTGTCATTCTAATCACTCTCTCCGTTCATGGGTCTCTCGACATGGTCCGTTCAGTCTCTTTTCTATACATTCATTCATCACTAGCACCTTTACGGTGGGATGGATGATATGAATCAAAAGGGGGTGGATGGCTTGATGACGTCTGACATATGAATGGAAGAGGAAACATACTGCGCCGACCCCAGATAGACTGGGAACAGGGCAGGAAGAAGAAGATGAGAGAAATACTGCCTGCTGCCCATTACTCATCGATGTCTTTGTCCTTAGCCGCCTTGTGGTTACCCCCATCTTAATTACTGTATTCTGCTCTGCCGTCATCACACGTCTGATCAAAACTATGGTGATATAAAAAAAAATCAAAATTGTAATATTAATTTTCAAATGTTTTATTGCTGTAATTTTTTTTATTTCTGTCATTCTTATTGTAAATTCTTATATGCTGGCCTGGAAGCGAATAACGTAGAATGGGCCAGCCCCCAACTCATCCCATGGGTGTCGTAAAGGTCGGCTAAGGGAATCTCCCTTAGTCGACCTTTGTAGGGCCGTCGACCGCCCGGTGTAGACCAATAAGCATCTCGGGGCACCTGAATGGTGGAGGGCAAACCACCAACAACAGCATACCCAAAGAGGGTTGGTGTCAGGCAGGCGGCCGGCTGTAAAACCTAAGCCAGAACCTTGAGCAGTATGGATTGGAATGTTGTCACTAGCACCTTTACGGTGATATGAATCAAAAGGGATAAGTGTAAGGGGTTAGTGTCAGGCCATTCCAATGTTGTCATTCAAATCACTCTCTCCGTTCATCGTTCTCTCGACATGGTCCGTTCTGTCTCTTTTCTATAGATACATTCATTCATCACTAGCTAATATGAATCAAAAGAAAGAAGATGGCTTGATGACGTCTGACCGATATGAATGCAAGAGGAAACATACTGCGCCTACACGATATAGACTGGGATCAGGGCAGGGAGAAGATTCCTTCCTATTGTAAATTCATCGCTCTCAGCGCCATCTATGCAAAGCCAAGAAAACTTCTGTCTTACAGAATAATCATTCTAGTTCCAAAAACATCCGCAACATCAACCGTCAACTCAACGCCATCTATCAGCATTTTGCCGTACTAAGCTATTAGGTAGATTGGTAATTAAAAAAATATATATGTGTAGGTAGGTAGCTAGGTAGGTAAGTACCTACCTAGGTACCTACCGACCTAGGTACCTACCGACCTAGGTATTTTCATGTGCAAATAATTATTATGTCACTTTCGCCTTTCTCCCGCAGGGGTAAGCAGAGACATTCTTACCGCTTGTTAAGATCCTTGCTTAATATGTATACCTACTTCTTTCACTTCATCCAATCTTATTATTGTTCTCTTACATGCGCGTCGATTTGGGTACTTTAACCCCCGAATACAGAAACGCTAGAGCACTGCATATAAAGTTAGGTATTTATTTGTAAGGGAAAACGTTAAATTTGATAATACTTAAATGTTAAGAAACCAGGACTCAAACTTTTACTCTTACTGCCGCACTCAGAGACGTCAAATAACGTTAATGAGTACTTAACGTCAAAAAATGACAATTCAAAACTAGTCGCTATTCTTGCCGGGTCTATGGTCTCGATTTGAAGGAAAATTTTTGACATGAAATACTCATTAAATTTAATTGACGTCTCTGAGTGCGGCAGAATAAAGTTTCCAATGTAGAAACATCAAATAATATGTTTTGGTGACACAACAAGTTACAAACATTTAAAAAAATACCCAGGAGTGGGGACAGTAAAGGGCTGGTAATGATGATGATGATCATAAAAACAACAGCAATATAGGTAAATCAACGCTACAAGATATACAATTAAGACAAATTGAACTTCAATCATATGAAATTGCTTGTTTATTCTAAAAAAAACATTCGGCTTCTTTAGTGTTCTCTTTACTTAAACTGTGAACTTGTCCAATTTGTAAATGTCACACGTTTATTGTATCATGCACAATGTTTACAACTGTAGAAACCAAAGGAAATGGAGTATCAACTGCATTACGAAACGGGATCAATGTTAAGTATCGTGTCATGTGTGGGGGACTGCAATGTCGCTAGCAGGGGGTCTAAAATAGCAACATCTGCAATTTCTTATGTGATCCTATTATGAATTATCATTTCAAATGCAACCCAACCTTACAATAGTCGTGATTTATGTACCTATGTATATAATCTAAGTATGCTTTTGTCTTCTGTTTATGTTACTTATTAATAAATCATAATAATAATGTTAGCAGCAATATTATGTTCCAATAATGCAACTATTTGTGATAATATAGGCAGCCCCTTTGTAGTTGAGGGTTCCAGGTTAAGCTCGATTCCATCTTCGCCCCTTATCGTCATTTTAAGTTATTTTAACCTAAGTTGTTTAAATTATCACGGTTGGCCCACAGGTGAGTTTGAAGGCCAAGCTTCTCTGTCTAGCATAAAAGATTATTGGGTTTAAAACTTTTCAATTTTCTACCTTCCCATTCCTACCATTTTTAATTCCAACTATCCTTAAACACGGGTCCTTGAAAATATTTCTATTTGGTGACCGCTGTCAAGTGCAGCCGCCATTCCGTTTTTGGGTCGTTGACGGTGTCGAGAGGTGTGCATCGGTCCAGCTTGGTCGACCACGCAAGGTCCCAACTGCCAGAACCGAGCTCTCACTCGCGATCGCGATCTAATGAATATTTAGGAAAATCACCAATCACGCAGCTAACACCATCCAGCCCGCAGCAGTATAGCCATAGAACCAGCGGAAAGGTACCGTGTTCGAAAGATCAACTATAGAAATTCAGCAGTTTGAGAGGTTAATTCAAGATTTTGTATAATTGCTCGCTTTATAATAATTGGATAGATATAAAATAACCTATGGATTCAGAAATATGAACTGTTTTGGCGATATTGCTTGAATGTCCTTTTTAGACTCCCAGATCGCCGCCGAGATTTTATGCGTGGTTGGTTTGTTTTGCACGTGTATACAACATAGGTATCCAGATTACATACATTTATAAATCACGCCTGTTTACTCCCGAAGAGAAAGGCAGATGTGTAGTCAACCATGTAACAATTCATAGAGATATTAAACACTTATAGTGCTAGGTACTACAAAAAAGTAATAAAAACGTGTTTTGTTTATGAAGTGTTTAAATCAAATTAAGCATCTGATTTATGTCATGGCTTATCCACAAAAAAGTTTTTTTTTGTATTAATAAACACCATAAATCTTCTAACCACAGAGGAAATATTTGGAATTAGAAAGTTAAATTATGACGTGTGGTGAAGGCAGAGCAGAAAACAAATCATCACTTGTCAGTTGCCATAACCTAACGAATATTAGTTAATTTAAAGTTACTCATGAATTAATTGTAATGACATAATGCACATCAAAAGAAATAAAAGGGGTTAATCTAATTTAATTCTAATTTAAAACACTTTTTTAATATATACATAAATAAATTACGCCTATATCCCCGAAGGGGCAGAAGTGAATTAACACCCACATTTCGCCAATTATGTTAACGTTTTGCCTTTTGCCATTTATCGGGCACGTAAGTCACGGTATATTACAAGGTGGCATAAGAGGAACGCTGCTGTCCATTCCTCATTACTGTTTTAACCTTTAATCGCCTTGTACGACATCCGCGGGCGAGTGTTGGGGTGGTGACCATTGTATTCTGCTCTGCCGTCACCACGTTTTTTTTTCATATATATCTGGATAAACTTGTAGATTGACCCACTTCGAGGCGGGCCCTTCTACCTCACTGCGCTCAGTATTAACACAAAGCATCATGTGAGTTGAATCGCAGTGCATTGAATCTATATAGTTGTAGCTTTATTTTAATTTTCCAATGAATAGGCATCCTATTTACCTAAAGTCTAATCACTACATCGATTACCTTTTATTTTATCGTGTATACCGGCTTTTGCCAGGTAGTAGTTTGGTTCTTTTCCTTGTTGACGAGTAGTTAGACAGTTTATGTTACAACACAAGCATTGGAATTATATGAAACGGTAAGTGGTGCGCTTTTATTTTAATAAAATTACAGGTTTTTTTTTTCAAATAAAAATTATGAATTATGGTTGTCAAAACATTGTTTTGTTTATTTAACAGAATTCCTTTCAAAAGAGCATGTTGTACAATCGGTTTTAATTTGGATGTATCGGTGTAGGTTTCGGAGCGGAACTGTGTAGCATAGGTGCTACCTAAAACTCTCAAATTTCTCCAATCGATTGTCAACCTTAACTTTTTTGTGGAAAAGCACAGAGTCGATTGGACAATTTGACATTTTGTAGTAGGCTGACGTGCTATTGGCTGTACATACGATACAGACCCTTGTCTAGAAACACGATTTTTGCTTGCATATTTTTAATAAGTATAATATAGCTTGTGGTGCTGTAGCTAGCAAGGCCTTAAAATATGTTCTAAGAGCACATTTCAAGTCAAGTCAGTCAGTTAAGAATGTCATCAATATCTATGAAACCATCGCTTTTTTGTGGTCATTCGTATTTGGTCGGTTAACTACTACTAAACCCCCTGTTATGGTTTATAGCTTATATCTTTTAAAATACAAGATATTTCGTGCTGAATTTTTAAGATATACGTTTCTAAATGCGAAATAATTTTTGGTATACATCCACATAATTTGGATTGAATCAGTTTCTCGCATTGTGACTTGAAAGTTTCTTGACAGTAAAATTTTAGTTTAAGTGTTATTATTAAAAAACGCATGTACGCACACTCTTCAAACTTTCCATGTTTATTAAGAAAAACAAGGCGAACCAAATGCTTTCGGTGAGCTCGTACGTTTTATGATTTATGCGCTAGGAGCATATTTCGGATTTTCCACAACGTATGATTACTCGAATATGGTAAATATTGCTGAAAATAAAATCATTTCACAGAGCGTCACAATTCAAAAGCTACCTAAATATCGTTATTCAACGGGCACACATTCAATAGTTTTGGAGATCCAAGTTACTGCAAATATCATCCCAGCAGGAAACTAAATATCGCGAAAACCCTGAGGGCCACAAACTTCATTTTCGGCCCACTTTTTCGCACTAATCCAAGCTATCCGCTGGTATATTTATTTTCTCTCTCCGTTCATTCGTTTAGAATTTTCCTGCTGGAACAACGTTACCCCAGCAGGATTAGTTTTTCCCATTTTTTTCTAAAACTATAACACGCACATATTTTTTATTTCGCGCACATTCATAGCAAACTGCGCACTAATAATCCATTCAACTCAATTCATTCTAGCTAATATTTTCCTGCTGGGGTTATGCACATTTTCTGTCAAACACAACTTTTCAATACAAGACCAATTTATTTTAGCTGTTAGATAGGTAGGTAGGTACCTACCTACCTACCATGTTATACATGCACTGATTGAAATCAACTTAATTTGACAGCTAGAGAAATAGCAACTCGCTCTATCGCGAAAGCATGGATATTTTAAACTATTTTCTGTAAAACTTTGACCACATCCCGATAGATGGCGGTGAAAAAAAATTGTTCACCAAACATCGATGGTGATAGGTAGGTACCTAGTACCTACCGATTATGTTGTGTTAATTACCTGAAATGTACGGGTAGGTTTTTTTTTTGTGAACATTAATGAGCGAATAAAGAAAGAAATGAGTGCGGACCTACAAAAATCACGTCTTAACCCATGTAACAGTGTATAGCGATCACACTAATGATGTGGGTTAACCATTTATATATTAATAAGAAAATAAAAATTAAAACATATAAATAAATATCAATATAATATAATTTTAATGTTTTGAACTGTTTCATATAGCCATTCTGCATTCTTACATCGTCCAGTTAAGTGTAAATTGGCTCTTACTTGAGTCGTACCCATGCAATTGTCGCCCATTCTACATGCATATATAATTACACTTCAATAAGTATTGCCCGATGATCAAAATAACCTTGCTAGGTACATGCGTCGGCGCATCATGCAGTCGCCAAGAAAATGCACTGAGAGCACAACTCGTGCTACATTAAAAAAAAAGCAATAAAACCTCTTTATTGGCAATGATTTAGTTAGTCGGTAAAAAAAAGAAAAATATTTATTTTTTATTTTTAGCAAATTTGGCACCGCGTGTTATTGGGCCATTAAAATTTTTCTTGTTTCTATTTTGTGTGAATGAATCGTTGAAACCTGTTATTTTTGTTTTATTAAACTAAAAGGCCCACGGTTTTAAGTCTGTTTAGTTTCTTGTGTCGATACAGAAGGGTTCGGTTGTGTGTTTGTTGCGTTATTTCTCAGCCTGGATTTGGATTCACTGAAAACAGCCGCCAAAATTAAACGACTAAAGGGTACGTATTACTTATTCTTGTAGATAATTATTAGAACATTATATAGATGTTAGAAAAAGAATATTGTGGTTACCAAAAGTTCAAAAAATTAGGGTTCGGTCTTGATAGGCTTGATACGGGAACGTCTTGGTTGGCCGAGTGGCATAGGCATCTGCCCGGATCGCAGAGGACGCGGTTTCGATTCCCGCATCGAGACTATAATTTTCGATTTTTTTTTAACCTCAATTATTATTATACACAGACTTATAATGCACAAATTAAAATCAATATATTAATGTTAGAACAATTTTGACGTATTATCTTCTCTAAGGGTCAATGTTTGAAACAGAAGTAATTAATATTAACAAAATTAGTAGGAAATAAACTGTCAATTAATAATTTGGTAACTTTATGAGGTATGGTAAAACGGTCCCTAAGTAGGTATGCTATTAAATCATGTTTGAATTATACACCTCGCCACCTATTACATGGGACCTAACATAACGGGACCTAAATAAGCCTACCCCTTCGGAGATATAGGCGTGATTTGTGTAAGTATGTATGAATTATACACAAAATATTCATACAAATCGGTCAAGCCGTTTCGGAGGAAATCGATTGATTGACATTGATGATGATGATGATTAATATATGTGTATGTGTCCATTGATCTTCGGTAGTAAGTGGTTAATGATTGTCTGACAAACTGTGACAACTTAACTCGACATTTTATATAAATTTTAATGTGTTTTAATTTAAATAGGGAATGAACAAATTATGATATTGATTTGTCAGCTTGGATCCAATGAACAATGAATTGAAAATTTTACTGTGCTTCAAGAGTTTGAAAGATCGCGCAAACTACAAAAGCGAAAATCTAAATCTAAAATTAGAGTATCTATTATTAAAATTACTTAGGAAAATATTTTGAATGCATATATTCTTAATGATATTATTATATTAAAAGTTTGTAAATAAAAAAAAAATCAACTTTACTATCTAATAAGAATTTAATCAATATTTTTTGCTAATTATAATAAATATTGGTCTGGTTTATGACCGGTTTCCGCGTGCTTCTTGATCTTTGACAACTACTTACCACCTACTTGAACTGTCCGATACATTTGGTGGAATTGTACCTATATAAATCACGCCCTAAGTATTTACAATTAACGCCTATTTATCCGCGGAGATATAGGAAGTTAAGAGAGAAGAAGAGATTCACCAATTGTATTAGGGGGTGAGCCTGTTGCCATCTATCGTGCAAGTATGTTGTTGCATTATATTGCTAGATGGTATAAAAGGAACGCTGCTGCCTATGACTCATTGCTGTCTTTACTCTTAATCGGCTTGTACGACACCCGCAGAAGAGATTTGGGAAGGAAACAATTGTATTCTGCTGAAATGAAATGTATGAAATAAACAATTTATGCCAGTTTGTATGGTTGACTCCGTGACGACGACTCCGTTGCCATGGGAGGTACCTTCACGCTGCAAAGTGTATCATAGAATCTAATTTTCTACCTACCAATAGAAACATTGATCATAGAACAACTAAAGTTATGCAATTTAATATTTAATAAGTCGAATGACGAAATTACCTTCTTCTCCCTGCCCTGTTCCCAGTCTATCTGGGGTAGGCGCAGTATGTTTCCTCTTCCATTCATATCGGTCAGACGTCATCAAGCCGTGTGGTGACGGCAGAGTAGAATACAATTGTCACCACCCCAAATCTCTACCGTGGGTATCGTACAAGGCGACTAAGGATAAATCAGTGATGAGGAATGGGCAGCAGCGTTCCTCTTATACCACCTAGCAATAGCAATATACTGCGACTTATGTGCCATAAATGGCAATAGGCTCGTCACCTATTACATGGGACCTAACATAACTGGCGAAACGTGGGTGCTAGTTCACCTCTGCCTACCCCTTCGGGGGTATAGGCGTGATTTATGTATGTATGTAGTAAAGCACGTGTGCTTGCTGGGACTAAACTATTCGATTTTAATTTCAACATATAAAAGACCATAATTTTTCGAACTTTTTCTAACCACCAAAATCTTGCTGGGATTAGTTATGTATACAAAATGAAATACTTTGCGAAATCTGAACAATTTTAACTTGTTTACCACTACTCGAAAATAACCGTGATTATTTATACCTACTCGTGTGTGTATACATGCGTGATTCGCGATTTAAAGGAACTATTTTTCATTCTTTATTGATGTTTTACTCAATCAGTGTACTATGTCGGATAATAGTAAAAAAGAATTACAATAGTATCATTCGGTTTTTATGATAATATTATAAACATTCATACATAGATAACTCACGCCTATTTTTCCTGAAGGGATAGGCGGAGGTGTAGGTACTGTAGGTATTAGGTAACACCCACGTTTCGTCAATTATCTTGGGTCCCATGTAATAGAGGGTGAG
The DNA here is from genome assembly GCA_963931975.1 of Cataclysta lemnata. Taxonomy (NCBI): domain Eukaryota; kingdom Metazoa; phylum Arthropoda; class Insecta; order Lepidoptera; family Crambidae; genus Cataclysta; species Cataclysta lemnata. Next base: position 1,754,094 of record OZ008346.1, on the reverse strand, counting down.
GCCTCTATAATTAAATCTAACGGTCACGTAAATCGCACTAAAATGCTAGAGACGATTTTTATATTACTGACATATTAATTGTTTATACATAGGAGGAGCTCGCTAGCGCAGTGGCACAGCGCGCTTGGCCTGCGATTGCGTAAACTAAGCAATTTCGCTAAGGCCGGTCATTGGATGGGTGACCAAAAATTTATTATCACGAGTTTCTCCGTGCTTCGGAAGGCACGTTAAGCCGTTGTTCCCGCTGCATCTGCAGTCGTTAGTACCCACCAACCCGCACTGGGCCAGCGTGGTGGATTATGGCCCAATCTCCCTATATGCTTCCATCGATAGGGAAGGCCCGTGCCCCAGCAGTCGGGAAATTAAAGGGCTGGTCATGATTATGATGATGATGACATATTCTTTACAGCTTTTCAATGACTTACTTAATTATGGTCATCCGTCATAACATTGAATAAATTGCATAGAAATCGTTAGTATTTTTAGAATGCATCGACGGCCGCCTTGGTCGAATGCTCAGATGGCTGGGTATTGGCCAAGAGGTCCCGGGTTCGAATCCTGGTAGGAGCAAACTTTGTTATGACCACAAATGTTTGTTTCTGAGTCATGGTTGTGTGTATATGTTTATGTAGTATATTTTCAACATTTATATACATAATTATATTAAAAATATGTCCGTCATCTAGTATCCATAACACAAGTGCTTAGGCAACTTACTTTGGGCAAGATGATAGGTGTGAGTGTAAAAAAAAATATTTTTATTTTAAATTTATTTAATGATCGTCGATACAACATTAAGTAAAGTCAATAAAATATCGCCGTCTGGTGACGGCAGAGCAGAATACAATTGTCACCACCACCATCTCTCTCGCGGGTGTCGTACAAGGCGACTAAGGATAAATCAGTGATGAGGAATGGGCAGCAGCGTTCCTCCAAATATCACCACTTACCCACCTAGCAATATACTGCGACTTTTGAGCCCGATAAATGGCAATAGGCCTCCCAACCTATAACATGGGACCTGACAAAATTTGCCGAAACGTGGGTGCTAGCTCACCTCTGCCTACCCCTTCGGGGATATAGGCGTGATTTATGTATGTATGTATGTGAGTTAAAAAGTTATGGACATGAATGTTGATGGATGTCGAAGCAGAGGAAGACCACTGAAAAGATGGATGGATTGTGTGAGGTGTGATGTGAAGGTGATGGATGTGAATGAGGAGATGACGAGTGACAGAAGAGAATGGAAAAAGAGGACATACTGCGCCGACCCCAACTAGGATAGGATAAGGGCAGGGCGATGATGATGATGGTGATGATGATGTATGCAAATGACAAAGATCAACGCTCTCGTAATGCGATTTTCGCTATAGAAGCAAGAACTCGACCCGCTATGAGAACATGGCTGCTATATTTATAGCCAGGCACGTGGCAGGTATTTATAGCGAGATCTAATCACGGGTTTCTTGTCCAACCGTCGGCGTGATTGTGACGAGAACAATATTTCTTTGCTTTGGACATCCATCATGCGAACATGCATAAAGCCTCTCACAGACAGACGCGGTCAGCGGTGGCGGGCAGTTGTACCTACCGTAGGTACTTTAAGGCTTTGGGCTTCACTCAAACAGCAGGGGTGGCGGGACGGTGGCGGTGGCGAACCCGAACAAACGTTACCGCGCTGGGTTGAATAGCTCCCTTATGTTACCTACGTTACATTTGCCCGCCACCGCTGACCGCGTCTTTCTGTGAGAGGCTTAAATCCCCCAGCCGCCATCAATACCATTGACGACGCTAAAATTCACGATTCCGTGGTTCGAGGTACAGCGCTGCCGTGCTAATGCAAAATACTGTAAGTCAACTTACGATGTTTTACCAAATTTAATCATTTACCTGATGACATTAAATGGTTGACTATTAATAAATTTTAATTTGTTTTGACAAAGTGGCTACTAGAACACTGCTTCTATAGTGTTAAAGATTATTTAGAATGCAAGAACAAATAAAACATTATAATGTAAAATTAATGTTATATTACCTTCTAAATAGTAGACTGACATTGTATAAATTTTAATAAATTACTAATACCTATTATAATTTGCATGCCTGCTTGCAGGTGGAATACTGTACTAGACCTATTGCTATTATGATATACCTATTGTAAACATGTATTCTGGCAAATAAATATTATCTTATCTTATCTTATCTTATATTTCGCTTTATTCTTCTCTGCCAATCTGACGCACTGTATCTTTTGAAAAACATTAGCACACCGCCTTAACCGCCCCCGTGATCTAGTGGTTGCTCCGGTAATTAAGATCCAGAGGTCCCGGGTAAAAATTTATACTCGGTTTGGTTGGTGGTAGGACTTCTTTGAAGTCCGCCTGGCTAGCTACCACCATCTTTTCAAAATCTGTCGCCATATTAATAATGTTAACAGCTTTATTGTGTTCCGACAATTGTGATAAGATAGCCAGCGCCTCTGTGGTTGAGGGTCCCAGGTGAAGCTCGATTCCATATTCGGCCCTTATCGTAACTTACCACCAGGTGAGATGAAGAGCAAGATCTTACCTGTCTCACATAAAAAATATATTAAAAAAACACATACATAAACACACTCACGTTCCGCCAATGTGGCCTATTGCCATTTAACGAGCACGGAAATCGCAGTAAGATGGCAAAAGAGGAACGCTGCCGCCCATTACTCATTGCTGTTTAAACCTTACATACATACATAATTCACGCCAATATCCCCGAAGGGGTTAAGAATTAGGCTAGGTCCCATGTAATAGATGGAACCTATTGCCATTTATCGGGCACAAAAGTCGCAGTACTTTGCTAGCTGCTAGGTATAAGAGGAATGCTGCTGCCCATTCCTCATCACTGATTTATCCTTAGTCGCCTTCTACGACACCCACGGGAGAGGTTTGGGGTGGGGACAATTGTATTCTACTCTGCCGTCACCACACGGCCAACCAAAAGTTTAAACCTTGTCTGTATTAAATAGCCTAGTAGTAGATTATTTTTTAAATTTTGGTTAGAAAGAAAGATTTTGCCGATAACTTATATCACATGCCAAGATAATTGACAATTTTCTAATGAAACCCCAATAAGGCCAAATGTTGAAAACATTGTAAGTCGACTTACAGTGTTTTGAATTTGCACAGCAGAGCGAGCGGTCAGGCTGGACGATTGTGACCGTTATTATAAAGGGATAACGTGCATGTGAGTGGTTGCAAACTCTATCTGTGCTTGTCCGTGCCAATCGTGATCGGAGACAATGAACATTCCATTAACAATTGATGTTTCAATTCCAATTACGTACCGTTATATTTAAGCTTAGTGGGACCCGTTCAATTGTCTTAATGTGGAGTAAAACCTTTCTTATTAATATAAACAAAAGGTTCACAATGGCTCACACCCAATGGCGCTGGGTCAATCGCGTTCAAAAAGTAAATAAATATTTTCTTACACTCACACCTATCATCTAGCCCAAAGTAAATAGCATAAGCACTACACTGTTAAGGATATTAGTTGACGGGCGAATCTTAATATAGTCATACTAATTATACATTAAACATTTGTCATATACTACGTAAACTTTAATATCTCTGGAACAAATAACCGTGTTCGTCACAAAATTTGCCCGTACCAGGATGCGAGCCCGGAACCTCTTGGCAAGCCGGCCGTCTCATTGCACATGCATATTGCAGTTCAATATTTACTCGCACATAGAATTACTATTTTTTTCTATGTAATACCTAACTATGATGATATCATACACCTATGATGATATTATTATACTCACATGTTAGTTAACGAAAATATTACATTGCCGTGGTGTGACAGCAGAAAATAATACAGTAATAATTGTAGAATACTCTCCCGCTGGTGTCGTATAAGGCGATCAAGAGTTGTGACATTATATTGCTAGGTGGTATAAGAGAAATATTGCTGCCCATTACTAATCAATCCTTGTGCGACACCCGCGGGAGAGTTGGGGGTGGTGACCATTGTAATCTGCTCTGCCGTCACCACACGGCATAAAGTACCATTCTGTAACATTGTAGATCTTGAAAGATTGTCTTTGGAAAAAATATTCTTGTCGATAGAGTATATTTCGGTCACCAAGTTGTCAAACGATGAAGCTGGCACGGCTCCAACCAATGATTTCCTGTTCATATTATTATAGACTATTTATAAGCTATAAATTTCAAACATCATACAAAAACTGTCCACCACAGTGCTACCTATAACAACAGTAAATAATTTAAAACGAGGAGACATTAAAGCTTTAAACCAAGTGGCTTCGTCACAGTCAGTCCGTAACTGAAGTAATCTCCATCGATTGTCTGAAAATAACTTATCTGCGCGTGTCAAATGTACGAGCTACGACAGCGAGCGAATACCTATGTAACATGCACCAAGCACTTAAAAACCTTTAAGTAGTTAATGCTCACAATTCAATAAACTACCTATATATATGTAGGCAATACAGCAAAGTGAATGGAAGGCAAATCGATGTATGCGCGCGCATCCACAACATGGCTTCCTTGTTCCATTTAGAAACAGAGCGATCAATAATGCTTTAGCCGTTTTGGTGGTCCAGTGCACCCTTCTAGAGTCGTGTGAAGCATTCTTTAGTACGAAGGGAGCAATGGATGAAGTCCAATTCAAAGCTCACAGAGAATATTCAGTAAACGAGTTTCGTATTGCAGTCTACTGAATTGCATTTAATGTGCCTTAGTCACATGAAGGGATTCATGTAGGCTACATAGAAATGCACTAAGAGTGGCAATAGCCGATTTAATATGTCTGTATATATATCCATTATTAAATAAATAAAAGTGGTGTCGAAATAATTTCCAATAAAATCAAGCTAAATCCACAGAAAGACTCAAAAGTAAACAAAAACAATAACAATGCAAGTCTAAATTGCAATCGTGTTAGGAAATCGGAAATACATAATTGATTCGGAAATTGTTAAAACGTCACTGAGAGGGAACGGAACAAGGAAGCCGGTGTCTGCAGACGAAACCAGATCCTACGATCTGGGCCACTGCGTCCACTTCACCTTGTGATGGAGAAGAGTGAACGGTTTTCAGAATACCTGTTCGCGAAGATGGGCCCTGGAGACGGTGGGCCGAAGACCACAGAAGACCGGATGGCTGCCTTCGAGCCGACGGGAGTGCGGAAATGGTTTATGGACAACACCATGTTGGTGGTGACTCTATGCGGCGTACTCACCGGCATCGGAGTTGGTAAGACATTAGTTGATGCACCTATCTTTAATGATTCCTTTTTCCTCGAAGGGGAATATTATAATGTGTCACAGTTAAATTGTAAATACCGATAGAATAAAGATATCTCGCAAGATTGTAAACTGGGTATCTGGAAAATATGGCTACTTTCTGCAGAACTAGGTCCAGTTGTGAACCGGTTAATTTAAAAATGGGCCAGTCAAGAGTACCCGATATCGACGATGAAATTGGGTGACGCGAAAGAAGTTAGTAAGGATCGTAGCAAGAGGAAAGTAGTGTTCTCTGCCTACACCTGTGGGAGAAAGACGTGACGTGTAACAATTTTTATCTGGTCAATTCCATAAAAGCACAACTTCGTTAGTTCAAGTACTAACCTAACCTTTTTTTTATTTTATTTTTGACGGAGGGGAATGCTTTTACGCACCGTATCGGCCGCTAGCTAGACGGCCGACGTGTGTGGGACTCGCCCGACTCAAGATCGAGTCGGGAATACGTCAGTAAACCACTCCGGTGTCCCTCCAGCCCTTCTAGCGGGGAGAGTCTGGGGTCTGCCGCGAGGCAATTCACCAGTCTCTCCCCAGAAGTACTAACCTAACCTAAGCTATCGAGAAATAATGTATTAATAAAATTGTATTACGGATCACAATTTTCTGACAATTTGCAATCTTACGAGATAGATTGCATTCTAACGGCATTTACAGTTTCACGATGACATAGTTTCAGGCTCAAGTTTGAAGTTAAAATTATGTTAGGGAAATTTCGACAAGCTAATTAACGTCCTGCGCGGTTATTAGGTAAGCCGATTGTAATGGCTTTCGTCTACCTGTTACTTTTACACTTTGCTATTACTCTTAATGAGTGAGAGTGACGGGTAGACGACACCCTCATAATAACCCCGCTGGTCGGCCGAAAAGTTTTGGCAGCCGATCGGGACAATATTTTTTCCTAATTTCTTTGACCTCTTCTACATTGTCTTTTACTAATTAAAACGATTATTACGATTTCGCTCCAATTTAAAGTGATACAAAATTTATCGTTATTCAAATGTAACTGTTTTACATTTTCAGGTTTTGGCCTACGCCCTTACAACCTAGGCCCAGACACGCTTGTGGTCATATCGTACCCCGGCGAGTTATTCATGAGGCTGTTAAAGCTTATGATATTACCGCTAATAATCGCCAGCCTCATTGCTGGCTCCGCGAGTCTCAATGCGAAGATGAGCGGGAAGATAGCCGTGAGGACATTGCTCTATTTCATCCTAACATCCATGTTCAATGCGTTCCTCGGCATCTTGATCGCTATGCTGATTCATCCGGGCCAGACTGATTTGAGGGATGGCTACGAGAGCGTCGCAGTTGGAAGAAGAGATCATAGTATTTTGGATAGTCTTCTGGATATTGGGAGGTAATTTAAGAATTATAATAATATCATCAAGCTGATTTGGTTCCATTCTTGTATAATTTTGTCAAATACGATACCACTGATTACTTACTAGTAATTTTAGTACGGAGTCACTCTAAAAGCTATTCCAGATAAACAAATAGCGAAATTCCTTCGATTTATTTAATTCATAAATTGATCTGTGCGAGGAATAAATGTCAAGCTTCGTCTTGCTTTTGTAAATGTAAATGTAATGCAGTATAAACTGTTTTAATTCTAACTGGATTAATATAACAACATTTAAATTGTAATTGATATTTAACGTATTAACATTTAAAAAAAACGGGGAATAGTAACGGACAAACTAGATGATAAAATTATATAAATCGCTGATAATGTTATTCTCTGGGTTAATTTAAAATCACGTCGGTCATTAATTTGCGAACGAGTAGCAAGAAGCATAGGTATTGAGTTGAGATTCGAAAATTATGAAGTAATTAAGTCTGTCTTTTTATTCACGACTCAAATATATTATGGCTAAAGTGGTGCGTGTCTAATGTTAATTTCTAAATGTGATTAATCTCTGTGCCGTGTGGTGACGGCAGAGTAGAATACAATTGTCACCACCCCAAATCTCTCCCGTGGGTGTCGTACAAGGCGACTAAGGATAAATCAGTGATGGGGAATGGGCAGCAACGTTCCTCTTATACCACCTAGCAATGTACCTACTGCGACTTCTGTGCCCGATAAATGGCAATAGGCTCGCCACCTATTAAATGGGACCTAACATAATTGGCGAAACGCGGGTGCTAGTTCACCTCTGCCTACCCCTTCGGGGATATAGGCGTGATTTATGTATGTATGTATATATTAATGTCTAAGTACATTGCATTTTGTATTCCTGTGTTCCAGGAACATATTCCCGGATAACATAGTCCAAGCGGCATTCCAACAAGCACACACCGTATACGCAGAACCAACAAATGTATTTGCTAAAAACTCAAATAATATCGGTGATGGCCCACCGACATTGGTTCGAGTTGTGTCTTACAGGTAAGCTTTCTCTCCATTCATCGGTCTCAATATAATGGTCTGTTCCGTGTCTTTTCTATATATTCATTCATCATGAGGTCCTTTCTGGTATGATGGATGATATGAATTCAAATTGTTTCAAATTCAAATTGTTTATTCTTCTTCAAAAATTTTTTTTTACCATATTTTAACACAAGGTTGGTGCCTTCTTTTAAGTATTTCATACTTGTGCTAGAAGACCCCGCTCTTCCATCATAATGCGCCGACCCCAGACAGACTGCGTAACAGGGCAGAAAGAAGAAGCTTTTGTTGACTTAAAGTACCCGCGCAACTTTTGCAATTTATTAGGTTTGGATTATCATGAGGTTTTAGTTTTGTCGAAAGGCAACATGGTTGCCAGTCCTCCTTACAATCGTCTGTGTATTCAATATCTGCTATTACTTCATTGGCTTCATGAAGTCCCTCTTTTTCAGATCTGGCACAAACACGCTAGGTCTAGTGTTCTTCTGCCTGGTCTTCGGCAGTCTTCTTGGCACTCTAGGATCTAAGGGCCAGGTGGTAATCGACTTCTTCCAAGCAATATTTGAGGTGATCATGAAAATGGTGACCGGAGTTATGTGGCTCACCCCTTTTGGAGTAAGCAGCGTGATTGCTGGAAAGATTCTGGAAGTCAGTAATGTTGGTGAGTTTCCTAACCAAGTTAGTTTCTTGTAAAAGTTAAAAACTTCGACATACACAAAATAAATCATACATAAAATCAAGCTTTGTTGAAGTATTCTAAAATTATTTTTAAGTCACGTAGTGACGGCAGAGTAGAATAAAATTGTCACCATCCCCAACTCCCCTTTTTTTTTTGCGGAGAGGTAAACTGCATTTACGCATCATCCCTGCAGTACGATGCAACTACAGAGGTATGTGATGGAGGATAGAGGCTCCTAAACTAACTAACACTAAACATCCTCTCCGGGCATCCAGCCAAAGCACACTATGGCAGCCATCCGGGGTCATCCGTTAGGATATGTCGCCGGACAGCGACCTGCGCCCGCCCTTTCGGGCCCTTTTCGCCCTTTCTTTATTCTGTGCACCGTTTCCCCTAGTCCAATGTCCAACAACAGCGTACTGCGCCGGATAAAGGACCCGCCAGTCCTGACCAAGTTTCATGCGAAGAGGAATCTTTCCAAGACAGGCCCCCATACGACGGGAACCGGCGCTCCTCCAGCCCCAGAGGGAGCTAGAGGGCGCAGGCTCCCTCACCCTACCAGCACTGCCGGACAAGCGCCCCGACGCAGTCACACCTAACGCCGCCGGACAGATGCCCCGACGCGGCCCTCCTAGACTCCACCGGACAAAAGCCCCGACGTGGTCCCACCCCCCGGTCGCCGGACAAACGCCCCGACGTGGTCCCACCCCCCGGTCGCCGGACAAACGCCCCGACACGACCGCTACCTCCTGCCGTCTCCTCCAGTGGCGATCGCGATCCCCCGGCGGGCGATGCATCGGACCTGCCCAAGACACTGTGCGGCACTGGGCGGTGGACATACCCATCGTGTGGTGTGCCTCCACATAGGGCTCTGTCACTCACTGCTCAGACAGCTCCCAGCACAAGTCCGCACACTCCACCCGCCGACGAGCCGCGCCCGCCACTGGAGAAAACTGCCGACCGCCGGACAAACGCCCCGACGCGGCCAACACCTATCAGCCGCCGGGCAAACGCCCCGGCGCAGCCCTCCACCTGGTGACTGCCGAGCAAGTGCCCCGATGCGGCCTCACGCACGTCTCCAACAGTGGTGTCAAAAAAGGCCCGGATGAAACTCAGCGCCAAATTTAAGGCTATGGTCTACGCTTTGGCCCCCTACCAAAGGCGAACCATCCGGAAGACGCCGCAAACACCACGTCTTAGGTGGTGAGCCGACGCCAACGTGTAGGCACCAGGCTCTCGCATCGACCAGCCAGCGCTGCCTCTTCCGGCACCACCATTGGAGACCACCTACGACCCGAAGGTCGCTCCCCCGTTCCGAAGTTAGCCGTCTGGCCGGAAAGTCAGTGCCGCTCCGACCCATCGAACAGACGTTGCCCAGGGTGCACCACGTGGAGGTCTCGGAACTTCGCACGTGGGTGTCGTACAAAACGACCAAGGTAAAGACATGATGAGTAAATCAGAAGCATACTTACTCTTATACCATCTAGCAATAATAGTACCTATACTGCGATTTATGTGCCTGATGAATGGCAAGAGGCTCGCCACATATTACATGGGACCTTTTTTTTTGACGAAGTGGAATGCATTTACGCACCATACCACCCGCTAGATAGGCGACTGACGTGTGTGGGACTCGCCCGGCTGTCTACAGTTGGGAATACGGTACTAAACTACTCCGGTGTCCCCTAGACCTTTGAGTGGGGAGAGTGTGGGGTCCGCCGCGAGGCAATTCACCAGTCTGCCCCCAATATTACATGGGACCTAACTTAATTTACCAAAATAATACCACCTATTTATGTGTTTCATTCACCTTTACCCCTTCGGAGATATATCTTTGTTTATGTATGTATGTATTTTTGTCCCAAAGAGGGTTGGTGTCAGGCAGGCGGCCGGCTGTAAAACCTAAGCCAAAACTTTGAGCAGTATGGATTGGAATGTTGTCATTCCAATCTCCGTTCATCGATCTCTCGACATGGTCCGTTCTGTCTCTTTTCTATACATTCATTCATCACTAGCACCTTTACGGTGTGATGGATGATATGAATCAAAAGGGAGTGGATGGCTTGATGACGTCTGACCGATATGAATGGAAGAGGAAACATACTGCGCCGACCCCAGATAGACTGGGAACAGGGCAGGGAGAAGAAGAAGATGTATGTATTATTGTCATTTTTCGTTTTCCAGGTCAAGTAATGTCTCAGCTGGCTTGGTTCATTGCGACAGTGGCCATTGGAGTGTTCTTCTACCAACTGTTAGTGATGCAGCTCATTTACTTCCTTTTCCTAAGGAAGAACCCGTACAAGTTTTATTGGGGACTGTCTCACGCTATGCTCACGGCTTCTGCTACGGCATCTACGTGAGTATCTAGATTATTTTCATCACCCCCTCTCCACCACTTGGCAGTGTTGTTTCTCGGGATCTAGTGGGAGTTAGAGCGAGAGGAAAACATTTGCTTTTTCCCGAGGAGATTTTCTCCACGTCCCGTGCTACGGGAGCAGCAAGATTACGTATTGGAGTATACTGAAAAATTTCATAGCAACCGATGTCGGAATCGTTCACAATTCCACGCCAGTCCCACAGTGTTTGGAATTATGCCAGATATATTCTGTCGGTAATCGTATTTGTCTGCTACTGACTGTTTAATTATATTGTCAATCAAAGCAAATAATTCTCCTTTGCAACAAAAAATAAAAGTTATGGTTTAAAAATGTTCGATAAAATATCATTCACCCAACGAAGACTTGGTTGGTCGAGCGGTATGTACAGGCATCTGCCCGGACTGCGGAGGACGCGGGTTCAATTCCCTCATCAAAACAATAATTGTTCGAACTTTATCTGACTACAATTTTCTTTGTAATATTTTTTCTTACATTTATATTGTTCAAATTAAAATCTAAATTACTGCCGGCTATAATGATTAGCGAAACACTATAATTAATATAGCCATTTATCGCGTTGAACTTACAAAAATCATTGGATTTTTGAAAGAAATAAATGGTTCATATCTATATCTTTAAGGATATACCTTAGAGGCTTATCCTGTTATTCAATTCAGGCATATCCAAGTGTTAAAATCCAATTATTTTTGACAGTCCAACGCGGTGGTCATGCTAGGCGGGCTGATGAAGATGGTTATTTCTATTATATCACGGAAATTTCTCTCATACCACCTAGCAATATTGTAGGTACTGCGATTTATGTGCCCGATATATGGCAATAAACCCGCCACCTATTTATTACATGGGACCTAGCTTAATTGGCGAAAAGTGGGTGCTAAATTCACCTCTGCCTTCCCCTTCGGGGACATAGCCGTGATTTATGTATCACGGAAATGCTTAACAATTTCAGAGCGGCTGCCTTGCCTGTGACCTTCCGTGCCATGGAGGGCCCATTGCGGATCGATCCTCGCATCACCCGGTTCGTGCTGCCCATAGGCTGTAACATAAACATGGACGGAACAGCCCTCTTCCTCTCCGCCGCGAGTGTCTTCGTCTGCCAGATGAACAACATGACTCTGGGATTCGCTCAGTTGGCTACCATTTTGTGAGTTGGTTTCTAATTACAGACCGTTTAGCTTGTAAAAGGTAACACGGAAAAACTAATTTTCCTTTTATAAGTAATTTATTCGGTGACACAACTTTATTCAGCAAGCGCCAATGCCGGAGAGAGGGCTACATATCCTCCCGTCAAATGTTAGCGCGTATTATTAATAGCTGCGTTCAGGAATAAACGCCTCACAATACTACACTTGGTATAGAAATGTTATGACACGGAATTCTGAGGATGTGACTATAAGTTAAAGGCTGCCTGATGTAGACCAATAAGCACCTTGGGCCATCCGACTGTTGATGACAAACAAGAGCATACCCAAAGAGGGTTGGTGTCAGGCGGGAGGCCAGCTGTAAAACCCAAGACAAAGCCTTGAGCAGTATGAATTGTACTGTTGTCATCCCAATGACTCTCGCAGTTCATCGATCTCTCGACATGGCTCTTTTCTATATCTTCATTCATCACTAGCACCTTTCAATAATTCAATATAGAGTTCTAACGGTTAGCAATATCGATTTAGACGGCCGGCTTGGTCGAATGCCTAGATCGCTGGGTATTATTTGTTCCCGAGTCATGGTTGTGTATATGTTTATGTAGTATATTTTCAACATTTATAGACATAATGATATTAAAAATATCTCCGTCATCTAGTATCCATAACACAAGTGCTCTGGCTACTTACTTTAGGCTAGATGAAAATATGAGTGTAAAAATATTTATATTTTATTTTTTTATGTGTTTCAGTTTGACGTCAACGGCCGCATCCGTGTCTTCAGCATCGGTGCCTTCTGCCGCCATGGTGCTTTTGCTTATAGTACTATCAGCAGTTGATGCTCCGGTCAAAGATGTGTCGTTGTTGTTCGCTGTCGATTGGCTTGTGTAAGTAACCTTGCTTCTGGCTGTTTGGTGACGGCATAGAAGAATACAATTGTCTCTCCCGTGTGTGTCGTAATAAATATTATAACTGAGAGTTTTAATATGTAAATGTACCCCCTTATTATAAAACACAGACTAAAGTTAGACATGCTTTAAAATTGCTGCTATCACTGTCTTACTTTCAGCAAATGAAAGTGACAGCGTCAGTACTATGACTAACTTCAGTCCATGTTTTATAATATCTGGGTAAGAGTTTTAATAATTCATATTACTCTTAGTTTTAATTGAGCAATGAGCAGCAGCTTTTCTGGTGTACCATCTAGCAAATAACTACGATCAAAGTTACTGAAGAACGGCATAGGCAAACAGACATACATAAAACACCTCTGGCTGCCCTTAGGAGAAAGCCGTGATTTATGTACCTATGTATGATTGGCTGTAAAATAACAAATTGAGGATCTAATAAGAACGAACCAGAAGAGTATTTCGCCATTCAGCCATGCCTAGTTATGATTACATCATTTGGCACTTGCGTCTGTTTAGAATATGGCCGAAATTGTAATCGTGAATATATAATGAATAGGTAGGTGCGACTTATCAGAGTAAAATGTTGTCAATTCTTCACGCTCTGTTACATTAAGATAATTATGATTATTCAAAGTTATTATGACCTGTATTAAAATTTGTTTCTAGAATTGGATGGATACAATACCTCGTTTGACTATTTTACACTTTCTTATTACAGGGACAGAATACGCACAACCAACAACATGCTGGGTGACTGTTACGCCGCAGCAGTTGTCGAACGACTATCCAAGAATGAGCTGATGGCATGTGATGCTATATCTAACGTGAGTTCGTATGTATTACTATAAACCTACACTTGGGTCACAAGTCCCAAGCGCTGTCACTGACTTCCATCCCTGCCACACTATGGACCGGATACCCGCATGGTGATTCCATGGAATGCAAACTGCCGCACTCAGAGACGTCAATTAACAATATTGAGTATTTAATGTTAAAAATTTTCATTCAAATTTAAACCATAGACCCGCCAAGAATAGCGACTTGTTTTGAATTGTCATTTTTTGACCTTAAGTACTCATTAACGTTATTTAACGTCTCTGAGTGCGGCAATAAGAGTTTTCGTCTCTCTCTCTAGATCATTTGTATATCGTAGGTGTATTGACAAATAATCAAAACAAAATAAAATTTTCATCAAACCCAATTTCTCTCACTCCGCTATTCAATTTCTCAGTATGCACTTTGAATGTATGTGTGGGTATGCGGTAATGTCGCCGCATACTCAGCGAAAAAGGGAAGATCTTCCTCCGAGCCAGGTGTGCACTCGGGGACCGCGGTCCGACTGTACTTCGTCGGATCTTGTATATATTCTGAGTTCCTCCAGAAACTTTGTAATCGTACTCTCGCACTGAACCTATTTGGGGTTATGGTTGATTATGATTGTCCCTATGTTCTGTCGTCCATAAATTATTTTGGCTATTTATACGGTTCTACTCACCCCTACATTAGGTAGATGACCTAAGGAGTTTACAAATTGTCTTTGTCATCAGATTTTACACTCAATGTCTAATGATGATTTTAAAAATATCCCAATATTTCCAAACTCTGTTAAACTAGATTCGAATTATGTATTGACTTGATAATACTTAATTTAAAGATTTTTACATTATCACCATGCTGAATCTTTGTACCAGCCACCATAAGTAATGTTTTATTAGAGATTTTTCCTCAATTGTTTAGATGCCTACCCAATTGTGAATAAACGGGATTTATACCACGTACCTGGATTTTGTTATGATTCCGATATTTTGGCACAGTTACATGTGCCATGGTCACGGATGACTGAAGTCTTGCGGGTTGATACACATTATTACGGGCAGACATATCTGTCTACCCTCCTTCTGACTATTTAACATGCCCGGAACCAGTACTATTGTCCGCAAAAGTTAAAAAAGTTAAAGATGAAAGTGACCACGTAAGCTTAAAACAATATAATGCCTACCCAAATTGCAAAGAACCAAATTTTGCTTTTAATTCTGGGTTTGTTTTAGCAAGTTTAAGTAATAACGCCAGTGCTTTACGTTCGCAGGAGCCTACTCAAAATGGACTCACCCCAACAGCAAATACAGAAGTGGACATGGGTATCATAACTCCAAGCAGAAAATCTATTGCTTCAGATGAAGTCATTATCGACATGCATTTAAGCGGTAACCATTGTAACTCTATTAAGAGAATTTAGTTCTAGTGATCACGTTTATATTGGGCAGGCCTTTCCTTCTTCGTATACTTAATCAAAAATAAATCATTCAAAATCGTTCTCGCGAAGTTTTGGCCAAATACTGCCACAGTTTTCTAAAATTTTATACGCTCCAAAAATTTTGAAATCGTTGTGAAAATTTTGATACTACTATTTTGTTTTGGATTCAGAGCGTTTATAAGAACGGAATCGTTAAGATCTGGCACGTTTTCATAGAAAACATTTGATAATGCTTGTACGGAGATCGATTTTATCCTAATATCAGCTGAAATGCACTGAGTTTCAATTAAGGTTTCAAATCACAGAGGATTTTTCGAATAGAAAATTATGCTTTTCCCCAACATTTGGATAACCAGCTTCGATTTATCTTTGATTTTATTGGAATAGTTTCACGGGACAGATTGTATCAAAATATTAAAGAGACTATAGCCTGTAGTTTGCCATTATACCATATCACTATTGTATTCTTTAGTCATTAGATTGTATGTTTTTAAGATGACATTCTCAATGTACGAGTAAGGAGTGCTTTAATGATTGTGCCAGGGTATGGTGTATTAGCAGTAAAAGATTTCGATTGTGCCTAAATATAAATTTGATAGTCGGTGTGCGGTAAGAATACTGCATTTTCATTTACTAAGGTTAAGCTTATATTATTGGTAGCGACTATTGGGACATATTTACAGATAATCTATCTCTTATAAGGTGATTAGAAAATGCTGACATGTAAAATTTAATGGTTGTTCAATGTTTTCTATACATATTACAAGGAAAATGAAGAATTCCTGACACTATCAAACAATAGGTGACTTTTGTATTGATTTGAATACTGCCTAAAGCAATGTACATTTTCATTAAATCAGCTAAAAAGAATACTGTGTCCAGTAACTGAAAAATTAAGTAGACCGAGATAATTCATGAAAAAGGTAGCTTATTGTTTCGAATCTAGCATTTCTTCATGCTAGTTTAATTTATTTCTTTCTCATTTTCACGGTTATTATACTTAAATAAGTTGTTCAATCGTGCACGTAAATAAGTATTATAATTATGTGGCAAGCCATTTCCCCTAAAATCTTTTCGCTAAGGAAGAATTACATCCATGACTTTCTTATAAAATTTTGTTGTAATATTTGAATTTTGTTACATTATTAAATACAAAGAAAATAGTGGTTGTAAAAAGTTCAAAAAACTATAGTCTTGATGTGGGAATCGATATGCATATTATTGAAATAATTAATGAATCTAAAATTAATTTAAGTTAAAGCCTTAACTTTGATTTTTGTAGTCTTTATTTGAAATTGAACTCATTAAGGTTTAGAATAATGTCAATTCTAACGGATAAGTTAAGTAGAGCGATTCATTTTAAAATTATTTACCGACTATTATTTATCTTTGCTTTTGTCGTTCCATCATTATGACAGTATAGAAAGATCCTTTATTTGTGTAGCATACCTAATTACCCGTTACGCACCTTTGTATTGGTAAAAATAGTAATTTTGTCATCAATAGATTTAGATCCAACTGTGATATTTATTAAATGTTTGATTTCCATTGCCAATGCACGGGGGATGCTAAGAAATAAAACAGGTTTAACATTTTACACGTTTTATTTTTTCGTTTACATTCTCCACGGACAGTCTTTACTTAAAATAAGGTTTATGGACAGAATATTTACATTATTTCACTATTCGCTCTAGAGAATTGACACGTGGAAATATCACTTTGAGTTTATAAATGTCAATCACACGAACATAGTAGTGTTTTTAGATACTAAACGGAAATCACAGAAATATTATAAAGTAGATGATTTTCCATAAATATCTAAGGCACAATAGATTCGCTTACAAACATTCTTAAAGAGTCGCAAGAATAGAATATTAATTTGTGACTGCATTTTTACAAAAAACCATAAAATAAAACTTATGATAAAAAGAATGGAAATATTAAAAAATATCCTTATTGCTTAACGTAAAGCTGGTTCGTTTGTTTTATAATAAAAATTAACATGGCAGTCTTCATTTAAATATTGTACAAGGCACTAGAATATACAGACTAATATTTACAGTTAATATTACAACCCGAATGAAGACTATATACACTACCGTAAAATCGGTATAAGCGCTTAGGTATACATCACTTTGAGCATAGTCAGGGCAGTTCAGTTTGGCGAATGCACAAAATGACAATAAAAATTCTAATCCGATTACATCGGTAATCAATAAATATTACTACCAATACTTAAGGCAAACAGTCGTTACACAATATGTACAATAATCTAAAAAATAATACACATAAATCATATTCTCATAGTAGAGTGTGGAGGTTTCCTACTAGCTGGTGCTGGCGGAAGACCAGGGCCCACTAAAGGAGACATGGAAGGTGATCTCGTTGCCAGCGGTGACAACGATGGCGAAAATGAAGGTGACATTGCCGCAGCAGCTGAAAAGCCTCCAGGCACGTCGTGACTTATTGGGGACCTAGGTAATAAATGCTGTGGCTGCCTACAAGACAACGAAGGTGCAGGACAACTTCTAGGTGCTACAGTGGTAAGTAGTGGCGGTGGAATACTTTTACCACCAGATATTGAGGTTCCTTTACTTTTAGCACTAGATGCACCACTGTTTCCACTTTGTAGTGATACAGCATCATCTTTCAATCGAGCTATTTCCGAAAATACGTGCGCTAAAGGTTGGTATTGAGGCCCCCAGTCTAATAAATAATCCCAATTATAGCTTCCAGTAAGTTCTTCTTCTGAATGTACGATAGAGCTTAGGCTGCCGGTCATTGAGGGTCCTGCTGTTGGCACAGCTGTATTTTCTCCTGGAGCACTAGGAAAAGCACCCAAAGCCATTGCTCTTTCTACAGCAGCACTGGTTTCATCTGCGCTACTGGCACGTTCACTTCCAGTAACTTCGTTAAGTTTAGCATAAATCAGGTTTGTTATATCATTTTCATGCGCACCATCCTCATCGAACATATGCATAGAGTCTATTGCACCATGATGTAACATAGTATCTTTACTAACAACATTTTCTGAGCATCTTCTCGACGACGTAGATGCTCCACCACCAGTGCCTGTATCTACAATTCCAAGTCTTGCTAAATATTCTTGTGTATTATGAACTGATACATCAGAAAGATTATCATCATCTCCAGCTCTGTGAATTCCTGATTCTCTTTGTAAAGGCCCTTCATTTATCATTCTAATTTCTTCGTCTTCCCCATCTTCACCATCTTCTGCAGAACCTCTTCCACTGGAACCCGATTGATCTGAACCAGATAATTCGGAAGTGGTTGCTGCTCCTGAATTAGAACTAGCTGTATGTGGGCCATAAGGAGGAATTTCATCATATTTTGGAGGGGCAAACTGATTCCCAGGATTCACTCCAGCAGTATTTCGTATTGGTATTGTATCGAAGGCACTCGGATCTACATAACTATTGGTAGCACCTACTCCTTCAGAGTTTAGTCCAGGTTTATTTACTTTTTTATGTCTCTTATTCTTCATATGAAGAAATAGGAAAGCCGCAGCAAAAATAATAATTATAAATATGAAAGCTATCAGTAATCCTAGAGCCCAATCTGAAAGTCCACCGCTAGGCGCGGCTGATGCATCGCTGATTTGATTTGTAGAATCAGTAAGTACAGCTTCATGATCTAATAAAATTTCCACGGCAGTTTTGTTAGTTAATGATCCTTGTCTACCAGAACTTGCAGTTATGACCAAACTTATTGACTTTTCAGATCCAAAAAGACTTTGAACAGAGTCAACTTTACGTTTTAAAATAATAACTCCAGTCGTCCTATTAATTTTGAAATAAGAATGAGACGTTGATAACTGGTATACAATTCTTCCGTCTATACCTTTGTCTCTATCAGTTGCTGTGGCCTGCCCAATAACATAACCAGCTGGTAGTGGGCCAGATTTTGGAATTCCGAAATTGTAGGTTTTTTGTGTGAACTGTGGATAGAACTCATCGCGACTTTCTATATCTATTCTGACCTTAACGGTTGAGCTTTTCCCCCCTAAATCGGATGCTTTTATAGAAAATTCATATTTGTTTTTTTGTTCATAGTCGAAAACGGCGTGCGTATTTACTAGTCCTGTCGCCATATCTATCTGGAACATTTTCCATGAATCATCGTTCCTATTATAGTCTATAGACGTGGGCACTATAGAATAATTTAATATTCCGTAATGTCCACGGTCCAGATCAGTAGCTCTGGCAGTAAAGACAGATGTTCCTACACGTTCATTCTCTGCGATAGTTTCAAAATACTCGTTTACGGGGAATGTTGGTGAATTGTCATTTTCATCAATAATACCAACTTTTATGTAAGCTGCATTACATAATGAGGGAACTC